>CM068868.1:14665000-15265000 GCA_035149815.1 Branchiostoma lanceolatum | reverse complement strand
AGTCGAAAAATATCCGCTGAAATTACACTCTTGCGCATAATCAACCCAGTTCAAAATTGAATTAAAAAAGATCAACCCCAGGGAAGAATGAAGTTTTCCATAGTATACATATGAAGATTTGACAGGAGACGAAGGAAATGACCAAAAACAACATATTTGAGTCAATTCAAAGTCACCGAGAGGGTTTTAGTATAATATTTGTAATATGTTTGAACTATTTTGATTAAAAGAATGTCTAAGTCACAATAGTTCTAAAGTGTTCAAACAATTAGCATTGAAACTTATAACATGTTTGAACTTATTTCACATACGTTGGAAACATTTCGAACGTAACTACACAAAAATCTCTTTATTTAGAACAGTTTCAAACCATCTATCCAAATGTATCAATGTTCGAACAATTTGTAACAAGAGATTTTCACAATTGCCCTCATAAACGAAGGTGCTAAGTCCTCCTGTGTGTTTCTGCCTATTTTCGGTGGCCGCGCTAGACCACCAGCGGATTTGTTTTGACGGAGCGTCACCCGCGCGCGACGATGTACACTGTTCGGCACCGCTAATATCCGGCATTTTCCCGCTCCAAAACACTCCACAAGACCCACGTTTTTAGTGTTTTGCCTCTTGTGCAACACGATTCGATTTGCATTACTAACGGGACGAAAATGATAGAAAAAATTCACCCCGTCCCGGCGTCCGTCCCAAAAACATGAACGACATGAAAATATATTTTCTTACAGATTCAATCACGAAAATCAACAGCATGGGATTCCAAATTTTCGCAACGGCCGGCCATTTATCATGGCTGAACTTCCTTCCAAGGCGTGCGATAGATAAACATTCCCGGCACATAATAGTCACTAGTACCAGACTAACGCAAGCTCATGATGATAATAGGGAGAAAGTTTGTCAGTGAAGTTTGGCCACCAGAGGGTACATTCATTTAACGTTACAAGCTAGCGCAAAGGGGCGAATCATTGACCTTACCGGCGGGGACTGACTCTACTGGCCTAATCATTCCTTTTTCTACGATCCATACGCCCGTACGTAGGACATGTAGGAAGGCCTGGTGGTGGACGCTACACATCACGGGAGACGCGTGTTGGTCCGAGACAGACAGCGGCGTGCTTTCGATCGCGTAGCGGCGACGCACCGCTGCGACAACGTGCCGGACCAAATGTATGAAGTCGGCGGCAGAGAGAGATCATCAATCAATTTTGACAGGAGTGTCGCGCCAGTCTGAGGAGAAACGATCTCCAGTGTTGTGTTGAAGAATTTGGAGTTTGAAAATATCTGGAATAACTAATGCTAGAATAAACATTCACAAAATCATTGATTTAACTTGTTTTCTGTTATAAAATTTCCTAAACTGCAATTTAACCACTGAGTTTAAGGGAACATGGTGTTTTCCCGATAATCACGTTAAATGTTTATGTCCGGTCTTTCCTCCTCGTAAGCAAACTTCTAGCTTGGCCAGGTGCAAGGCACTCGGGGTCAACGACCTGTAGGTCATATGTAGTATTGAAAGTGACAGAAGTGGCAAATATTGTCAAGAAAGCCCAAAATAAATCGTTTTGAATATATGTATGCCAAAAATGGGAATGTAGTCCTTTAAATATTTGTTCAAGCCACATATACAGCAAATTTCAGGTCATTCGGTTGAAATACCAGGGCGCAGGAGGCCAAGATATGCTAAAAATAGCTTAAAAACCTCGATAAAATCACTTTCAAGGTCAATATCAAAACAAGAAAAAGAACGCACATTGGTTTTTGCCTACATTACCTCTGTACCAAATTTCAGGTCATTTGGTCAAAAAATGACAGAGATGAATCGATTTGAAGATTTAACAGGAGAAGAAGAAGAAGAAGAAACATGAGAGAAAACAATATGTTTAGCCATACTTATGGCTAAACATAATTATGAACTACTAGTATTACTCCATTATTTCAAATCTAGCCAAAATTATAACAGTACAGCTTCTGAAAGTAAATTGAAATCTGCAAGCCTGTACTGTTCACGTTGTCTTATCCAAAATGTGCCCAAAAATGTGTCCGTCCGGGCTTTTATACTGGACATAAATATACGATGACGTTGAGCTTTGGGTTGGGCAAGCCTAAACCTGCCCTTTTTACGTGATAATCATTAATGAGTTGTGTACAAGTTTTTTGTCTTCTAACTTACCATTCCCTCACCTCCCCAGCCATCATCAGACCCCCGACGCCTTCTAGGTCTGCTCATGTTGATGTTTTGTTGTTTCGCAAGCCCGGAAAACGCTTTTTATCTCCCAAATCTCGTCTGGAAGTTCAGAATTTCCGCCATTTTTCTGGGTTCATCTGAGGTCAATATTTTGGGTAAAGACGATTACTAAGAATAGGGTGAGAATATATTTTATTGTAAATGATAAGGTAGAAACGATACCAAATCAAATATCATTTATTATTGAAACAACATTCACGAATATCAAGCTTTATTTTAGAAACATATTTGTAAAATTTTGCGTTTTATTACAAAACAGTATTCAACATTTTCCCTACCTATGAAACAATCGAATCGTCCGTCGAGTCGCATTGTGGGATAGTTTCAAGATGGCTGAGTTTTGTTGGAGATTTTACTTGTTTTCCGGAATATTTCTTCATTTTCTCGGGCTTTCTCTCACCGATGATATTGATATAGACGCCACGTGCAGAAGTGAAGGTTGTGGATTTGAAAATGACCCGCTTTCGCCGTTCATAAGATGCGAATACTTGTAAGTGCAACCGTTTTTATTGAATCGTATATGGCGTTTTGCCTTGTTGTCACATAAAAATTATATTTTATTATTTTCGCTTCTGAAGTAACTTGATGTGTTGAGTAAGGCTCATGACGTGTTTAATATAACTATATTTTGAAATTTTATTGACCCGATTTAAAAATATCACAGATACAAGAAGTAACAATTTCTCGTTGTTCGGATATGTTGTTGTTGTTGAAAATTTCCCTAACCGTCGTAATACTGTAAATCTAGAAATATTCACAACTTGGATTAATGTTCGCGGACATCACGCCATGAACATGTCTTACATTGCATCACCACTGTTTCATTTGTGAACTTAAAACACTGTGAAAATCTCTAATTAAACTGATAGCACCCGCAAACATAAATCAATATTTTACAGTGCATGTCATGGATGTAAAAGTAGTTCCTTGTTCTACAAAATTATGATTTATAGTTTATTGGGTACGGTACCTTATAATGTATTGTATCATATGTACATGTATGTACTATTTTGACGTCACCAGTACTTTACCTATGTTTTACAATCCATCATTTCTAGACCTACAGAGTTTGTTGAGTGTGATCCACCGATGGACCTCGATGGGAATGAGACAAAGAGAGAGGAGTTAGGGTATGGGTGCATCAAGGTAGGGGCTTGATTTTATCAGAACAACATTGATTATTCTGCAGATTATGTGCAAAATAAAATGTCAACTTTTTTTTGGCTCAACAAGCCATGACAGCTGTAGCAACCTTTATGAAGATGGTTTTAAATTTTTATCATCTTGCAAAAGGTTTTCGAGCAACTGACATATAGAACTATTTGAAAACTTAGATGAGTTTTGCTATTTGAGCTTTGTCTGAGAAACAATTTGACTACAACGAGAAGCTCTTAGTCAATGATATCAACTTCATGTTTACTACTTGTTGCTCCTTTCAATGGCTTCTAGAAAGTATTTTTGGACTTTTGATACAACTGTAATATTATTGTGCTCCTACACCAGTTAGATAGACTAATTACATGTACTATGATGATGTACTGTACACTATGATATGATTAGTATGTGAGTATGTACTATACCATATATGTAACTTTTTAACCTCCAGTTTGGAGGGGAGCGGTTTGAGGATGTGGAGAACACCAGTGTGGAGTGTCGGGTGCTTCCAGGGATTGAGTGCCAGGGGAACAGAACCTTCCTCAGTCTGAACGAAGTACCGTGTATCAAGTAAGATTATAGAGTTATCATCAGTTTTTGTAAATCTTGTCTACAAATGTAGTTGTGCAAGTCACCCAAGCATGAACCTTTTTTTTTTAACATGAAAATGTCATTTTTGTTATCAAATTTTGTACCCATATAATTGAACCTAAAATCTGATGTATGCATGTAGTTACCCATTCATTTTGATGCTTTATAATTGTATAGAAATATCTGCTTTTTAGGTTGCAATAATATGGCCAAAAAACATTTACCCAACCACTTTTCTTTCAAATTCTTGACTTGCAACTGTGTTTACAAGGACACTGACCACACTAACATTGTACATGTTTTTCTCTTTCAGGTATTCTGGGCACTACTTTGTGACCACATTAATGTACTCCCTCCTACTTGGCTTCTTCGGAGTGGACAGATTCTGCCTGGGTCATACGGGCATGGGGGTGGGGAAACTCCTGACCCTGGGGGGCCTCGGAGTGTGGTGGATGGTGGACATCATCCTGTTGTGTACAGGGAGTTTAGTGCCCGTGGATGGTAGTAACTGGAACCAATACTATTGAAACAAACTACCAAGTGCTCTGATTGATTGATTGACAATGCATGTATATTTTTTGGCAACACCTCTAGGGAGGAGCTTATTTAGGGATGTAGTTGACATTGCACAGAACTCTGAATTTCACGGCAAAACATCTCATCTCAGAATTCCTTGGTTGGGTAAACAACAAGCATACTGAATATAAAGACATAACATTCTATATCAAGATTACAATGTAATATATACCATTTGTTTGGACCTTTGTTTGTTGCAAAAAAAAAGTACTATAGGCGATTATGTCCCACAAATTTTAAGAGGAGCAAATCTATTTAATCAGCTCAAGTGGCAGAAAGCCTGTATTCTAAATCAATTCCTCAAGTTTCAGTTAAATACAGCATTGACTAGAATTAAATCATGTATTTTGTGAATGTCACTTTGTATTTAAGATGTACATGTATATTGTGTAAAGGAAAAATCATGAATGTTTACTTTTCAGACTGTATAATTTGTGCAAATTGTATTTTCTGGCAGTCGTTCTGAAAACTTGATGTACTTCATCCATTGTAAACAATTCTTAAGTGGTTTTGTCAAGAAGTTTGATTGTCAAAAATGTTTATGTTAATTGTTAACAAAACTCTGAGATATACACATATACACATGCACTAACAGTCTATATCAAGAAAATATCTTCAAGACTGCTCTTTGTTCATGTGATACATTATTGGAGATCAATGACTGGAACACAATTCATGGAATAAGGAAGCTGTACATAGAAATCATACAAAAGGGAAAGGCAAAACATCTGAATTGTCATTGACACATAAAAATTACATATTACTGTACATAAAAAAATGTGTAAGATACTCCAGGACCTGTACAAATGTACATAATAAAAGAGAAAAAAGGTGATGAACCGTGCAGTATATTTCCTAGCAGTATTACAGTACAAATGTGTAGCAGAACAAATTTCCTAAAAAGGTGTGAATTTTACTTCGACCTCCTGATCACAAACACATGCAATGTCTTAAGGATTTATAGATTTTTTAGTAAAACACGTTCCAGAGTAAGTACCAATTATGTTTTCATTTAAAAAGTGCTAGCTAAAAATACCCTTGCCTACGAACATACACCACAGCCTGGGATGTTGACCCTAAAATTCATTTGCCAAATACATGAATTTTACTCACTAAAAGTCCAACTTTATCTGAATAAAATCAAGCATCTTATTTCTTTTGTACACACATAACGGACCTGATCTACATGTATTTGAAGTCCATTTGCATGAACAATGTATATGTGTATTATCATCTCGTGCCAATTAGCCATCTGCCTGGTCTAACAATGCTGACACAACTGCCTCTACATTTCCATCATTGTTCTGAAGCATCATCAGTACAGTACCAACTTCAGCATAGGGCAGAACAGCTCTCACTAGCTGTACTTTCTCACTCCACTTCTCATCATCAGATTCTGCTTCAACTTTCTTAACAGGTCCTTCCTGTTTGACAGTCTTGTCTGTTGGCCTTGGCCAGATGTCTTGGTCAAGGTCATCATCTGAGTGCCTGGTTTCTTGGGAATCATCAAGTAATGATATTGTTTCAAGTCCTTGATTATAAGTTGGAAATGCATCGGTTTTGTTCTGGAGGGAACTGGTAGTATGTTGTTTGGTAAGGGCTCTACTTGTGCTTGGTTCTTCGGTGTTTCCAAATTGAGGTCCAGGTTTTCTCAAACTGTCCTTTTGTATGGTTTTGGTCCTGGTTGTATTTACAGCATTTGGTACATGAGACTTGTATTCTAACACTGAAGCTGCTTTAACCGAATTCTTTTGTTTTGGGGCGTTCATTGACCAAAGGTTCAGGTCATAGTCGTTGTCTGAATCTTTCGTCTCTTGTGAGTCATCAAGCAAGGAATAAGTTTCCAATTCATTTTCTTGTGTGCATATGCCTATTGCAGATGGCTCGCTCTTGCTGAATGTGTTCATCTCTTCCCTTGTGACCTTTGAAGTTGGTGATGATTTCCACTGTCTATAACCACTACATTTGTCACTATTAGCATCTAAGCCAAGCTTCTTTTTACAAGTGTTTGGATTAAGACTTTTCACACTGCTTTCTCTTTGTTTTTGAGGTGAAGGTGCATGATCTGTTATGTCAGGGAGTTCATTGTCAGAGTCACTGTCACAGAAAAAAACACTACTACGACTGGCCATGGGTCTCTTTCTGTTTGAAGTTGAACTAGTGGCCTTTAAAACATGATCGTCAATGTCAGAGTGGCATCTTTTCTCACGGCTATCTTCAAAACCAGAGTCTAGTCTTTTGTAGCTGGCTTGTGTTGTTAGTTTAGTTTCAATCGTTGAGCTGTGTATGGACACATACTTTTCTTCCTTAGACTCAACTTCTTGAGACTCCTCCAAATCTTCAGATGATGATTCATCAAAGTCTCCTCTGTAGCGATTCCTAGAGTACTCGGTAGGGTCATACATTGCTTGCACTTTGGGAAGCGGACTATTGTCTCCGAAATCTGGAGTCTTCCTTACAGCTCGCTTTCTACTAGGGCTTAGGAGTGGTCTCTCCTCTGTACTCTTCACTAGTGATGAACTCAAACTCTTCCTGCAACTGCTACTTTTGCCCTCCGACCCCTGACCTCTCTTTGCAGGTGACACGGGAAAGTAGTTCTTCATTGTCTTCTCTGGTGAAGGGGATGAGCCATAACCTCTGACCTTTGACTTGAAATCTGCTGTGTCCTTGAAAGGCGAAGTCTTAGTTGCGTTCCACAGCAGCGACTTTTGCGGGGAGTCTGTTGTGAGTGGAGGTGGACGTACAGGACTGATGTCAGGAGATGGCATGGATGGGTTTTTTGCAATTTTGAAAGGACTTATATCAACGGATGCCCATGGTGAAACATTTTCTTGTAGTTCAGAGTCTTTCTTTGTGTCTGTTGTTTTGTGTTCTTCAATGTGAACACCAACAGCTAAGGTATCAAAATCACCAGAATCCAACCTGTAAAATAAAAAAATAGCTGTTTATGGTTTGATATTTTATGTAAAAACATGTTTTCTGCTTTTTTATAACCCAAACAGATAGACTACTATCTTTTCTGACGAATCCAGACAAAAGGCGTCAATAAACTCATAACTAGGTGGCTGCTGAATTTGCTTTGACTAATACATGTTGTATGTATGAAGATGTTCAAATAGCTTGAAGATTATAAAAATCAATGAGACTACTCATGGTCATAGGAAGTTACTTCACCTCTGCTGTAGCTCTGCCGTTACTGTAGCCAGGAACTCCACTGTGCCCTCGATGTTCTCAGTTCTCACAAGGTCAAAGTCATCGCTGGCATCCAGCTCTGCCAACACATTCTAATTGTAGAAAACAGAAATGACCAATGCAGTGCATAAAGACTACCATATTGTGCACAGATTTCTAGAAGGGGTTAAATTTATGCGAATGTGAGGAATATATGGATGCTGGGATACCATTTTTTAAAACATTAACATGACATTTCTACTATCCAGGTGGTGTATCTTTCATAATGATTATTATGCAGCAATAAAGTTTCAAAATACATGTACTAACAATAAGATATTTGTAGGCTATTGGAACTTGAAAATTACAGTCAAGACAATCAGGCTTTCAAAGTTTTAGATATTCTTCACAATACAGTAATTGCATAACGTGTACAAAATGCTCTATCTCACATGATCATCCCCATCTTTAAGAGCACAAAATCTTGCAGAAACTTACGTTGACCTGTTCCACAGTGGGGTTGCCACACCTGGCCACGCCCCTGCAGCCGTCAGCACACCTGACCATGTACTGCTCAGGTGTACACTCCACAATGTACTTAAGACTGCAGTGTAAGCTGTAAGGAGTGAACCTTCTCCTTAACTCCAACATCTTGTCCTTCTGGGTGAAGTAACGCCCATCCTTCAGACTCCAAGCGAGGTCGTCTGTGAGTGTATAGAAAGTTAGAAGGTGAAAAAGATTAGCTCACTGAAGAGCTTATCTTCTACTGGTGGTGACAGAAAACAATAACATGAAATATGACACACACATTTCCACACACACAAACACCTTAACTACAACTCACCTGCCCTTTTCCTCTCCACTAGGACAGGTAAGACATGCTCTACACCAGCACACTTCCACACCCAGCTGTAGTCCCCACACTGTAGTGATGCTGTACGATGTCGGACCCCCAACCGGCACAGGTAACGATGCAGCTACAGCCAACAGGGTTACATACATTGTACATGTAATTCATTAAATCTACATTGTACACTATGATTGCCAAAGCAAAAGTAAAATGCAAGATTCCAGGAGTTAGATAAAGATTAAAATATTATATTGTTCACCAAAAGTTCACAAAATGCCTCAATTGTACTTCCTTACTTCACCCAGCTTGACTTTGTCTCCTCCCCACTCTCGCATGTCAACCAGCAGAACAATACTGCAAAATACAAGTTTGAAACATGTCTTCATTGTACATGTGCATAAATTTTGTAAGATGAGAGAGTTAAAACAAAAACCTTAGCACACAATCTCATGAAACACTGTTTGAAAAATGGGCGGCCAGAAGTTCATATTGTACAAGCATGTTCTGTCGCCTTCATACTCTCAAATCAAAGGACAGTATGCTCATAACCTTTTCTTATATTTGAGAGTCATGTCGCTTGATACTAGTAATTTATTCTCCATTCTCTTATAATGCTATTAAGTGTGTCCCTATGATAAGCTTAATTTTCACACAAAGGACAACACTATGAAATACCCTTTTTTCCCCAAAGTTCCCTTAACACTTACCCATCAGACCCATTGTCATTAGTGTAGAGAGCTCTGTCTTCTTCAACTTGAGCTTTGTCTGGCTTTACAGGCTGTGGCTTAGCTGAAATGGAAGATCTCGACTTTGCTTTGACTGCCTGACCTTGAACAGCCTCTCCTGGTTTTGTTCCTGCAAAGAAATGTTTTGCTTATACATCAACAATCAATGCAAGGCTAAAGCAAGTAAATTCTATGGATGAGACTCGTACACACATGAATTTTTGCTTCGAAAAAAATCCAAGAAATTTCATTACTTCAGCATTGGCCAACATGATAAGAAAATACCAAAATGGGAAGATATGTGTGAATGCTGTCAACAAAGTCCAGTGTATTCATTGACTGAACATGCAACTTGGACACATTTTTGTGACACTGTTGATGTTCAGGAAAAAAGCATAATACATTGGATGCCCCCAGTTTAAGGCAGGAGCTTAAGGCATCCAATGCAAAAGAAATGGGAAAGGTGAAAAATTGTCCATCAGGCAAGAAATACTGCTGCTATACATACATGTACAGTGTAGTCATACATTTTTTTAAACAAATGTTGGGGAAAATCTGACCCAGGTGTAGCTTGAGAGCAAAGTTACAGGTTACTAATGTTTACAAATTCCTTTCATGTTCATCGAACCTTATCCCACACAGATGACATCATACTTGTCACACCGATACCTTCAACAATACTGACATCAAAAGAGGACAGAAGGTATCAAACATGTGGGTGCATCCAGCTTCTAAAATGTGTGCAACAGCACAAAAGGTTTTAACACATATTGTACTTAAATGCACCCAGAGCATTTTATGAGGCTTGAAAACTGGAAATATTCTAGTTGCTGTAATCTTTATGAAATTGACATTTAATGCTACTGTTAACCACATTTGCGTGCGGATTTCTTATCAAAAGTGCTCAAAAGCGGCACAAATATAAGCTACATGGTGATCTTTTAGTTTCACGCGCCTAGTGTAAATAGACCGATACCATAGCCTCGCCCACCTCCCTCAAAACGTAGAAATGCAAAATCAAAACATAAAAATGCAAATATTTGACGGACATGCAGTCACTCTCTCATTGGTCGAACCGCTAATTGTGATGGACAGTCAGGATCAGTCTTTTAGGGCTTGGATTTTCTATCAATTCTCACCACACAACCACATCGTATCTTTGCTTCTTCAATGTCGATATGTAATGGTATAGTGTTATTGAAACTTACTATGTGTAGGAATCACTAGAAATTTGAGTTTTTTTATTCACGTTCCAAGCCTCATAAAATGCTCTGGATGCCTTTAAGCTTGTTGAGTTAATGATTATTTGGGGGGGGGGGGGGTGGAAGGGGAAACCCCTGAAAATATTTTCGGTTTACATGATGGCATGATGTTCTTTAATTACTGTGTTGTGTGTGGGCACTTTCAGCTTGCCAAAAGGTTTAAACAGATACTGTACTGTTGTGGTGATGCTTTTTTTTTTTCATTATACACGTACAATGTCATGACATACACATTGTATGCAACTTCCCCTTTTCTGCCCATGGTCGTGCCCACAAGAATAGTGTGGGGGTGTACATTAAAAAACATCATTCTGGTGTCAGAAATCATACATATTATCAACATCAGACAGATGTAATCACTGTGAAAGAATTTATGAAATTTTTGCACTGTTCTTTAAAACCATTTTGTGTACCTGTATAGAAAAGACAACAAATACTTATTAGAATTGACCTGACTTCCCCAAAAGAACTTCCTCGTGGATTGTTCCAGACTTCCTCATTCGAACCAAGTCCTGTTTCAGATTATTTAGTATCTCTCTGGAAGGAAGGAGTCACTTTAATTCCCTCAGAAAATCAGGTACCGGACAATGTACTATCATTCAAAATTTATCAATGGCTTACTTATCCTCTTTATCCCTAGAGAGACATAAGGCCATACCTTTATCAATTACTGATTTATATGATATATTTACCTTAACAATGCATTATTAATAATGAGCACCATTATCAAAAGGAATTTTGTTAACAATTCTCTGATCCCTGATCTCTTTTCCAGAAAAATAATCATATTTCAAACTCAAGGTGTCTGCTGAAGAACTACTATGGGCCAAACAGAGCAACATATATATTGGACTGTGAATGCTATGCTGGTACTGCTGCAAGTTATATCCTGCCAAGGCTTGGCCATAAAAGGTAAGACTTAGTGCAGGATTTTTTGATGTGGTATCATAAATCTGTCATGTACTAAATTGGAAATCTTAGTAATACAATGTACATCATAATTTAAAATCTTAGTTTGGTTGTGACTTGTAATAATTTTGTTGAATATAAACTATGATACTATTAGTATGATAGTTTATATTGAACAAAATTATTACAAGTCACAACAAAGTTATTTACACCCATGATATTATTGGTCAGAAAGAAAACTTATGTACATGTATACAATGAGGTCATTGAAAAATCTTTTTACCAGGAAGTAAAAAGTTTGTATCTTCAATTCTGTTTTCAGTTTCAGCACTGTTCCCTTTAGATGTTTTGACACATGTACATGTAGTAGAGAGGTCTGAACAAATTAAATAGTGAAATGTCAATGAGATAATAGAAATACAGCAACTGCGTTGGAAATCAACACATCTTGATACTGATGTGTCTAGGTAAAAACCGAAATACCCTCAAACCTGTAGATGTGAACACCTCTACTTATATTGGACAAAAGGGTCAGTGTGATCACTTTTTGCTGGTTCCTTATTAATAATAGTCTTTACTCTCTTTTTGAAACATTTTAAACTGTTGTTTTGCACCACATTGTAAACTGTTTGACACATATGGATCTGAAATCTGGTGCAATAGTAAGATGAACGACAAATCTCTGATAGAAACTATACATTTGAAATTCTGTTAATATGTCCTTGGAGTTCGGAGGAAGAACGCCAGTAACTTTGCATGTAGAGCGGAACTGGGACGTTTTAAGAATCCTGTCCATAGTGTCCACCTGTCCATGTTGAGCAGATTCTATTGGTCCCCGCAGTGGTTTTCTTAGGAAGGTTTGACTGTACACCCAAAATGATAAAATTGAACAACATACATGCAAAATATGTCATCTTTGATGTTGACCCACTAAACTTTTCTGCACTGATTTTTTTTTACTTGTTTCAGTGCCACAGTGCAAAATGACAAACACCACAGTTGACTGCTCTGACAATGGATTCATGCAAGTCCCTCCCAACATACCTACCAGTTGGACAACTACTCCTTTTCAAGACTACCTCTCTTGACGTCACTAGACCTAAGTTCCAACGACATGCTCATCATAGAACCTGTTGCTTTTTACAATCTTTCCCAACTGGTGGAATTATCATTATCTATAAACAAACTCTCTACGCTTCCATCTACAGTATTCGAACCTCTGAAATCATTGGCGAGTCTTTCTCTCCATGATAATGAATTCTCTGACATACTAGGTTTTGATAAGATATGGGAGGGGTTGCCCTTAACAAAACTTGATTTGAGTAGGAACAAAATAATGAAAGCTGAGTTTTCAAAAGCCTTCTCTGAAATGCACTCACTGAAGTTATTAGACCTATCCTTAAATAGAATCTCGGTTCTTAAAATTGCTGATTTTGAGCCCCTTGCTTCGCATAGTTTTCAGACTTTGGAATTATCAGCGAATCCTATAACTTTTGTAGAATCCGGGTTCTTCGTGCAGTTTCATAGTATAGAATATCTTGGTCTTTTGATAACAAGTTCAAACATTTCGATTCTACATGATGCATTTTCAGGTGTACACTCTGTAAAAGTGACTCAGTTAGCCCTAGGCATTGCAGACTTCTTCACTGTAAACGAGGACGCCTTTCAGTTTCTGAAAAACACTTCGTTACAAAATCTTGTATTAGGATGGGGAGATATCAAAGAACTTCAAGATTATGCTTTCCGTGGATTGGACGACCTAGAAACTCTTAATCTCCAAAACAATCAGATTGAAGTAGCATCTCCACAGGCATTTGGGGGACTACATAACCTAGTTGTTCTGGATTTGAGAGAAAATCATTTTAAACAAGTTCCCTTCAAGGCACCTAGTGTCATATTTCCAGCTCTGAGGGAATTACACCTCGAGGACAACAAAATAAAAAACATTGTGCCAGAAAACTTCATAGGCCTTCCGAACCTGCAGCTACTCAAACTGGACAATAACCTGGTAACAAACATTCCCGCAAATGTTTTCCAATGTCAAAGGAATCTAGACACACTGTCGCTACAAAATAACAAGATCAGTCTTCTTTCAAACAGGAGTTTTATGGGCTTGGAAAATGTGACTTTGATGGACCTGTCTATGAACAAACTCCCTGTTCTTCCTGACAGTGTCTTCTTTCCGCTGATAAAACTAAAAAAGCTTGACCTATCATATAATTATCTTTCTCCTGAAATGGAAGATTTTTATGGCCTAGAAAAAATAGAAACACTAAATTTGCGTCGAAATGACATAAGTCTAAAGTGGAACACATTTAAGCTAGTTTCAACTTTGACATATCTGATATTATCTGAAAACGATCTGTTTGGTGGCATTCCCACTCACAAGCCTTTTATAACTATGAGGAATCTTGTGACTCTTGACATAAGCAACAACCAAATCAAATTTCAGAGCGACTCCATGAGAGAATTTTTTGAAGGCCTGGTGTCTTTACGGAGTTTACAAATGTATCGCACAGGAGATATTTGGGCAAGGTTTCAGAACGCGACTATTCTATATAGCATGCCAAATCTAGAAATGCTTGATATGAGAGAATGTAAGATACAGTATATCCCTCCTAATGCATTTAGCATCCATGTAAACCTACAGTATGTAGACTTCAGTGATAATGCTATTTCTAGTTTACCTGACAACCTATTCTTAAATGTCAGGTCTCCAAAAGCACTCTATCTGGAAACAAATGCCATTTCTTTCTTAAACGAGTCAAGCTTTGCAACTGTCTTGCCGACTCTCGAAAGCTTAGGCCTGGATCTAGGTGAAAATCCCTTCTACTGTGATTGTAAGGTAACATGGTTTATCAGCTGGGCTGACGCTAACCCCTCAAAAGTTCTTTTCTGGGAGAAAGATGGGTACTATCTCTGCAACACTCCTGCACCTCTGCACAACAGAGATTTACGGACTTTCCATCCGGATTGCGACTCTCACTTGAATCTGTATGTGTGTGTCGTCACGACTTCCCTTCTAGTGCTGTACATGTTTACTGTGTTTGTGGTAACTCAGTACAGTTTATATATCTGTTACATCTGGTATCTGTTACGGGCCTGGTTGAGAGGATACAAAGAAATTCCGGACAGGGGGGTACAGCGGTTCGAATACGACGCGTTTGTGGCGTACAGCAGCAAGGACAAGAGATGGGTGTCACAAGTGCAACGTCCGCAACTTGAGGACCGTCCACCGCACTACCGACTCTGCTTCGGCGAGCGAGACTTTCGCCCAGGCCTGCTGATAATGGAAAACATTGGCCGAGCTGTCCGAGCCAGTCGCAAAACCATCTGCCTGATTACGAGGAGCTTTGTGAGGAGTAACTGGTGTAACTACGAAATGCGAGCGTCAGAAGGACGCTACCATCTCTTCGATCCGCGTAGGGTCAACCTGGTTCTCGTGTTCTTGGAGGAAATTCCAGACCGGGACATGGAACGCCATAAACACTTGAGAGACGTTGTGATGAGAGACACTTACATAAAGTGGCCCAGAAATGAGAAGGGTAGGCCACTATTCTGGGCTAGATTAAGAGAAGCTTTAGGACAACCCCTACCTGTCAATCAAGGTGGAAACAGGGACATTTTTGAGGACAGTGTATAGTGAGGACAGTCCTTCTCTGTTACATTTCTAATGGCTTTATGACAAATAATCAGTAGCTTATTGATTTGAATCGGTGTGACAGTGAGAGTTTTTCCTGCTTGAATACATGGAGGCATTTGGGATTGATGCATGGAACTGTATCTTAAAGGAGGCACAGAGTACAAAGGTCCTTCTAGAGATCTAGAACACTTTCTATGTATGTGATAAAAGAAATGGTTATAATACTAGTTATAGTTTCTAACCTCGCAGCCTGTGTGCTACCTCCTCTCCAGCTGGCAACAGTTCATACACTGGTTGCTTCTCTGGAAGAGAGAATATCTTGCTGTGATCTATTTGTTCTTCTCACATAAAATTAGAAGTTTACTTGAGCATATTCGTATTTGATAAGTCCACAAAGTATCATTCAGAACAAATGTCACATGTACTTCCAATAGGTTTAAGCATGTACTTTGCAAAGCATAATGTATTTTGTATTACATGTGTGTAATAACTAATATGTACTATATATGTAACAACAGAGTATGTGTGAAAGCACCTTTTACTAGCATCATACAACTGTACTACTTCTAGTAGTAGGTGTAGTTGGCAGCCGTCAGTCTCGAAAGACTACTACAACTGTACTAGTACATGATTGTGTATATGTGCACCATTATCAGGATATTGCTCAGACAGTGTCTACCAATTTTATAGTGTAGAGTATACATATACATATACATGTACATTGTATACTTATACAAAGTGCAATATTGAACATACTTAGGGTTCTCTTCTTGATGTACGGTCTTTGGATTAACACATGTAGTCTCCACCATGCCATACACAGCCCTGCAACACAAAAGTGAAGATGTTACAGTTCTTTTAAAGACTCTATTTGCATGTACATTTGTAGGGACCATGATTAAGCTATAATATCAATTCAGAGAAAGAAAATATCTGCATTCAGTAAGCTTCTTCGATTTTCTATAGTTGAGTACATACACATAATGTACAAATAGTAAAGGTGACTCAGTTTATTTTACCAGTGTTCCCTTCTTTGCCCTCTACAATGTCTTGTGTGGACTGTAGAAACTTCTCTTGGGTGATGACCTGGGCCTTTGCTTTTAACATAGGCTCTGGTACCAACAACTGCTTGTCCCTGGAAACAAACAAAACAGAAAGCTTAATCTATTGTAAGCATATCAGTTGACTTTTTTTTAAATCTTTCTATTTTTCCTGTTGTAACTCTATCAATGTCCACTTTAAATTTGGCTTACACGACACCTACACTGTGTAAAATATTGGCATCATGAAATTCCAGTTCACATTCTCGCATTATCTCCCGATATGAGATGGCAGGGTCACATCATCCCCTTATGCTAGGGTCACATTTCAAATCCGGGCCCGGCTGGGCAGTCTTTGGGAACGAAAAGTATGATATAAAAGACAACAAAAACACAAAACGTACCCAAAATTATTCAAGAGCATAGCTTGTGCAAATTTATTGATATACACTTCGATTTTTTCGTTTCCGCAAACAGCCCGGCCGGGCCCCAGTTAGGAAATGTGACCCTAGCATTAGTTAGGGGTAAGCACAATGGCAGAAATATACAGAGACTGCAGTCTTGCCTCTGGCAGAAAAACACACACACCAAATGGAGGAGCAAAAAAACAAACATTTCACTCCCTTTGAGGTACAGAAATAAGTAAAAAGTCTTCTTTTGCCAAAGTTTCTGGACAATGATTTGTTGAATAACACTTATAACAGCAAACAGAAAAAGGAGTGAAACACAAGAGGCGTGTAGCACAGTCTCCTGGATCCCGAGGATCAAACCTGGGCCAGTCAGCGCATGGACCGCACACCATAACCACTAGGGTAAAAGGTCCTGAACAGTTAGACTGGTCAGTTAGTGGCACTTGAACCCCACTGTTACAGGAGGGACAAAATTAGCCTCAAACCAGCCTTCTCCTTCTACAGTTCAAAACTTACCCTTCATTTATCAGCTCCTCCTTGGCATTCAGCATGGCCACCAGCAAGGCTGGAGCAGAACTTAAGAAGATCCCGTCTGGAGGGGGTTCAGTTAAGATACCTGGTGCTGCCTCAATGGTCTTCAATTTCTCAGCCAAAACACCCCCAATCTATGGATGTATGAAGAACAAAAAGTATGACAAAAAATGATCTCACTCTCTCAGTTCTGAGACCAGTACTGTAAATTCATTGATTTTTGCAGGGACTTAATTTTGCGGTATGAGGGGAAAGGAGGTTTCTGCATGTTTTTAAGTTTGTGGTTGAAACTATCCTGTAGTACAGATTCTGAAGTAATCATAACATTTGGAAACATTATCATTCGCAGTGTAATGATAATTTTACAACTTGGAGAGGTCACAGTGAAAATAAAATCACCAGAAACATTTCGAAATTCACTGGAAGTAGCTTTAGATAGATAGTGTATCAAGTCATTTTAAATAATCTAATGGTCCCAACTCACCCCTTCCAACTTTGTCGCCTGTTTGACGGACTTGACGGGTTTCTCCTCCAGCTCCAGTGAGACGATGGCGCGTGACGTCCACTCCGCCGCAGACTTCAGGTAGTGCGCCCTTCGCTGGTTTCGCTCATGGTGGATCAGTCCGCGGATAAACTTGGACCGCTAATAAAAAGTAATATATGTAACATCACATATATAAAACACGACATTGTAATATTCTAATTTATATCGACCGGCGCTTAACTATGAGAAGCCTAGCTGCTCTATGTAAGAGTTTAATATTATCAATTCTATGAATTAATCAATGAAATTGTGAGGAAATTTGTATGTCCTTACGGCTTATTGGTCATCCCTCGAGTTTTCAAATGGAATATCCCAGGGCTGCTATGCATGTATTACAGTTGAAAATGAAAAGAATATAACGTATCTAAGTCGTTTTGAAGAAATTTGAATAACTTCAATCCATAATTTTGTGTGCATGTTATCTAGTAAATCATCTTTCTCAAATAATCAGAACACAGCATTTCGTAAACTATTCAGGGTCTCTCCTCTTCTAAATATTATATTCGGCTGGGGGCAGCCTAGCCCTCAATGTACCCGGGGATACCAAGGAGGTCTATTTTTAACCTCCTTGGTGATACAGTATAGTCCGTATACCGTATATTTACATAATGAGTGATATGTTCGTGCCTAGCCCTTAAAGGACGGGATAAAATTTTTACGTGCATACAGGAATCGTAACTAAAATTTTCGGCTTCAGGTGCCCCCACCTAGGAATTGTTTCGGGGCTGTAAAGTGCTTAATATTAATGCTAGATAGGTAAAACTATACATTTCTGGAAAGCTGAGAACCTGTAGAATATGAAAATAACAAGAAAAAGACTGTATCTGGTTTGTAAGTAATGATACTGCACAAAAAGGACAGAAAAAATTTCTTTGTGAAGTCTCAAAAAATATTTGAAATGTATATGACATCACCCACAAAGTCTAAAATCACTTTGAAAGTCACAGAAAACTATTCTAATCTGCCTTGCTATTCTTCCTGAAGCAATAGAAACATCAAACAGTGTATGTAAGTAACTGTAACTGTTTTATTCTAAGCTAGAAAAGATAGTACCTAAAGCCTTGGCCACTTGTAAAATGATGGGCTTCATCAGTGTTCCCCTACTGTTTGTCCAGGAAAATTTCACCAAATAATGATTTGGAGGGAAGCCAGAACAGGCTTTGCTATCCCAAACCTGTAAATACATGTCAAAACATGCCCCCCTCCCCATCGGCGAAGTAAACAAACATGAAGCAGAAATTTGGCTGGATCAAAAAGTTGACAAACAATTTCAGACAATCATGACCCTCACTAAATTACAATAAACCCCCATCCACTCGATTTTTTCATGGCAAAGAAAGAAAACAAAGGTTTGTAGCACTGTTACCTAGCATAGGGCCGGCTCAGGGCCCTCAAAATGCCGAAGTTTTTATCAACTTACTGTCTCTTCTGATGCTAGAAACATCGCAAATCCCTTCCTCAGTTGTGCCAACATCCCTTCTGGGTTCTTCACCAGAATCGGACATCGAAAAATCATGATTTTGAGCTAAAAAAACACGGCAAAAACTTCCCAAACACACTTGGGATCTTCCGTCAGATTTGGGCTTCCCCTGACGCATGCTAATGAGGCTGTATCCGACCTTTGCCGAGGGTCACCGGAGAATACCGAAACCCAACCCAGTCGAGCCATCCCTGGTGGCTCGTCGGGTTGAAGGCGTCAAGTCACTGGGGGTGGCTCATCGTGCTTTAAGGGCTAGACTTGCCCGTCGTCGCGGCGTTTGTTTTCGAATTTCCCGACTTCCGCGACCCATCTGCCCTTTCCAGGCCCCAAACTCTCGATCTCACGGCAGTGAGAGCACTAGAACTACTTTCTATATGTACCCGTGCATCATCTGATCATCAAGCAGCTAGTATTCTGACCCAGTTTCGTCGAGAAATAAAGAAAACTGTCAAACTTACCAAATCTGGATATTTTTTCCTTCCCGCGTCCGCCATTTTCCCGCGCGGAGAATAGTGGGAACTAGCTAAACATCTGACCAATCAGATTCTTCTTTACAACAGAGCAGACCAATCAGAGAGCGTTTGACAAGGCCTTTTGACAGAGGTTAAGGGTCAAATTTGTTGTCGCGGAGAGTTGTGAAATTTTGACATGGAGGATGCAGATGTTGTTTTGTTTTACGGTCCTCCTTTAGTGGTAGGTGTATAATTCGGTTGTTTTCCATGTATTCTTTTTGTTGAAATTGGTAGGTCTTATTCACGACGACGTTGGGTTTCGATCTTTCTTTATCATGCTACAAACTGCAACATAATATAGGTACTAGACAACATAAGGTCTTGATTAAGACCAGGGACTATGACAAAGGAAGAGTTTTTGGCGAAGCCTCAGGGGTGGAGCTTTAAACAACACAAAAAGTTGTAAAGGGTGTAACTGTAAAAGAAGCTTTCCAATGATAAATAGTTGTAAAATTGATAAAGTAACTGAACGCTGATTAATTAAAGTTATTTTTACGAGCTTTTGTGCTGAGTGTAGATACTAAGATAGATCTGTTCCACAATGTGTTCTTTATAGGGAAAGTCCTCCCACTACAAACAACATCTGTCATCCAGCCATGTCAGGCTGTCAGCACAGGAACTGTTCCAGGAGGACCAGACCTTGTCTCTCCGACAGGTCGCCATGAGAGCAGTGGGGTTGCTGAGAGAGGTGAGATGTATGATATGATAACCTAATAAGCTTCTCACTATTGTTGGCCATTTAAAGGATTACCAACCAGTCCTCATCTACTGAGAGATTGTGTAACCCAGGCTAGTGTTCTGGCTTATGAAATTGTGAGCCAAGTTCAGTAGTGTGCGTAGTCCAGTGGTTAGCGGCCCTGCCCCTGGAACTAGAAGCTGTGATTTCGAATCTTGTCTGTGTCGCTCACGTGACAGGCGCACTACTGGAAAGGGTTGCAGCCCTTAGGACGGGACCTTAAGCCATGGTCCACTGCTCATTGTGCTTGTCAAAAAGAGCTAGGGGAATTTCCCCTTACAATGAACCTGCAAAAACTGTACATATCGTCTGTCTTCTCTGTCAGGACCAGTGGAAGAAAGGCTCTTCAGTGAGCTAAACTGGATCAATATCTCTTTCACTTTGTGTGCGAAGTTGTATTAATAATGGTGTTAACGTTGAGTCTATTGACCATGTCGTCAACCAGATCTCGGCAATTGTAAATTTCTTTTGCCACAATGTCAATCACTTAATTAATCCATTCATTTATTTTTTCTACAGGGGAAGAAAGTCGTAATCGACGATGAAAACTGGTCCCGAAACACCCGGATGTCCTACATAAAACTCATCAGCTGTAAAACTCCTGGCAAGAGCATCAGGTGCCTCAAGTTTCACCCGCAGGACAAACTGCAGCTGAACTGGGCCAGGGAGTGGGCAACTCTGGGGGCCAAAGGTCAAGGGCCACAGGTCAACTGGAAGCAAGTGGATGCCAAGATCGATGCCTGGTTTGATGAGAATTGTTGGCAGAGAGGGGTCGAGCGACCAGGTATGGGTCTGCCGGAAACAAAGTGTATCGCCCATTTCAGAAGCAAATTGTTCTATTATACTGAATATGCTATATCATGTATATGATTAATATGCAATGCATGTTGTTCAGTGCTGTTTAGAGAAAGTAAAAATCTACTCTCGATGATATCAAAAGCAATTACTAGGAGAGTACCTCTAACCAATAAAAAGTTTTATACTACAGTATGAAATACAACTTCCCAATATTATATTACAGTACCACCGGCAGAGGCAGAGGGTCTGTCAATAGATGAGGTCTACACACAGCTGGCTTGTCAGACACACTACAAGGTAAATTACTAATATCATATATTGTGCAAATAAATTATAGGCTTCTTTTGCCTGTATTATATCTGTCAAAGAACATTGCAATTTCTAATGTCCATAGAAATGGCACAAAGTCAATTTCCTACAATTTTCTTTACTGGTGCTTTCAACACTGTAAATCCTGTAATGTTCACAGTGGTTTTATTTTCCTGGTGTGAGTGTGTGTTTGTGCTACAGTATTGTTTCGACTGCAAAATTAAAACTCTGCAAAAACATCCTTGCCACTCCTACTGCGAATTGGAACCCCCGTGAAAATAAATGAGTTTACGGTACAGTTAAGTTACAGGTCTGCCCTTGAAATTAAATGTTTCTAAGATATCAGGATGATATACATTATGCATTGTCTAAGTAAAATTCATTGCTGATACTCAATGTAACTGAGATTTTTGATAATCCATTTTTGCCTTCCAGTTTGAGGTTCCGTGCTTACTTGTACAGTGGGAGGCAATGGTACAGTCCACAGTAGGAAGACTGGTCCTGAGGGACAGCTTACTGGACGTTCTTCAGCTGTGGACAGAGGCCAACCCCTGTGGTCACATTGTGGTCATTGTGGACGGACAAAACAACCTGTCAGGTAAGCATATGAATTATCAAGATCAACGCTTTCAAAACAATGTGCTAATGTGAAAGCATGGCTAGATCGTAGCAATTTTGGAGATTCTGAAAATGTGTTCCTGAAATTTTGTAGATAATTTCTAACATACAATTTTAATGCCTCACTCCATCCTAACAGGTACACATGGAAGCACCAGTAGCCAACAGACCATCCACCTGAAATCTGTGATGACATCATTGTGTCAAGAGGTCTGTAACTTCCTCACACAGGATGGAAGAACCTGTCTAACAGTCTAGTAAATGTATACAAAGCAGCTTGTGGGAAAGGTTAAATTTCATTTATATGTGTTTCTTACGCAGCTCCCTTATAATAAGTAATATGATTTCTAATATTATAGAAAAAAGAAGGTTGCTTAGCACTACATGTTGTACATGGATGTAAAACTAATGATATGTATCATTATTCTATGATAAGTATAAGAGGCTTGTGGCTCTTCATTTTGCCAACATCATTACTCCCTTAATCCCCAACCTCATATTCTCCAGTTTACAGAGAATGTGCTGTATTTTGCACAAATCGCTGATGCCGGATCCTCAGGACTGTTCAGTCGTCCCCCAGAGCCAGGCTTGTTGGCATGGTTACAACTAAGGCACCACCTCAACCTATTCCATCAGGTAACACTGTACCCAGGTTTCAGTTTTTGGGAATAGGTACTGGTGCACGTAAACTAAACATTGAGGAGCACAGAAAAGATAAAGTAGAATATCAGCAAAACCTTCATACAAACCATACTGCCTCTTGTCAGAACTTGAAGCTTGAGTTCTGTAGCTAACTTCAAAATTTGAAGGAAGTAATACAGGTTTTATTATTTTTTCTGACACTAATGTGTCAATAATATGCTGAATACTAGTGTGCAATAGTACCTTTACCTATGTTACCTTAAACATACATTGTACATGTATCTATGTGCACCATGAAACATTAGGTGCACTGCTCCAATTTTGGGTGCACAACAACTTGCATATGCACCCAGTATTTTGGTCCCTCGTACTGTATGTTATCAAATTAATGCTTAGTCCCCAACCAGAAATAAACTTTTATACCATGACCATGATTACTCTGTACATGTATGTTATCACTGCTTCCGATGGATTTCATTAATGAATACTAATAGTCATTCATAGCTTGCCCTTCAATTTTGATCACCATTACTTTCCAATGATCATCACTTTCCAATGATGTTTTTGTGGCCTTCGTCTTTAAAACTTTATCTCTCAAAGTAGATGTAGATGCACTCGTGATGAAGTCTTTGTTTCAATGTTTTCAGTCCAGTCTGTATATTTGGCAGTCGTCCAACCACAGAAGGAGTGCTGAAGCTGTAGGGATGAGGAACATCAATGGAGACAGGCTTGTGGCACGGCCCAGAATGGTACAACACTTTCGTCTTGTATTGCATTTAGAAGTGTAAAAATCTCTTCAGAGCTAGTATAACTAATCCAGAAACTCTCAGCAGTCATGGTGCTACATGATTTTACAAGTTACTTTGATGTTGGAAGCAGCTGATGATACTTAATACAAGATTGCCCAGTTGTGTCAGGAGATTTAAGTTGTAAAAAGCCTTACTAATGCTCGATCATAAGACTAAAATCTCAGTGTTACAGAACTTGATTGTTTCTACAAATATTTCTTTTCATCCATAGGTACTATTGGTACCAAAGTCTATGAATGCAGAAACCCCCGCAACACTACAGTCCATGAAGCTGGTGACACCAGACACACCTGCACCCCCACCATCCATTCCTCTGTACCAGGAAGCCCTGAAACACTGTGAACTAGGAGAGGGTACCTCTTCTACCCCCCAAGTCTGTTACATCACGAAGAACATGGAGGGTTGTGGGAGGGTGCACGGGGTGTGCTTCAAAGACGTGTCCGTGTTGGAGAAAGTGCAGTGTTTGTACAGGGACAACACATCGATGTTAGCAGAGCCAAGGAGCAAGATAGAGGAGATGTGTGGTAGACCTGTGGTAATACAACCCAAAACAGATCATCAAGAGAACAGACAAGAAACTAGCACATCTACTATCAATGGTAAGTATGGCAACCTTACTCCATAAGGTCTGGTTCGTCTATTACTCCGAGTGTATATTCTAAAAGAAGTAGCTATTTTGCTACCAATTCTCTATTGGTTACAGCATTAGGCAGCAGGGAGAAGTTTATTAAACTAAATGTAAATCTATGATTATACCATACATGTGTATAATGTAGATTGTTATCAGTTGCTGGTTAGAATGGACAAAGGAAATATAACTTTCTTTTATGATTACAACTATGTGATACTGTATATATTTTCTTTCTAGAGAAAAAAATTGCTCCTTTGGCATCTTCCTCCTCCAAGACAAAAAGAACCATTCCAGCCTGGATGTTGCCCAAGACGGAAAAGAAGAGGTCACCAGAAGATGCTGAAATAAAAGAACTTTCTATTTCTCCTCGAAAAAAGAAGCGCAAGAGCTCAACTCAAGCTAACAGGATCGAATACTGCATGAGTGAGGCAGAACTGGTGCAAATGGCAGAACAGATATTACAAAAGGTATACTATCAATGAGTGTTGAATGCATACTGTTAGATTCTTTCACTTCAATAGATGCTTTATGTCTTCATCAGAGAATAGCAAGTCATCTTTTTGTCTTTGACTCAAAAAGGAATTTCTGATGAAATGTGAAAGTCAAATACTACAAGGTATCACCTAAGTGAGTGAAAAATCTGTTGTCAATTATATATAATGAGTGTGATTGGCAAAGTGATTGATCCTAATTATGTATTTAGCACATATTTTGGACAGAATGAACAAAATTTATGGTTAATCAGTTTTTGATATTCAGTATGTCTTAACTTTTACACATTCACACACAGGCTGGGGATCAGTCATTCAATGAAAGGCAGGAAGAAGAAGATATCTTCCAGACATATCAAAATCATGGAGATTCTGCAGAGAGAGAGACAAAGAAAGGTGCTTCTGAGGGACAAGCCTGTGTTACAGAAGGTGGGTAGCCAGGATTCAGACATATACATTTAAACATTTATTGTGATGATTATATTTATATAATCATTACATACTCGAAGCTTTCCCTAGTACTGCAGTAGTGCTTGTTTTGTCTTGTATTGGACATGCTATGGTTTTGATTTTTAGGTTGGTAGATAGTTTTGGAGCTGAGATGAAATTGTATAGTTTTGTTCCCCTAGCAACTTTGTCTTGGAAATGCAGGGGTAGTTTGTCAGAACTTTTGGGAAGATGATAACTGAAGAAAGGACAAATAGATTGTCATGATTTAAATCTATTAAACTGTTCTCTACGTATACTTAGTGACGTTATCTTTTGCACGCAAAAAGTAGTGGTTTGACATGAATACAACTTATCATTTTTATTCTTCTTACAGGTATTAAAGATGATGCCAAGGTCAAAGATGAAACAAGTACAGAGGTCAAAGTTGACATGGAGGTGACACAACTACTTGACGACATCTTCACCACAGGAAGAAGAAAGCGCATGTTGAGAAATCCGAAACCCATCAGAACAAGGTACAGTCTGCGTAATACTTAACAACATTTTCCTCATACAGTTTTTTTAATTACTTTTCACTGATTCATTTTTAACTGTAATATGTTAATCATTACATAGAAATGTGGAGTCCAAGTCCAGAGGACAAGAAAATGACATTAGCCCCGAGGCTCAGGAAACTGTCAGTCGTTCAACCTTGCCTGTAGTTCAAGAGAGAACTGACCAAGAAGCAAGGACTACAGCACGAAATGGAGATCCCCAAATCTCACCATTCTCTAGATCTGCTGATCAAAAAATTACTACAGTTAAGAAGAAGAAGGCCACCGATACTGACTTCTCTTTCCTAGATTCCATTTTTGGAGAGAAGCGAGTTGAAAAGAAAGAAGAATCTGTGCAGCACAGATATGGTGTAGAGGATGTGTCAGAGGAGCCCTTCCTAGATTCTATCATCTATTCCAAGAGAAGTGAATGGAGAAAAGACAGTTCAGTAGTTGATAGTGAGCTAGATACCTCTCACTCATCTGGAGGTAACCCAATAGTGTGCAACGACAGAAGCCCTTGGACGAAAAATCCTAAAACACAACAAGAAAGTAAACATGTCCAAAGTATAGATAGGCTCTCGTTTCTTGACAGTATTGTGAGTGGAAAAAAGAAAAGGGAAAAGTCTGACCTAGAATTGAATGGCTCAAAGAATGATGAAAGCCACTTGTTAGCTTCAGATGGAAGTCTGTCATTTCTAGACAGCATCATAGGGGGGACTGAAAGGAGGAACACTTGTGGACAAGCTGCAAGTTGCAGTTCAAGAAAGATGCATGAAGAAGGATTAAGTGTAGGTTCCGCTCGAGAAAAAGACCAGGAGGACAATCTATCTTTTCTTGATGAAATCATTCTTGGCTCTAGAAAGAAGAAAAAATGATGTTGCTAGACTAACTGTGTTTATCTTTCAGGGTATTAGCAGTTTTGTGGGAATCATTTGTACACCTATACGTGCTAGACAAGTATAATGGTGGCTGCAAGTTTGTATTATATTTGCTAGCTGTTCATCACCCAAGTGCAATAGTTGCTAAAAAATATATACTGTTCCATTTTGCTTGGATGTGCAATACACTGTTATAAACTGTGTAACTGAATTTGAGATTTATGAAATGTTATTGATGCAGGTTTTTACCATTATAAGCAATTTCATTCCAATTTTGATCTAAATAGTACAATTTGTATCTCATGAACTACATGATTGTATGACTACTTTTTGTTGAATATGTACTTTGATACATTGTGAATATATGATTGTACATGTCTATTTCGACATTTCAGATGCCTCCCAAAAATTTCTGTCATTGTGGCTTCCAGTTTTTTTGTCCTGATCTTTGTATCTAGAAGTAGGCTTTACATTTGACAATAGATGGACGATTTAGTAGATTGAGTGTACGTCTTATTCTTTAAAAGTTATCTGCAATGATCATTGTAAGAGGATGATACTCTTAAAGCATTGTGTCATCTGCAGGACTCTTCGAGCAAAGTACATGATAGGATTGTCATAAGGTGTATTGGAAATATTATTATGAAAACATATACAAACTGTCAAACTTTGAAGTTCTCTAAAGAGAAAGACATATGGCTGATGCGTAATGCGCAGAAACATATAGAAAAGATACCGTGAAAATACGTTTCCAAAGTATTACACATGTACAATGTACTACAGAACTGTACTACAGTCGCTATTGTTTCACATTCAATTGCACTTAACTTGCCGTTCTAACTCTTCCCGGACGCCGCTTGAAGGTCTGGTATAACCACCCTTCGATGTAACACACCAGCTTCGTATGTTGGTATGCTGAGTATGACTCACGATACTGTATGTTAGGTTGTGTCCATTCCGGTTTCATTTCCTTAGCGACCGAACAGTTCTATGATAACCGGCTGTACAGATACAGATACTAGGAGTACACTTTGCTATTTTTGGAAGGTGCCACGTTTCCTTTCCTAACAATATCCCAATAACGAATTTACCTTAGAGAGAGAGAGAGAGAGAGAGAGAGAGAGAAAATCCCGAACGTTGACCTTACTCCGACTCGTGAGTTGACCAAGAACCAGCGGCCTGAGGCAGAGTGTTGTGGTTTGTGTGCCAGGCCTTCTATTTTGAAATGTCTCGTAGATCTCCAGTAATCGACGACAATCATAACTGTCTTTCCGGCGTGCAGTTCCAGACGAAGCATAACACAGTATTCATCCGCTCCCCGAGTGGAGTCTATAAAGTTCGGGTTTAAGATAATGCCGATAAAGATCTTGAAAAATCTTAAGGAGCTAAAAGGACAGAGAAGTGTATTTGACTGGATTTGTCCCCATGCAATGTTTTGTTTATCTGAGACGTTTGATAACTCTCAGATCAGTATTTCCATCAGCAACTGTCTAACAGTACATCAGAATTCCGCCAGACGTCCCCACTGACGCATTACGTCAACTATCGACCACGGCGCACACGAAATTAAAGACACCAGTATTTCCAAGGAACTACATTCTTTCGAGACCCTTGTGAGTCTTGTCAATTCTAGAAATGGCACAACTTTTGCGGTTTAGGCCGCTCTCTGGCTTTGCCTCTTGGTTATTATTTTTTTTGAGCGGTCTGAAGTGGACACTGCATGGCGGACCTCTAGCGTTTGTAAATCAAAATGCAGATTTAGAGAAATGCAAACTAGTCAGGTTTTGCAAGTGGGAAACGTAAAGAAACTAAGTGCGTACTAACACAGCGTTCATGTGAAATGGATAGCTTCATTTACCAATCTAGTCTAGATGTAAGGTAATAGCTATGGAATAGCAGATGGTTGCTGAAGAAATAGTAGAAATCTCCCAAATATGTGAATTATTTGCAAGAGGAGATACTTTGATATTTGTTATTGAACCCTCGAATGTATTGTTAACAAAACTGGATAAGTATCGTCTCGCTGAACGCTTTGGAAGTTAGTATACATTACGAAAATGAAGACTCGGTTACGCTGAATTCAATGGCAAGTTGTGATCTTTTTCTTACCCAACTTAGGTCCATTAAGCTAGGAAGCAAACTATTTGAATAACAGCCCAACTCAAGAACGTTGCTGCTACCGACGTTGACACAGCGGCGTTTGAAAGTTTTTGTCCCGTGTTGAAAATAGACCAATTTATGAGTCATACGGACAGACTTGTGATCATTGCTTGGTGAAGGCTTCCAAACCCTTGACTTTGTGTTAAGCCAAACAACTCTCTTGGTCTGCCGCACTGTTGGGCGTTAATGCGCCCTGCAAGCATAACATTTCCCGCCGATTACTCCAAACATTACCGCGGTACAAGGTAAACCAAAGTTACCAAAACTTTAATCCTGTGTGAACAGGTAAAACGCCACTCTTCAGAATAAGAAAAACCTTTTTGGTTTGAAGGGGAAACGCGAGACGACGAATTGCCGGCCGATTGCTTTGGTGTGCGCTGACACGAGACATGGTTAACCCGATCAAGCCGCGGGTCTGTGTGCGCGTGGCCGTGTCGTCTGCGCGGCAAACTTTGAGCTAACTCCACGGCCTCGACCCTCAACTCTTTCTAAATCCTGATGCAAGACGCTTCACTAAAAACCGACGAGAAAGACCTCAGCGGAACCCTATTAAAACTAGATTCGCTTGTGTCTCTAAGTGGGTTACATACAGTACAGGCCTGCAATGAAGTACTTGTTAGCGATTTAAGAATCGGTCCTCACTCGCTTACGGTTTACTCACCTGTCCCAGCCCATTATAGAACACTTACCTGCGCAATAGAGCTATTCTCTCCCCTTGTGTTGGGATTGGGGCGGACAGCACGCCAAGTGTGTTCTTAACGACCGAAACATAACGGCCTTAACTGGCTCAAATTCGCCAAATCGATGACGAAACGTTCAGAGTAGTTTTCGGTGTCCTGCGACTCTTTTCTCGGACATCTCGTATAAGAAGTTTTCAGCGAGCCTTTCTTTCGTAGCACGTGCAGTTTTAGTACTTATAAAAATATGGATCGTATAACATACTCAATTGTACAGACGAAGCCACTTAATTGCACCTCGGATAAACGCACCTTACATTTAATTGCACCGAATCCTAAAACCCAAAACCGGTTCCCATTCACTGCATTGTTAGTGACTCCGCATATCTGCACCGCGCATGGTCACCAATGCCGGATAACTGCACCAATTTTTTTTCAAAAATCCTCGACAAGTTAACTGAAAAGGTGCGCTAAAATCGGCAAACGCGGTACAAATGAGCCGATACCTGCCGGTGTAGAGGCGCAATACCGCCAATATTTTAAAAAACTGTTTTGAGTAACAAAAGAAGGCGGTCTTCATTGACAGTTACGTTCAACTTGATAGGAATCGTAAGGAGCTCCCGGGCGGGTCACCCGTATTTAGTTTCAATTCCTAGTTTCATGGTGGTACTGTACATGATTTACGTAAATCGACAACTGCACTCTACGTAATGTAGCACAGAAACTGTTATCCCATGAGTGGCATGACGATGTTTCAGAATGCCTCCCCTGTAACATTACGTGTGTTGTAATGCGGTAGATTGCATGGAAAAATGAAAGAATGCAAAACAAAACAGGTTCGTAGTCATTTCTTTATTTTCAGCAAAGGGTCAATAAATAAAGTTAATAACTGAATTATTTCGTCTGTTTTCTTTTTGCTAGTGTTTCTGACTAACAAGACACCCCCTCGCCCATGGTGGTGCGGTCTAGCTGGGCATTTCGCATAATTGCACCAGCTGGATAATTGCACCAAAAACGCTGACAAATGGGTGGTGCAGTTAAGCGGATTCTACTGTATATGAAAAAAGTTCGGACACCTATTAATGCAAAGGAGTGTGACTTATAAAAGTCTTATTATAAAGCACCATGCCCTCATAAACGTTGGTTTGTACCTATCATTATACTGTACATATATGTATATCTGTCTTTAATAGTATACAATGATGTTTTGATAAACATGAAGTTTGTCAAACTTAAACACTGAAAATTAAAGAATTACTTGCAGGGTCACTAATTTTAGACTCTCTTCTTGGCCGAAAGATAAAAAAAGACTCGGGTGCACGCGGTATTTTGATGCCGTAGACTTCAAGCAGACTGTGACAGCCAACCACTGACACTAAGACCTGATACAGCATTTTCCGTTACAAGACAGATGAAGTTTGTACGACACATGCACGACTATCCTGATAATACCCCCGGTGCGATCGTACGACAATCGCACGACGTATGACACCGGTCCCGTAGTTCTGCACCCGACAAACTTGCCCCCTCGACCTCCTCCACCACACACACACATACACACATCTGTCGTCATCGTCTGGCTGTATTCCCCCTGTGTTTACCTAAACAAATGTAAAACCAATTATAGCCGATCCTCCCGTGTTCTTCAAGAATTGAGTACCTGATGACACAGATAAGACTGCGTGTCGCGCGACAACAGCCTGTCGATTAACGCGCCGCGAGATGATTGTACTCTTCACCTTTATACACCCGAGTCTTTTGTTATCTTTCGGCTTTTCAAACATAAAGAAATTATCTCGGAACGACTGCTTTTATAGTTAAAGAGCACAGATTGTCGTTATCACTCTGTCTGGAGTTTAACCAGTCATTAGTGTCATTAATCAGTATAATTTAACCATTTTGAACTCATTATGTAATCAATTCGGAATAAATCGCCAATATGATTGCGAGACGATATGGAAAGTGTACTTTAGTACTCAGCGGATTTTGGATAGTTTCTTCGTCCCCAGTATTAGCTACAATAGGCTTGGAAAAAATGGACAAATCATAAATCACTAGAAAAAAGGTTCAGAAAATATATACAGGAAAGTGTGGGGGGGATAATAAATTTTAAGATAAAAAGTATGATTTTTCAGACTACCACTATGTCCTACCAGATTTTGCCCATGCTGTTCAAAACTAAGAATTGCGAGAATGAGGCCAAGTTATGAATACATAATTCGATGTCGTCATATGTATATCTTCCTCCTTGTGTACATTTCTTTGTTGATACGTAAAAAAAAAATTTGCTTTTTTTTTCACCTTGGCGAGGTTGTATTGCATTACCGTCTGAGAGTAGAAGGTCCAAGAATGTTTTCGTCATACTACCAGTCACCTGCCTCAAAAGAAATACAACAAACTATACATGTACAATAACTTTATTGCTCAACGACTGCATATGATACAACGTATGGCAATAAACCTGGTAACTAACCTACTCTACAAATGACTATGTACAAAGACACGGTATGTATAGTTAGGGAAATTCTTTTTCAAGAAGGTGTAAAACACCGAACAATGAACCCAAATAAACTACCCCACAAACGAAAGATGAAGTATAGAATGTCTAAATTTAAGTCGTGTTGCCCCCTACCTGCACCTCCCACGAGCTCGTTTGAGTCGGGGTCACGGAGTTGATGGGCAATTATGCCCCCCACCTCTCGCCATAGCGGCGCACATGTGCAAACACCGGGCATACGGTTTTGATGTGGTTATGAGATAGTGTAGCCTGAGTTCGACTTTTGGTGACACGTATGTGAGGGTTGGCTGTGAGAACAAGGCGGTTTAAAAGGAAATTTGCGGGTATGGCGTTTTTGTTGAACGGACATGTCTAGACAAATCATCTGGAATATTCAACTTTAATCCTTTGAAGAAACAAACGGTATGTACATTCGTAGACCAAATTTTGAAGAAAAAAAAGAACTGAAAATATATCTCATATGATGTTGGCAAGCAAAATCTGCTTTTGGGTGCAGAGCTTTGTAGAAATTCTTCTGAAGATTTTATTTTCAAAGAACTTTAACTTTTGTTGGCAGCACTCAGGTAAAAAGTACCGGTTGTTGTCCCATTCAGAAATATTCCCATTGTGACCGGACGCTGAGCGTGTGGTCACGAAGTACTCAAAAAATGCTGTGCAGATTAATAAGAGCCTCATCATCAACCACCAACTGCTCTCAGAGGAGGCGGCGACGGGCGGCTCTCGCGTTACCATGGCAACCGCGGTAGCACTCGGAACAAACACTCTCTAGACCGGGAACACCCAAACTGTGTTTTTCAGGAGAACGAGTGTACGGTGTTTTTTGGAAGGCCGCACACAACAACGTTATTATATGTTCATCGGCGTAGTCTACACACACTCTGATGTGTTTGGTTAGCCCACAAGCGGCGCCGGAGGATGTCAGCGCCACAGCTGGCCATGACCGATCGTAGAAGGTCTCTAGAACAGGTTTTATCGGGGGGAGGGGGGCACACACAGGTTGGAACATCTCTATAGAAGTGTTACAACATGGACTTGAAATTGCAAGGATTAGGGAAGGATTAGGGACAAATCTTTTACACCTGTTATTTACCTATGCGTACCTCAATTTCTATGTGTTTCCTGCACAGAAGACTTTGTATAACTTTTATGAAGGTTTAGATTCTAGTTTTGTTTAAGACAATGCCCATCTATGTTCTGTCAAAAATGACCCAAAAAATACTAGCTAAATAACACTTTTTCGAAACAAAACTGCCGTGCTTACTACGCGTATATACGTGTCATATCAGTTCTATGCTTAGAGGCGCGGATATGTGTGATGGGTCTCGAGAAAAGGACGAGTTGCCAACGCTCAGCGTGAAGCTGCGCTATATTTGTCACATATATAGTCATAATGTACCAGACTCTTTACCGACTACTTTACACTTAACATTTACATTGTCCCGTACTTCACATCGCCACGAGCAACCCGCCTCCGAACCCTTCAGACTCGGACACGAGCGTAGCGCTTTGTACTTCACTAAAACAAACAGGACCGACGGACAGTACCATCTACGGTCATTTATAACGCGGTGAGTTAACGGTCAAACACAGAGAAAGGGGAAACGGTGATGTTTGAAAGCTTTGTGACAGACTTCTTTCGTGTGTAAACACACCGTCTGTGGATGTGACAAACAATGGAGGAAAACACCGCACAAACGCACAGATATGGAGGTTTACACTTCGGGTGCATGTCGGGTGATGCAACGACACAGACGTATGGTTTAAAATCTATATAGGGGGATTATAAACTTGTTGGAAACATCTGTCCACTTTGAAATTCACCGGGAAAGATTTTGCAGGGAGGCACAAAGTGTATTTTTAACAAAGATTTTTGATGTCCGTCTGTGATGTTCCGAACTGCTTTTTAGAGTGGCAAAGACTGGCTATAATGGAAGAATGACTGAAAGAATGAAAGAACGAACTAACTAACGAACGAACGAACGAACGAATGATTTAAGAGTGAATTAAATTAAAGAAAGGAATGAACGAATAGAAAGAAGAGAATGGATAGATAGATAAATAGATAGCTAGATGAATGAAAGAATTTACGTCTGCAAAATGACAACAATGACTTATATAAATGTACAAAAAAGAACATCACTCGGAACTTTGGGCCACACTAGTAGACTCACAGACATGAAAAATCATTCCGAGTGAATCGGTATTACTTGTAGAACATTTGAAATTTCGATGGTAACAGATTGACATGTCTACTATGTTTTGTCACCAAAATCCCCCCCCCCCCCCGTATTAAAGGCGCTCAGGGGTGATACTTCAAAACTTGATCTTATATTACCATGATGATTACCCCCCATCCATTAATATCGTAAAAATCGATAGAAAAACAGTCATTTCGTGCCTTTGTTTTGACACGAGCCGGGTCATATCGATAATTAAGTGTGACAATAACAGATCGATACAGCAATGCGTTTATCTAAGAACATAATTCGTGTTGTAAGGTCGGGACCTTTGTAGGATTTCCCCTTGTACAAGCTTAAAACAACCAGTGTTCTGTACTTGATATGCATGTCGTGTTGGTAGTATTACAAGTACTACATCCGAACGTGCGATGGGTGGGGCGTAAGTGTCATTTTTCATCCTCGCCTTAAATTGAAAACAATGGTTTGCTTTGCTTTGCTTTAAAATTACACAAAGGCACAATCTAAAGTCTTAACGTTGTCTTTCTTAACCTACTGTATTCTATACTGTGCCATTTCAGCTCCAGCCTTATGTCTACACATGACGACTTCATGCGCTTCAATTCGTTCTTCATTTCCGTGGCCACTGTATTCTTCTTTTAATTCTCACGTTCTCTATAACTTTGATAAGTTTTGTTTCAGATGAGACTTATGTGAAATGATCTACATAGTTTACAGTGAGTCATCTGTAGCCGGTGAGTGAAATGTTAAAGGTTTGCAGTGTGACCTGATTTCAGGTAGATACGGCATGTGACCGAGGTGTGTCCTATTTTTCTGGAGCGTGCACACATTTGTGTCCTATATTTCTGGGCCGTGTCCTACAGGCTTTGCAGACAATGGATTTCAAGGCGTGTTCAATACGACTTGCTTTACAAATACCGTTCTTTCAACGTGTCCTGTGGGCAGCGTGCAAGGTATAGTCTCTCCCATGTCCCCGTTACAGTTCTCCACGCACAGCTTTCACTAAAACAACTGCGACGCGATTTGAGCAACCATCCCTTTAGCCAACTACCCGTTTCTGGTTTTCAGTTGACCTGTGCATATTTCATACATCGTATACTGAGTATTCTTGCCCAAGCTGATATGACAAACGGCTATATAACTGCCGTACAAACCCGTTTATAAGTCTCAAAGATAAAAACTCGAGCCGACCTTAACTCAGTCCCACGGAGTGCGCATCGGTGGTCTCGGCTCCCGGGTAACGTAAAATGAATGAGTTATTCGTCGCCTCACATTCCCTCATTAATCGCCTCTCTCAAACCGATTACACCAAACTTGTTTTCAAAAGCGGACGCATATCGTGTTGTTAAGTGACAAGCTATACGTCATGCCAACCATGAGATTTTTCCGTAGAGAAGGTTTCTTATTTGACTTTTTCTTCGAAGGGGGGAGGGGTGAGACAGACTTTCTGCGACGTGGTTATATTTGGAGGACCAAAATTAGAACAGAGCAATGTCGTCTGAAAAACAAGCTACAGAACTGTCAGTCGGTATTTTTGTGGATTTTGTTTGCTCTCAGTCAAAAGTGGTGGCAATTAACAAGTACAAGTTTGTTGTCTTTATCTTACTTAGCGTGTTTGCCATACCCATATATAAGTATGCGTTAGTAACACACATGCTATCGACTAGAACTCTTCCAAGCGATGCCAGAGGTGGATAAGATTGACGCTCCAGGCGTCACCCCTGCACGGTTCGTGCCAAGATTGCTTGTTCTTGTCTCTCGTGGCCCCAACCAAGCGTTCGGGCGTGTGACAGTCCCTCTGCTGTCCTTCCTTCTCCTAACAACTCCCGTACACTCAACACAGGACTCAGGGACACGCACAAAACTGTCCTTTCCTACACCTACGTGGTACCACAGTTTGTGACCTCGCCCTTACACTGTCTTTATTTACCTTCCTTGTGTTTCACCCCTCGAAAAAAATAGTCATGGTGGGTAGAGTTTGAAGTGGGCAGAAATCCTTTGGTATACCGAGAGAGATCCCAAAGTTTTGGTCGCCGTTCAAAACAACACACCGTCTCTAGGAACTTGGGCGAACGTTTTGAATGGAATTAGGATCCTACAATGGTCGTTCTATTTCGTCCTCTTGTTGTTCGAGATTCCTCGTTTGTGCTTTCATCTCTTTTTGTTTCTCTCTCGGCCATCTTCGTGTGGGGCACCCCTCGAGTGATATCTTTTGTCTTTAAATCAATATTTCTCTTACTTGTTAAGAGCAGGGTACGTGCAGCACTAGGGCTTTCTTGGGGGCAAAGCAACCAATTAACGATACATACTTGTCATTATACACGGTGTTTCACCGGTACATTTTGCTCACTTCCTGTACAACGGTAGGTAAGGAGTGAGGAGTGCCCCCCCACCCCCTCCTGAACAATGGGTTCACGGGCTTTGATTAACGGCCTTGAAAATTGCTTTTAAAGGATATAAGTGCCGCCTTGTCGAAAAGTCAACACGGCAAATGTACAACTTAAGAGCCAAATATACACGCTGTGGTTCAGCTATGTTTGTGCTGCAAAATAAAACAACAATGTAGGGAGAGGTTGAAGTAAAAGTCAGATTATTATATCCCAATCTGCGAGCGGTCTCGCAACACTGCAAGCTGCAAATAACGAGAACACAAACGCGGTTCAAATTTATTTTGGATTTAGAGTTTGAGTGGGTTAAGCCTCTAAATTATACTTCAGCCTCGAGACCAAAGAACGCGCCGTATGAATTTCAGATTAACGCGGGACAAATGGTTTGGACTGTGGAACGGAGTGATAACGAAGCCGAGATGCGTCGCTGGGACTTCGGCAGTCGTCGTAGGCATTCGTAAACTCGGACACCATTCGTACGACAAATTGCTTCCAGATCGGTTATTAATGAGGAATGTCACGACATTGTAATAAATTAGAATATGCCATGCTGTTCAGCTATATATAGGTAGAGCAAGGGACCAATACTTACCGCAATGCACATGCACGTTTACAATATATATATATGCAGAACAATCTGATTGAATCTTTCAAAATGTATTCTTTTCTATAACATTATGCCTAAACATTTGGAAATATTTCAGTGGTGACGTCCCTGTTTGTTGTTGCTGTTGTTGACCAAAAATCTTTCTGCAAATATTCCCAGGTCTCACACCAGAAGGACTTGTCTGTATACATTTCTTCCCACTTTCTCTGTCTATTTGTCAGCACAACAAGCGACACGAGCCTAGCCTGTCATTACTAGTCTTAATCCCTTCCGGAGAGTTCGCCATTGTTTCTACCAAACAAGCTCTACACGCGTCAAGTCCTGAAGAACAACTTTCCTAGCGGTATGCAACTTCGGTATTGTGTATTCCAACTTTGCTTCCGCGTCTTGTACTGATGAGTTATCCCCTTGTTGCCTTTTTACTTCACGGGAAAGGAAAAAGAAGACTCCGTCCGCTGGAATGTTATCCGAACGATAGAGTCACGCCACGATGCGGAGATTTGGGGTGTAAATGTTGTGGTGTTTATTTACAAATCCACCGTGATGTTTTCCTGTCTGGTTATCAGGTAGCTAAATACACTCTCCATGTCAATTAGTTCTCACTAGAACTAGGGGATTTGTTGTGTGTGTACTCTAGGATGAAAATAATCCGAAAACACATTACTACTAGCATGTTACAAATTATTATATTGATCAAGTTATACTGTATACGTAGATATGAATATAAACAATGAAATGACAGTAAAAGTGTTTGTTCCTGCAACGTTTTGATTTTATTCAAGACAACATTCCGTCAAATATGTTTACAACAACAGCGCAAGTAGCAACAAGAATATAGAGCACATATTTTATAGAAGTGGACATATTGTCTCTTTTCCAAATTATGTAGCGGATCCAATGGAAGCTAGTACGAGCTAGGGATGAAATGAAGTATGGGATTTTGTTCAGAAAGGTTCTGCACCCCAACTCATTTGAATAGAATAACCTTTGAAACAATGCACATACAGTTTTCGTTTTCAGTCGTGAATCATGCTCGGTAATCATCGGAAACATTCGCTGCTCTCCGACAACTACTCGGGTCGTACCTAACAGCTATGAATACCTGATTTCAGTTGACAAAGAACTTATTCCTGTGGCACCAAGATTTCATGTCTACGTCACAATCATGCTCGTCGATATCGATAACATTTATCTGTCTCCTTCTCGGAGACGATATGTACTCTTTAAAACAACCGAATTATTTACAATAAGAACAAACAAACAAACGAACAAACCAACGAACAAACAAGAATGTGTTCGTAAGCCTCAAAAATAAATATATCTATTTAACACATTTGTGCATGTCGATAACCGGGATAGACCCATTCACTTTCGTGGCGTCGCCGACACCTTTTCTTTATCGAACTAAAAACTTTAACTAAACAAAACTTGTTCTATGACATTTCATCTTCATGTAATATGACTTTCGTTGTATCGAACGGGCAAAGGATTTTAAACTAACACATTACGTCTCTTATCAATTTATGTAATGGAAAAGTATATCCTGAAATAAAGTCTGTTAGACGAGTAAATTTTGTTTTGAAGTGATTTCCCCATTCCTTCGTCTTTGTATCCCGTTGACAACATATATCTGGACGGTCGTTTTTTGGTCTAGAGTTCCCTCGGTTTGGACATGCGTAGAAGGCAGCCATGTTGAAGACCACCTGACAGTTAGATCACGAAAGTAATCGTCTCTACTACTTTTTAAAAGAAGCTATGAACTCTGCTTCTTGTCCATCACTGGTCGACTGTCTCTGACGTCATCGTCGACTTGAATTTCTACGTCTTCGTTCTGCGTGCTGTGCGCATGCTCAGCCTCGCTGTCGGAGTGATCCTCGCTTTCGGAATCGGAGCAGCCTGATTCGTCCTCTCTGGTCATGTGGTCATCGCGCTTGCCGTCCGTCTTCTTGTCGCTTTCTCCGCTGTCGGACTTGCAAGAGGGCACCTCCTGGAATGGTCAAGAAGAATTCTGTTTTAAAAACACGTTTGCATGTGTGTTTCCTATCTCCTCGTTGATATCTGATTTCAATCGACTGAACATTGCTGTCTACAAGTGTTGTTCTGAATGTTTGTTGTGTCTTAAGCGCACGCACAAAAAACAAGACGCCCTAATTATGTCAAGTCTGTATACATACACGCCTATATAAGATCACGAAGAAAAGATCCCCGATGAAAGATTGGACAACACAAATACACACCACTTGCAGTATTTTAGCATAGACACAAACACGCCGTTGTGCCAGGCTATCTTTTCATCTTAATTGGTTTGTAATATATTGATTTCTAACAGACGATGACAGAAATTTGTTTGTGTACAGTCCCCCTCCCCCAATTTACGGACACGTGAAACATAGACCACCAATTCGTCTTTTTCGTCCGTCAATTAAACCATTGAACGGTTTATTGTGTTGATTCGTTAACCGTTTGATTGAGTTATCGATCTTACATCCGGTTTTACAACTCTTTGTGCAGTCAGACGACAAGTACATGACTGTGCAAGAATAGGGCAATGGAACGCCTGTAATCGGTTTATTATGCTCAATAATAACCTAGAAACGGGTGGTTAATCATGATATTTACCTGCTTAAGTCGCCTCCACTTGGCGCGTCTGTTCTGGAACCACGTCTTAACCTGGAAAAGAAGACATAAGTTTAGTAAAAATCGAAATTTTCATTCATACATTCAAATGCAGCAAGTTTTACCATTGTAAGACATGAAAACCGTAAGATGAAATCTCGACAGCGTGTTAAGCTACTAGTTTATCTTATAGTATATATAGAGTTTCTAACCAATGGAAACAACATAAACAGAAGAAAACTTCCCTTTCCAAACTGATTGAAATAATCTAATGTGAATCTAACACCTAAATTGCTTCAAATCGGACGCAATGTTTTTCACTATGGTACCAAATATACATTGTTATGAGTTATTTTTATCAAGGAATATCTAAAGTTAATGTTGGTAGCTATGTACATTTAAAAACTAAACGTCGCTATCTCTATTAAAAGAATGTTTACATGTCAGTTTCTTATATTTCAGAAGCTATCAATGATCATATAATCCTGTTGGGGACGCCAGTGGCTTTGAAGACGGTGAACAACGGATTAACAGCCGACGGCGTGCTTGCGTAGCGCGCCTTGGGAGGTTATTTGGTTTTAGATTTAAAAAGGATCGCTGACTGGAAATGTTTGTAAAAACATATCTTTCAGTCGTATTTGAAGTGAGTCGGGTCTGAGAGACAGTATTGGCGTGTTGATGGTACATGTAAAGGTGATTATGTATACAGGGGAGATAAGCGTGGAAGCTAAAAGGCGGGTACAATATTTGTTACGTACAAACAGTTTACGATATACAAGAGGATTCCGTTAATCTAGGTTGTTGTTATACTCGTGTTGGAATTCGTCTTTCCTCGAACTTTACATACCGATCGTATGAGAAACAGTTCTAGTTTAAGATCGTGTAGCTGAGTCCAGGTGTGTTACCTGTGCCCACGTTTTTACTCCTTAGGAGCTACAGGTATGGTGTTATCGGGAGTAAGACAAAGGCGGGTCGTGTCGTCATGAGCGGAGATAAGCGGCTCTTTCCCTGGCGCCAGTGCGGTCGCCTGCTGCCGACTTGTCGATAAGACCAAAAAGGCACGGCAAATAATAAATTTGCCGCCAATGTTTTGTCGTTTACTTGCAGGCTGAACTCTCAATGACTAGTAGGCCCTTCTTTTCTCCTTCCCCTTCTTGTGTTTATTGGATGGATCATTTGTGTTTTCTCTTGTTACCGACACTCGTTTAGAATTGGTACGACTCAACCGCTATATGTTAACGTGACAACGTTGTTGTTTACACACAAAACTGAAGCTATAGACGCAATAGTAGTTGTAGATAATGTTTACGTTTGGGGGTCACTTTTTGAACCTTACTTGAGACACATAGTGACTAGCCATGCTTTCTCGATCGGCTAGTTGTTGTGTCGGTGTTTGCAAGCCAAAGTACAGGAATACACGAGTATCGTAAGGCTTGGGAAAGTCATGCTTCGCAAGGGAACACCACATCCATAAAAACATACTGTACAAAGTTTTTAAATGTAATTTAGGGGACCTTAACATTTAAACCGGGAAAATCTTCAAATGATATGTCTTTTCGATTTAGAAAGTTACTATCTAAATCTGAGCGTATGGCTACTTATATTTGGGTGATTCACAACATAATCTTTACCAAAGTTGAATTTACCTGACAAGATCTGTATAGTTTGTTTGATACGCCATACAAAGTAGATGGTCTGTTTAAATTTTGCTTTCCATCGCCTCTCTTGTCACTTCATATATCGTATGCGTCGTGCAACCAATCTAAAATATAAAAAACAATAACCTGTATTTTGAGAATACAATAATGTGTTACAAAATTTAACAATACACATGTACTTACTTGTCTCTCGGTGAGTTGCAGAGATTTGGCCAGCCTCTTCCTCTCGGGCGGAGACAGGTACTTCTGGGATTCGAACTTCTTTTCTAGCTCCAGAGTCTGGTCGTTGGAGAAGCGAACTTGTCCTCCTTTCCTCTTGTGTAGAGGGCGGTGCAGGAAAGGGTTCCACAACAATGGCTTGCCTCCGACTAGTAAACAGAGGAGAATAAAAGTTGTTAACCCTAAAATATTGCAAATGGACTCAAAGTATGTCTGATAATGTAATGTAGGTAAAACTTCTATTTTGGCAAAGGCAATCAGTTTCCGGTACTTGAATTGTATTTTGCTGTACCAGTCATCTATACATTTCTCACATAAAAAACGTTCTGTTATTGTTTTTGTTGTAAGGTCTAACGTCGCTGTCAGTTGCACCACCCTGTGATGTAAAAATTGATGACTGTTGCGACGGATTTTCGTTGATTTTTGGGCGGTGTTCCGTGTGATTTTTGGGCTATCTAGTTCACGACACACCCGGCAGTGAAGCCCATTCACGGGCGTCAATTCTAATTACCTCACGGCGCTAACTATCCTCACTGGCAGGCGTAAAATTAGCAGGTCGTTCAGAACATGCGCTTCGACGACAGTGCGAATTTCAACACCTTTCCTTTTACTTGTCAGTCAAAATCGCACACGGAAAAGTGTGAAAAGCCAAAGAAATGCTTCTTGTACCTTCTTGCCTTGGTTTTCCTTGTAAGAATAACTTCAATAAGAATAAGAATACGTACATACGATAATATGAAGTACTCTAAAAATATGGAAATGTCGATGTCTAAACACCTCGGATGTCTTATTTGCAGTCCTTTTGTGGCTTGTTTCGGATAATTCCCACAGATTCGCACGTTAACACCCAAAATCCACCATGACCGTGAAATTGCGGAGAATTGAGACCCGTCCTAACTTGTTTGCGGTTCCCAGATATTATAGGTCTTTAGTATGTATGATGACAACTAGCCGTCAAATTCCTATTGAAATGAAGGAACGGCACCGGCAAGACCGCATTGGCTTTGGTACACCAGACATGTCTGTGGTACATTTTCAGTAGCTAAAATCATTCTATTCTAGTGTAATCAGTTCGTCACAAAACTACGGCAACAACTGGTTTTTAACAATTGTTGTTGTTAAGGTTATTATGCACGCCCATGCCGATAGTTGTTTTAACATTCGCTGTTAATCATTTAGATTAACGAACAATGGGAAAATTACTCAAAACAACAAAAAATTCTATTCATTCTTTGAGTACTTGTTGTAGTAGAATTTCCATCAAGCTTGTCTGTGTTGTAGTTTTCAATCAACTTCTTTTTGTAGCTCATTTCTACGCGACGCCGGTTTCAACGAGAATGGCGTTTATCTAAGCGCACGGTACGGGGGACCGAATTGCCCTGTTCAGAATCGCTGTCTGCATTGTAGCTGCAGTAGATTTAGCTGATACAATTCAGAGCAGTGTTGAAACTGCACTGTTCTATTGGGGGAAATAGCGGCAATCAGGCGGCGTTGAACAAGCAAATCGCGCGACGATGGCTGGCTACGATAGCTCGGTGGTTGCCAACTTCCGCACCGGTGTCTCCCTCCAAAAAAACTTCGATTCATTTCAATTTCAACAACGCCTAAAAAATAATCACTGAAATGAACATGACTTTGGTAACTAAACCCAACACCGTCCTCTGAAACGTTACACGACGTCAAGTGGGTATCAGGACAACTCGGCCCATTTCCAACTCGGCCCATCGCAAATCTGGTCAACTCGGTCCATCGCGGTGGTCAACTCGGCCCATTGCCGAGGTCAACTCGGCCCATCGCCAAATTTCCACAAAATAAAAAAAATTAAAAAGAACACCTTCTAAACCACAACCTCATGACTGCAATTTCTAATGTTTACCCGCCGTGTCATGGGTAGTAACGTACATGTTAAGTAACAATGTCTCCTTGCCTAATTGTTAGACAACTTCGACTTGTTGAGGTTTTTGGAGCTCCATACCGCTGGTGCTTTTGATAGGCAATCAACATAATTTTCATAGAGACCATGTTTTTTGTCAGAAAACTTCGAACTGTTGACTTAATTTGAGGTTTTTGGAGACCCATACCACCGTCGCTTATAGGCAATCAACTTGATTTAATACAGACCACGTCTTTTTGTCAGAGAACTTCAAACTGTTGACTTTAAGGTTTTGGGGCCGAGTTGACTCGGGAGATGGGCCGAGTTGACTAGGGAAATGGGCCGAGTTGACTGGGCCGAGTTGGTAATGGGCCGAGTCGTCCGACATTCGTCAAGTGCTACTAAGGGCAGTATCCAAAACTTGAGCGTTCAGAAAAAATGCAGTGCGCTCTCGAAAGTCCTCAATCCTAACGCGGAATTAATAGTTTGCTAGTGGGATTTAGAAGATATCCCGGCGCCAAGGGAGGATGTAAGAAACCGCAAGCCTTTTATACCTCTATTCTTTCAGCACACAATTCAGCGTGTTTGGGCAATCAATTTGTAGTAGACGGCGGCGTAAAAATACAATAAATAGGAGCAAAAAGAGCGTTATCTATCGACGACGAGAAAAAATCCAGCGGAAGACAGGAAACAGATGCTATGTTATCGGGGTTAGCAGGTTTCACTCTACAGGATGTCGTGATGAGGCAACGAAAACCCCCAAATCCACACCAACAACACTTCCTCTTAAAACATGTGGGAACTCTCCAACGAAAACAAAAAGGTCTGCGTTGGCGAAACTACTGTAAATTATTTTACATCACGAAATTATAGAATATGATTGAGTCGGTAAAAATGGGAGTTGACGTTCAATGACCTATGTTTTCTCTCATAAACGTTTTAGTGACGAGTCAGTAAGTGGTATGATTTTTATCACATAAGGGAAACGTTACATACAAATATTGTTGACATCTTACCTTTTAGAACCCCGTGTCTGTCTATGAGACTGTGCGGGTAGTCGGCGTGCCTTGGGAAGGGGTAGATCGGGGAAGCGAAGCCGGTGTGCCCGTAGGGTGTCAGGTGCTGTGCCGCCGTGAAGCCGGACTGTAGCGCAGAGTGCAGGGCGGGGTGGTCGTAGAACGGGGTCCTAGCGTAGGCCGACAACGGGGAGATGGCGGTCGGTGTCACGGGGGTAGGGTGGACGGGAGTCACGGTGGTGGTAGCCGCTCTAGTGCCGAGGATGTCGTCGATGAAGAACGGCGTCGGGTGATGCTGGATCGGCGCCGTCGGGTACATCGCGGGCACGCTGATGGGCCCCGGGGCGGAGTGATGAGCGGTCCCGTACTGGAGACTCATCTTCCTCGGTACGTAACGATCGGGCTCGTACTGCAAGTCGGAAATACACGAGAGGTAATCACCAGACGATCTTGACTGTACGAAGTCGTAAAGAACACTGACCTCACGTCCGTATAAGTACACGACTCAACCCCTTCAGGGGCGGGGCTAATCAATATCAATTAATTTCACTCGAGAACAATAGCTACTAATCACTTTACTCTCAACAAGCCCTCTGATTGGTCAAGAGGTGATTGGGAGTTGTGCAAACAACTCACTCTCGTTCGCTCCGCCCTTTTTGCGGGACACCCCGTGTTTCGACGCACTGCTACAAAACAATGGAACAATTCGGACACGCATTATTATACATTATTCTAGTCGTGGGGTGGCCATTGAACTGACGACAGTACTGCTGGGTTAACCAGACATGCGGCATACATATACATAATGTTAGGAGGTCATGGTTAATGCAGACACATGCACAGACATTTTTTTGGACATCTTAAGTTCATGTGTAATGCTAAAGTACTCAACCTGAAGAAAAATCAGACTAAAACACTGAGTCTGACACAAATAGGTTGATTATATTGACTAACTCTCTTCTTTTGTTCACCAATTATGTGTGCTCTGGCTTTTAAACAACCGACGTTTTGTGGCTATTGCGGGCAATTAAGGGTCAGAATAAGGTATGAAATCGGCCCACATGCGCCGCTCGCCAAACATGCATCATTTGGTCATTATTTACGGGTGGCGCCAAGTAGAGAGGTCGGGCTGGAACAGGTATTTACAAAGTCTCCGCTAGTACGGTACGTGCTAGACATTCAGGGACGGGGGTACTTTTTAAAGTGACTTTATCAAAAGTCTTCTTTGCGTTGGGATCGTGTTAGGAAGCAGTTAGAAAGACTGTATTTGCTGGCTTCAAAGGTTTCATAGATGTATACTATGTGTTCTTTTGACTTTCAATCGATACAAGGAGGTGTAATTTCGTAAATTTGGTCGATACGAAGTCAAGCGGAATACGTCGGTTGCGATATCTGGGGAACATTTTGTTGCGCTACTTCTTTCTTTTAAGAAAAAAAAAAGAAAAGAAACGAAAAACACAAATTTACCAAAAGTCAAAAGAACTACAAGCTAGCTTTTGATTAACTCGAGACCTCCCAGGCTTTGGTTGGAAAATGTTAACAAATTATGACATGTTTGTTCGTGTTTGTTGTCATGGCTTGCGGAAGCCCATATGGGAAACATGGCGTTTCGTCAAGATAAAATATCCATTAGATGTAGTTCGTGTGACACGCTGTTTACAAGCCATATTTTCTTGCTTACTTTGCATTTTCTCGTTTACTTTACTAATAGAATCGTATTTTGTACATAAAACTATAGAAAGGAAATTCACACCAATATATAAATAGTACTATATGAATCTTTAAACGACAAATTTTGTTCCTTTGAAAGTGGGCTTGTAGATATTTTTGCTTGACATTTTGAAAAACTGTTTAATTTTGTCTGATTATTTTCAATTTAAAAACACGATTTTTTTCTTCCTATGTACATTTGTCCATTGGCGGGTATATGATATCGGAGCGTTTGGCAATGTTATAGTGTTGCCACCAAAGCGTTGTTATGTCCAGGACACGAGAACAACGCTATCGAATGTCCTTATTTGACACGGTTTATGCCGGTACAAGAATGCCCGACACATCCGATCCCAACCCTCGGTCACGCATGCACCCACCGCCAATCAATTCTTTCCACTCCGTAAGGTCTATAATTGCTCCCTCACTGTGTGGACCATTTGCACCTTTTTTTACCGGGACCTTATTAACGCACTAGCGCTGTTCAAAAGTTCACGCATGTACCAATCGTTAAACCAGGTCCCTACTTCAGATGATCGCTTGTGAATGACCACTTCCCTTCAACAATAACTTCACACAAGAACAGAAAAAAGAACAACTGCTTTTCAATGGCTTTCCAATGTCAGAGATGGTGGAACAACAAATATTCTTCCCATGGCAACGCGGCAAAAACACAACCCAGAAGTACCCCAGCACCGAAGACATCCTTCCAACCCGCAAAATCCCACCAAATCCTCAGTTTTAGTTGTCTTTAAACAAATCTGATGGTTCTAAATTGATAGAACACCCCCTCCCCAAACCATCATTATATCATTACGCGTGGGTTTCTAACCAAACATACACACCTCCAAGCAAGAGACAATGCGGCAAATACAACGAATTAACGGAAGACGATGGTCGAACAATGGTGCCAACTCGCCGTAATTACTCCAAGTGGAGTTTTTCTGAGTCAATTAATGAATAATAAAGTCCCATCAGAACGGTTGCCGTCCCGCTGCGAGACGCCATTGTCCGGGGGTTAGGGAGAAGACTTTCAGATCGGTGTCTCTGTTTGGATTTCGCATACACCTGCTAAGAATAGCAATCTGCAGAAATTAGCACCTTGATTCGGGAATATTTTGTTTAGCCCGGGAGGGTCGATCGGTCTGTAGTTACGTCCCAGGCGCTAACTGATGGGGTGGTCGTCTACAACATCATCATAATTAGAACGGTGGAAGTCTACCATTTAACTTGGTAGCACATTTGTGCTCGTGACTCTGACTTTTGGAGTCATTCGCGCACTCTATCATGCCTTCTTACAACGAAAAAAAAGAGATTTTGCAGATATTGGACTTTTGCTTTATTTCTCCATTTCGGCCACCCCGTTGCTCCTGATAATCCAAATGATTTGAAATTTTGTTGACAACAAAATCAAGGCATCATTTTTGACGCATTTTTTCTAAGCAAGCTTCGTTATATCCCTACGAAATAAAGTAGCATATTTCATCAAGAAAAAGCATCGGTATGCATCCAAAACACACATAACAGTTTACTATGATTTTCAGACAATTTTCTTGTACTTACAAACGTCATTGTCTACAATCAGCGATGTATTCATTTACAATCACGGTGATAGCCATACCTAATTAAATTGAGTGCAATAACATCACCGTGAGTAGACCAAAGTTCCAACATTTGTGTTGAGTGGTCTCTTGTTGTGGCGTTGACTAAAACGTAAACAAATACTCATCATTATAAACAAGGAAAAACAACCTTCTCTGGAGCATTGGGCTTACAATGTACGGCTAATAAACATCCAGCTTATCACGTTTCAGAGGTAGAAACTTGTAGTACAGCACCATGATTGTAGATATACCAATGCACAGACAAGCTGACAACGCATGAAACATTGGCAAGGTACGGTCAGTGCCATCGGCAGTTGAAAACATTGCAGTGCTTTTTGCATGGGAATAACCCCAGTAATGCCCCCCCCCCCCCCCCTTCTTCAAGCATCGTATTGCTGCATGCACAGTTTGTTTTCAAACGCTGCAAAGGCATTTTAACACCAAGATAACTCGAATCTCAAAAACAGAAGAACTCTCGCCAAGTCTTTAATGTTTTTTCCCGCCGCGTTTTTCATTCCAACTCTTTGATACGGTAACCTTTCTGAAGACCTGATAGATCTCTAAACTGTAAGCCGGTTTAATGTGGGGTGGTCCGGGCTGGGTTTGTTGGATAGGTTATCAGAACTCCGCACACGTTTCCGCTGACGTGCACTTCGGGATCTCCCGGACACAATCACAGGAACTCTCTGTCCCCATATAGGCGCTGGGATAGACAGTCGACAGGAGTCTAATTAACGGAACAGGAAGGAGCGCGCGCATTGGCAAAGATTCGAACGAACACTCTTTTTCTTCACATTTGGGCAAAAGCAGCTTGAAACGTTTCGAAACTTTGTCTCTCTCTGTGGCTCAGTATCTACACTGATGCTAAGACTAACTGCTGCAAATAAACACGAGATCACACTTCCTACAGTGTCTGGTATTATTTTGATAATAACTTGTTTGTTAGATCCTTTATTCAGGGAGTAATGTGTAACTTTCTGCGTTTGGGTTCTTCTTTTCTTCGATTCTCTTCACTTTGTTCAGTCGTTAAGTGTAACTGGGTGTCTTAACGCTACACCGTTTCGCGAGGAAATATCATTATCAACATTTGTAAAGAATGAAAATGTCTTCATGTTGCTCATTATCATCATTGTCGTTTCAAAACTCGTGACAAAAAATTCAGAAGATCTTCAGTCGTATGATTAATTGATTGTTCGATTGTGAGTTTGATTGACAACGTCACATCCATTGGCAGCCTTTTCTGACCTTTACGACGGGCAGTCGGGCGCTTGTCTCCTTCTTGGCGCGATAACACTGCTGTTCTCTAAATGTCAATGGCGAGCTCGTTCATCCGAACGGATGGCTTGTTGTGCAGGCGTGTATTGAGTGTTAGGGGGCCCGGTATCAGCGGAAACAAGCGCACTTCACCGCAAGCTGGACAAACCTTCCCGCCAACTTATCGGGTCCTTGGGCGGAAACAGGTCTCCCCGCTTTACTTCCGACGAGAGATCTCGGAAGAAGACAACACGGTATTCTTCCACAACAGTCAAGCAAGTCTATGGTATCCCTTTATAAACAGATCATATCTTATTCCTTCCGACAATCAAAAAATAGATTATGTTCGCTGCCAATCTTCTTCAAAGCGACAGAAGCGAATTTGAAATAATCAAAGTTTTCTTTACAGGTTCAGAACCATCAGAAGTAAGGCAAGAAAAGTTGTAAAAGTCGCCCGGTCGCCACGCGTGGTGAGCACATGATCCCTGCCCAGACTGCACGCCACAGAAATCAAAGACACACATCTTCAAGCGCGAGAGGAGATTTGATCGACGCGTTATGTTCAACAGCACTCAACAACAACCCGAGTCCCAATTAGCACTGTTAATTAAATCATCTATAGGCCAGCGGGTTTGTTTTCTGTGGCCCGAGTTTTCAATGGCTGAACTGGACGGTAACGAAACCTAATGCTGGAAAAGCCCCTTTAGCAATCGAGTCAAATACCCATGTCATGTCAGGTTATTTGCGCAGAGATGAAAGGAGCTACGTGTGACCAGTTTTCGGCGAGAGCGCTGAAGTGGCTTGTACGGGGCTTGGTCGTGGTGCTGGCGCCAGTAATATTTACTTCTATCCCGTACCCCTCCCATAGAGTGCCCACTTCTCAACCTTGGGCATTGTCCCGGCAACAAAGAGCGCGAATGTGCGGCTACTTTCATCACGGACCGTAAAAGAGCGCTGAATATGCAAGGTGGGCTATCTAAAACGCCCGCCGACTGTTTCAGCGCCCTCCACCTGCAGTGTAGTACCGCGAACAATCCCACCAAGGGCTCCCACAAGAACACAGCAACCAAATGTTTGAGTAAACCCCACGTTTCCAAGGCTCTTCGCATGGCCTGTCTTTTCTTTTCCACCGTTGAAAAGGTCCACCGAAAGGTTTCTACACACAAAACGGCGGCTGTTGACAGCAGAGCGCATTGTGGGCGCGCGGTCCTTATCCCAAATAGCTGGCCGCATGAGCGAACCTGTAAGGGCATTACATGGCTTGTTTGGTAAGACGAGGCTGGTTAATACTACCAAACGTTTACACTGACGACACAGTTCAGTCCTCTATATGTTATGGTATATCAGAATCATTACAAACTGTCTTCACTATACTGGAACATGTTGAACCGAGGTCCGTGCGTTATTTTTAATCCAGTTTTTGTTCGTTTCACTCGGAACCGATTTTAAGTTGTTTCGAACAAAGTCTTTCTTTCAACGTCAGTTAACAATTTAAATCCATCTTTGAAACAAATATCACTCAGCTTGTACTAAAAGTATATTCTTTACAAGATTTTGCTACTTGAGTACTTCCAAACGTAATTCTCCTCAGTTTCCGCAGACTCGAGCTCAATTAGTTTCAGACGACAAAATGATATAAATTAAGCCGCCTATAATCGTCTTACACATCCTCACAACATCGACAGTTTCAGCTATCCCCTCTTCACCGAGCATTTGTGGTTCCTAGTAGCCCGCTAGATCGATCTGTGGCTAAGCCCCGGCCGATATCAGGCGATTTTCGTGGCGCCCGTTATTTTCAAGTGGGCGGGGAAAACATAGACATGATAATTTGACTCTTTCAACACCTCTTAGTGCCCCCAGAAAAGCGGGGATAATTACTTTACAGACTCACCCCGAGTGTATCATTTTTATATACCAGGGGTCTTTGGAAGCAATAGACTGTAAAAACTGTGAAAAAATTTGTTTGTATTGTATGGCTTCATTCCAACATGCTGACTTGTTTTTCTTGCGTGTATGTTTTAAGCATGAATTGAACGTCTATTTGTGCAGAATATTCTATTTTTTTCGTCGCAAATGTAGCGACGATAAACAAAATAAAATGCAAGGAAACGTCACTTTTAGCCTCGATGTCCAGACTTGTCGTAGGGTCGAAATATCTAGTCGTAGACCAGCTAATTCAGATGAAACTACACCCAGGGGGCCTCTTGTCAGTCACGAGTACTATAATTTCCAGACTACGACCAAAAACTGGCCACCAAAACGAATTTTTCCAACTTAAAACATTGTACTGTTCTTGTATTCTGTTAAGTTATGAGATCTCGCTCACGCGAAATGCTAGTAAACGCCCTTTGGAAGGTTTGAGACGAGACTATTTTCTTCCCGCGCTCTTTTGCCTGTCGTCTGATTTTGGGCGGGAAGCTGACACACGGGTGAGAGACTGATTCAGCCATCAGACGACATCTCGGAGACACGGGCGTAACCAACAAGAGAACGTGTAGTCAGCAAAGAGCTCAACACAATCACATCAATCAAAACCAACCTGTCAAACCACGCCAAATACATGCACGAAAAACGCTTTCGCGCATGCGCGAGAGTATATCTCACCACCTACCAACATATCTCTGTCATAATTGAACTTTGCTACTATCAGATGCTTTCTACTTCAATAACTTTTGATAGATATTGCGTCAATCAACTGACACGACGTCAGCGTTACATATGCAACTTGAACATTGTGTGAACGTATGAAATGATAAACCATTGATCTGTGGTGCTTCTGTGCAGAAAAGCATCTGCACTAATCTTCACATTAAGATATGACTCTATTCTATACCGTTTTGAGCTCCTTGGTATAACGTCAGTACGTAGTCTCCTTAAAAACACTTCCAAAGATTTGAATACCGTAAAAACAATAGTATCTGGACCACCCGATACGTTGTAGATGCTTTCTTTTCTTTTCTCCATACTTCTCGTTTAATTTGTGAGGGTTGATAATTATCCATGACAATGGGCTGGTGACACCTCGCTCCTGCCGCATGGCGGGATGGAGGGATCGCACCTCGGCGATGGGCGCCCCCTCTATCGGGGCCTGTAGAGCTCGCACCTCGGCGCTAGACGCCCCTCTACTCCCGCCCAATGCCTAGGGAAGAGTCGGTGAGACTCGGACCGCACACGGAGTGCGAACGACCACTTGTATAGCAAGGTGTACCGTGTGAATGGAATTCAACGATGTTGTACTGTGTTGTTGGGAGATGAAATGGTACAAAAGTGCACAGACATATTTGTATATATATATATATATATCGCGTTGGATGCAGGTGAGCCGGTGTGCCAATGCGCGACTAGAATAATTTTCAAACTCAAGGTTCTATCTCTTGTAGTTATGAACACACACTCTTTTTATCAGCAAAGTAATGATACATTCTTGCGTCCCAAAAATCGAACAGGGTTACAAAAGAATCTACTTTTGCAATGGACGTTACAAATCTTGCGTTGCTGTTGTTGCGGGGAGCTTAGTTTTAAAGATCCATATGTGAGCGTTCCATTTTAGTGAAATATTCACTTTCAACGGATTTTGTTCATGTAAGACTATTTTGAATGGAACGGATCGGATAGTCCGCTTAGACTATATACTGTATATCCTTACTTTTTTGTCCTACTCGAGGCAAGTATATGCGACAAAGAACAACAAGTCTTTCAGAAAGATATCCGCACAAGATCCGTATCCGCTGTCCTTGTAACGGCCAGACAGAGGCACTCATCAGTTGAACGCACTATAAGCTTGAAGACGACTTTCTTGACGATAAGGATCTCTATCTGTTCCAGTACCTTGAGTACCTGGCGCCTTGAGACCTGCCCCTCTCCATAGGTGGGAAGTCTAGCGCTCAGGTGCCACAATCAGACTTACCATTCAATGGTAAACAGGGGGCGGGCCCAGGTATTGTCTGAAACCTTGTAAGTCAGGTGCGAACTACGGGGAAAAATAACAATCTAACATGGCAAACAATGGAGTATTCGTTTAACGTGGTTGTGGTAAGAAAAATAGATCGTACACTTAACACAATATTGGATGGAAAGTTTTCTTTTCGAAAGAAAAACACGTGATGAGTATTTTTAATCTCTTAGGTGTCATAACTGTATGCACAATTTTGCTTCGTCGGATTAACCTGCGAAACAAAGTCCACAGTATTAATTCTTGGACTTCTACAGCGATAACGTTACTGCCTCTTATATGCTGTTTAAGCTTTGATACTAAACCAAAAAATCGCAAGTATTGAATTAGTAGAAAGAATTCTAATGCATCTAATGAGTTTACACACACAAATATAAACAAATTCATCAGTTTGTGTTCTTTTAAGGAAGCCTCTAAGTCTAACGAAATTCGTAGAACATGTACTAGTATTTAGTTTCTTCCGCGCAAAATATCTTAAGATTGTAAGACGTACAGCTTGCGTTTTCAGAAAAGTTATAACTGCGATAACTGCCTATTATGCCATTTAAGCTCTTAAGATGCTAAACCAAAAAGGGTTTCGCTTATATCACAAATTATTGAATGAAGAGAAAGAAACTTAAAGCAAATAAACAAATTCATCAGTTTGAGTTCTTTCAAGCAAGCCTCTCACGAAATTTAGCTTCTTCCTCGCAAAATATCTTAAAATTCTAAAACGTACAGCTTGCGTCTTCGGGAAGATAAGTTAGAGTAAAGAAGCCACATAACGGACGAAGGAATCGAGCCCACTCTTATCCAACCCCACCTCCTCGCTAATTCAAGGTACATAATTCATTAAACCACAATCTGTCTAGTAAGAAAAGATCCCAGTACGTATAAGTCCAGAGCCAGTCTGTCTGTCTGGCACAGGGATTCAACATACAGGTGTGATCTGTGATTGTGTTGTTCTTTTATTCACGGTGTTAGTGAGGAGGTGTGGTCAGGCATTGTCTCCAACGATCACTCCGTCATCCCATCTTACCCTCCAAGTACCGGACTAGAACAACAGAAACATCTGTAGCGCTTAGGGCGGTCTGACAATAAAACAACAAAAGTGTTGGTCGTATAGCGGGAATAACGGTCAAGCTATGAAATATTTCACAGTTGTTTTTTGTCGTACGATTTTCAGGAATAACACCGCTCAAGGTAAAAGTGCGGTCACATCCTCAAGCCTCCATCAGGCCTTCCCAAGGGAATCGTAGCATTAGGCAAAAAAGAGGAACAATTCGATAGTCATTCCGCGTTAAGGTTAACATTTCTCCCTCGGAGAAATGAAACCCTATGGTGGCCAAACTCCCCTGGCAATTATTCACTCAATTTTGGGTCAAAGGATTTTACCAAGGCTAGCTATGACAGAATTGACAGTCAACAACATTTTTCGCCATAAGATAGCTGACGTTTATACGACACAATCACAACTGTCCCAAGAATGCCCTGAATTTATAGTCTTAAATCGTGCATCCGACAAACAGAGGGAAGATTGTGACCTTTTTATCATTTACCGTTTTTTTGTCCGTTCTCCCCATGGCCCACCAACCTCTGCCCCAGGTCTCTTCCACACCAACCTCTGCTTGGAGAGAACGAGCCGCTAACGTAATGACTACGAATACGATGTCTCTACAAGTGACGTACAAAAGAATGTAGCAAATTCATATGACTCAGAAGTCTTTCATATTTTGGTTGATTTGTATGATTCCTTTGTGTCCGGTTAAACGACATTTCTTGACCCTTCAGCGCTTTTTTAACAATAAGACAATAAAGTCCAATTCTTGTAGACACAAATTAGACCACAAAAACGATATGGTCATGCCTTTTTTTCAGAAAGATAAGATCTTTTGTCAAAGGCAGTGTATGACGAACGAAAATCCGACAAGACGAACGTTAAAAGGCACACAAAGAAACCTAAAATAGATACAGCATAATGTACTACCAAGACGTGTTTCGTATGCGCTTTTGGTTTCTAAGGTCTAGTCTGAAGAACCTTATACTCTAGTTTGTAGCGTGTAATCCTCTAAATGGATAGGTCTCTGCTGCGGGCCTTACGAGAGGATCTCCTGCAATAGACTACGGGATTATGTGGATTATTCATCGCTCAGATTATTTGTAATCCCCCCGCTTAACCCAGGCCCCCCTGTGACGCAACTGGCTCCCGAAGCCAGGGATAGTCGTCTTATTTTCGTCTGTCACAAGATCGCAAAGTACCGGGTAATTCACGAAGATTTGAAGGCCTTATCTATGTATGGGACAATGGGGTTAGCAGGTAGTGATAGTGTTCAGATATCGACTTTCTTAGAATCGGTGAGAAAAAAATCTCACATGGCTTCTTCGTGAAATTTTAAAGTTTTAGAACTGCACTTGTCTTTGTCTGGATTTTGCTCCAAAAGTAACGTAGGTTTTATAGTACTGAACAGTGACGTCACTCGATGTATGCGTCTCCAGTTCAAATGAGCTAGTCATGGAGAGAGAAGGATAGGGAGAGAGAGGGAGAGAGAGAGAGAGGGAGATAGGATGAACAGAGACAGAGAGGGAGAGAGAGGGAGGAAGAGAGAATAAAGAACGAAAGATGGAGAGGAAGGAAAATTAGAGGAAGAGAGAGAGAGAGAGAGAAAGGAGAGAAAGAGAGATTTGTTGAATACTTGACGATATCACAGCAATCCTGGCCAAGACTGACCACACCAGTGAGAATTATCCTTAATGATTAAAAAAAAAGTTAATATCCCCGAAATGAATCTACATCAATAAAGAATACCGCAATCCATTTCCCACCCGGTAATTAGTGTAAACCCTTGGAAGTAGTCAATAAACTGTTTACCTAATCTATTTGTAGTCACTTAGACAAGTCCTCGCCCCACTTTTGTAGTACATCATTATCTCATAGGTGTTTTCGTGTATTGTCATAATTATTTTCAGAATGTGCACCCGATTACATAGATGAATAACCTAATATTCAAAGTGTAAAACTGTTCAACAAGAACAAGATATTCAACTATTTGGGATTCAATATCAGTTGATCTCGTTATGAATTCTCTTTGAATGTAATAAAAAGCCATGGCAGCGCTGCTACTCCAGTGCGCGTGCTTGAACCATGATGATACAACCCTAGTATTTATCGAAGTCAAACAAAATTAGAGTCAGTTTTTTATCAGTCGACGCCATCATGATAAATGCCGTGTCTGCTAACAGGTACTTCTGTAGACGATCAAACAATGTCGGACTATTACCGGTAGCCTTATGACAAAATATGACGAGATATGTCGCGATCTTCGACCTAGAGTAGTCCCAAATGGGGCCAAAGTACCGTAATATAGATGATATGGCGCAAATGTGGAGTTCCAAACGACCGGTCGGATATTATAATGAGAACGAGAGCAGACACACGTAGTCAAGATCTTATTTAATGATATTTGTGACGCTTTTTGATAAATATGGTTTGGCGAAGTTTGGTTGACTTAGCGAGCCGTATTCATGGTACATGCAGAAGAGGGCAGCGAGGGCCAGGTTCTAGCATGGTAGGCACTTCGACAAGTAGACAGGCAGGTACATGCCAGCTCCTTGGCAAAGAAAATAGCCTTTTAGTTCACTAAACTCTGCAGTCTGCACAACATTTAAAACAAAAATAACGACACAAAATCATAATTCAACAGACATTGCTTTAAAAGACATTCATGTTTAGAAATGAGGGAAAATTAAATCAAATTCTAAAAAAAAACAATGAATAAGATGTAAATTCAGTGTTTCTAATACATGTACTAGTAACCACAACCATTTTGTAAAGTTAGTACAATATTTCTTATACGCTTATATTCTATTGTTTAAAGTCAAGATATAATCCACCAATAAACAAGTCATCAGCATAAACGACTGTGAGTTTTTCTCTGCCTGTTTTCCAAATTGAACACCTGTGGGTCCTCAGATAGCCTTTTAAAATAACGGGCAATATTAAAAAAAGATTCCATCTCAGCGGTTTGCAAATTGGCATGTGTTAATTGCAAGGTCAAGTGGGGTTACGGCAGTTATGTGCAACACCGTCTCCCCTCGCCTGATAGATTCACATTCGATGGTGTGTGTCCGCGCGTGTTTGCGCCGCGTTCTGCCGTTGCTATACACAACTAGATACAAACCGCCCCGCTTAAAAACTCAGTAAGTGGTCATTTATGATACTTGAAACATGTTACAGGGGGCGTCATAAGTGTAAGATATGATGAGGGACAGGTAGAAGTGGTTTGGCAAATATGCAATTTTTTGTGCCTTTATGACGACCGATGTTCTACCAAGCCTTGGGTCGGCTACTGGCGGCGACATATGGAAAATGACAAGCAACGTACGACGTCAGAAAACAACTACTCAAATGTTAAATCTACAACGCAATACAACCAAGTATGGCACAATTTTGTAAAATATGCAGCTTTCCAATGGTTACAACTAGCGTAATTGAGATTACCATAGGACCTAAATCATTTGATATCTATAAATCTATGGTCCCGTCATATGTGTTTATGTGTACGCAGGATTGTGCCGGGCACATTTTAGTTCTGGTATCAGGTTATATGGTGATTCTGTAATTGTAATGCCGTACTAATCTCCGAGTATATGCATGATTTAGGGTTGTTCTTGCAACTTTGCAACGCCGACAAGTTAAGAAGCCACCACCGCATTCGTCGTTGGGTTTATTTTGTTGTTGTTGTCGTAGGATTCTTAGCGAGGCTATGGCAGAACCAAACAAGTGGTGTTCAGCTTAATGCTTTGGGTACCTAGCCTCGGCACGTGGATGAAAAAAAACAGGAAGGCAGCCTTTCGCCTACATAGATGTGCTACAGAAAGACACCAGACTACCCTCCGTGAGGGATTGGAGAAGGTAATGGAGGACAGACAATTCCGGACTGTCACAGTGGTTCGAGTGCAGGCAGTAGACTAGCAGTCGACATAAGTCAAGTGAAGTAAGTCAAGTCAAGACTTACGACAAGGTTTTACCACAGCCTTCCTGTCACAAGACGGCTGAATGTTGCACGACACATTCACGACTGTCGTGAGAATTCCCAGTTTGTTGTCGCAAACCTGTCGCATGACGAATGTGACGTGGCTCTTATTGTTAGTGCTATGTCCAGCATGACAAAATGCACAATGTTAGAAGTCATACAACAGCAGGCCGAAATCATGAATGCCTGCTAGCGATCATCATCATCATCATCATCAGTCGACGTGCTTACGCACCGTCGGGGTTATACCGCGCCTTGCGGGGTGACATACCCTTTTGTTGGCTGATACAAGACTGGGATGCGCCATGGCCAGGTCTCCCGACCGAGTGAATGCTGTCACCGTATGGCTGATTCAAGACGGAGGTTCGCCAGGTCTCAATCAGGGTGATTTGTAGTGAATCACCAACTAGCGAGAATACTCACATAGCTCGTACATGTTTCATGAGTACGTAAACCTAACCGTGACTTTGAGGACTGCCAGTAAAGCAAGAACAACTCCAGTCTTATCCCAAGTCACTCTACGGCAATATTCAGAACGCTTACACATTGTGATATAAGTATAATGTGTACAGAAGCTTTGTGTTATCAAAAAGAGTTTTCGAGATTATAGTTACCCATCAAGCTTTCTTACAGCTTGCATAAAGATGATTTTAAGGTAACGTTTTGATATGAATTTGCCTGTGTGGTCATTTCAGGACGGATCTCCGCTATTTGCTGAAGTTATTTTCTGTATCTAATTACCACAAAAATAGAAAAGAAAATAGGATGAACTGGACATCTTTGTGGCCCTTAACTGGAATACCAGGCGCCGCCTTGTGAAACTAGGAAACATCACAACGATATCGTCTCCCACCCAAAAATGCGTCATTAAAAACGAATTAGTACTATCTTGGTAATCTCCAAATTTACACCACCTCCTACGTAACACAAAACATGTCAGAAAACCAGTCGCACAACGTGGGTATACATATATATACACTCAGTAACTTGTACTTTTAAATGTTTAAAACAATCCTACAGAAATTTTGTTTGCCGTGAATCAGAAACCGATAGAGAAGTGTTTAGAAATATTTCAGAAGGAGGTTTGAAATAGAAACTTCGACATCATACGATTCGTTGTCATTGATCACAAAGTCTGTCACATGAAAGTAGATGGCAGACTTCATCCCTCATGTGTGACAGAGTTCGAAATGCACAGAGAGGGATGGGGACAAGATGAAAGAGAGAGAGAGAGAGAGAGAGAGAGAGAGAGAGAGAGAGAGAGAGAGAGAGAGGGAGGGAGGGAGAGAGAGAGGGAGGGAGGGAGAGAGAGAGAGGGAGAGAGAGAGAGGGAGGGAGTGGGACGGAGAGAGAGAGGTGGACAGACAGACAGACAGACAGAGACAACGTTAACACAACAGACATGCCTACATGCCAAGAACAAGACTTCACATACAAAGTCTTTGTATGTGAAGTCTTGTTCTTGGCATGTAGGCATGTCACAGTGAAATTGTATAACGATCTACTTAGCTGCAGCGTGTGTGCACTCAAATAAAATGCAGTTAAGTTACATTCTGTACATTTTAGAAAACGTTTTTTATCAACATTTTCTGATATCTTGGCTCTTCATGAGTGGCTGAAAAGAAACAGGTGAATCAATACAAGAAAACAATGAAATAAGAGTGATTATCAAAAACATTTGGGGATATCCATCATAGCTGAGTTATGAATTCAAAACGGTCTTAACAAGGAACATATATGCCAATCGTGCAGTCTGTTTTAATATACTAGCCAACTTTGTCATCCGTCTCATTTTGTTCTGTTGACATTTTTTGAGGATCGATTATCATTTAAGAAATAGTTACACCAAAGAAAACGACGACAATCTGACCTATAAGAAGTCAAGTCGCTTTTTTACAAGAGACACTTGCAATTGTGATCATTTTTAACATAGAAATAATGGAATATCTGTTATATCTTTATGGCAAAATTGTTTTACTCGGGACTATCATTATAAAACTGCATATTTTACTGTTTCAAATTTTCTGACATCTTCAGACATCTAGTATACTTTACCTGGTCGCTTTTAGAGAAATCATATGTTACCAACAAAGCCGGCTTGACGCAGCTTAAAGCAAACTTGAAAACACAGAAATAAACGAAAACCTTTTGCTCTTGCCACCAGCCGATACATAAATCACTTTACAGATCACTGAGAAGCTATTGGCGGGCGGAATAAAGGAGATAATGACGGTTAGAGTGCTATCTAAGTGTGTCATTCATTCGTCTTGCTCTACTTGACTGGTCAGGAACTCTCAACGACCGTCACGAACACAAAAGTACACGATGAAATACACATTTCCTCACCTCTAGAGTCGACCGGCGCAGTCTACCAGTGTTCCGGTAGTGGTAAGTAGCCGGCAAGGTACACTTGTCTCGATCGACCGCTCGAAACGCCATCTTTTATATATATCTGTAGTCAAGTGATATATATCCTTCCCTTTGGGAATCGATCCCAGAACTACAAGTTCTCCGAGAGTTCCCCTGTCCCTAAAGCCTGTGCGCAGACGCCAGGCGAGTGTTTGAAGAGTTTGCGGCGCGCCCTGATGTCAGGTCAAACAGCTCAGGTGACTGGAGACTGATGTCTCATCTCACACGAATCAGCCTGTCAGATCATATATCTTCAGGGCGTGGCGACGTGAGACACATACGTCTCTTCTTTAAACACATCTCCATTTAGATAACGAGGGGTAGAACATTTCTGTGGGCGAGAAGTGTAGCTAGAATGTCCAGGCGGAAGGTTGGAACCAGCCCTAGACTGAGAATCAATAAAAGAAAGGCTGGCGGACGACGATGTTGTGCAGGGGTCCCGCCGTACCTATTCGTTCATATCTCCAACTGGCGCCAGCGGGGCTCTGTAATCACACTCTGGCCGGGCTGGAGAGGCTTGAAAGCCACGCCGGGACAACATGGGCACGGTGGAGGGCGCGAACTGGGCGGAAATTAATGGAGGAACAAGAGAGATGAAGTGGTGGGGTGCCCAGGTGAAAGTTTGGGCGGGACTAGGAGCGACACACATCCTCTTAAAACAGCCGTTAGGGTTCAACTGATAAAAGTTCATGAATTCTCACGTTTCATGTCTTAGAGATGAAGAAATAAAGGAGACACTGATAGCATGTATGCAAGAAGCTTGCCGCATGTTCAAAATATGATGTCACTGCTTTCTTGACGTCATCAAACTACCTTTGATAATGATAAGACTTTGATAATGGAAATACAGCACTTTCTACAATACATTTGTATTTACTGGCTGGAAAGTCACTTAACTGTGGCGCTGAACTAAATATATGACATGAATAGATGACATGATTTTCAATATTGTTTTTCTGAACGAAGGTTAGCGTATTCCGGCATTTTTCGCCCGTCGTCTTTCCTTTGGTATTGTTGAACATAGTTTCATTATAGATGAATCTTTGTATCTGACGTAGACAAAATTTCATGATTTAGTTTTAATGTGCAACTACTGCCGAAAATCCTGCGACTTGTATATACACATGTACTTAAAACAATCATTTTCCTCTGTATCCACCATATGGCTATACCTTAAAACAGACTTTTCCTTGCCACACTAGCGTATGCGCACTGTTTTCTTTCATGTGTTGTTTTCCCTTTAAATCATGATAAAGAAAAGTTCGAATTTGTTATATTTTCAGACCTGAATGAATGAAACACGAGGTTTCTGTGCTTCTATATTTTGAAGGAGGCATCATCATTCTTTTCTGACCTTTTCCCAACCTTCGTTTCCGAAAAACAAGGTGAAGAATTGAACAATCCTCCGATAATCGTCACAATACAGAAACATCAATTCCGCTCTCCTCTTCAGACGATATGGAGACGGATTGCGGCTCTAAAGTCTCAAATAAAAGCCAGACAGAATCCATTTAGACGTGCTTAAGGCACAATTAAGGGCTCTTCAGCGTGTTGTTATGTCTTTATTAGCAGTGATAAGGGTTTTAAGAGGTTCAAGTTAGGAGTGACTTGTACAGATGACCTGTCAATGCCGATCTTAAGGCTCGCGTCTTGTCTTAAAAACCTAATAAGAAATTCGTTTTCAGAACTTAGCTAGTATTGCATTGATTAACATGTTTACTATACATACTTCTGCGCGCCCAAACACATTAGCGAGTTCTACAAACACACTAAAACTTCACAGAGTGTCTATATATTATCATAAAAGAACTGCATAACATCGGCATACAATACCGAATCCCAATTACCATTAAGCTGTAATATAAACTCTAAAGTATCCTTGAGTAAGATTTCATTGCCAGTTTCAAGTATACAACAATTTACAACAACAGTACATGTCTCCTATACAAAGAACAATGGCGCCTAGTTTGATATACATTGCAGCACTTATGTCCGGTCATTTGGTGCGGTAGAAAATAGCCTGATTGGCCAATTCAAAAACAATAAACTTTATCGCAGTTTGGTTGCGTTTGAGGTAACCGATGCATGAAAGCTACTAGGTTGGTTTATGATGACAATATCTGTTATAGAATATCGACTGTTTGATACAATTCTGAATTGATTTGTGAAAGTCAGACATTTGCAAGCTATATACGACGGTTACAAACGAGTGAACAAAACAAGACATACTTTTCGCAACGAAGAACCAAGCGAAAGTTCGATGTTTGGTACTTTTGTCAATGCTACTAGCTTGGGAGGAAATGTCTCAGCATTTCTAATAGTATTGGATTGAGAAATAAAGGAAAGAAAATTCAAATGTAGTACTAGTATGTACTGGGTTCTTTAACTTTGTCTTTTCTTTGCAAACTAAACCGACTACAGCATAGCAACAATTCAGGCAATAGACGATATGTAACGTTTGTGTAAAAAGTAACAAAAGATGAAAGTCATCAAATAATCGTTTACTTGTTCATTTTCTTCTACAATGTATTATCAATGTTGTGGATCATTCTATACATATCTCATGGTTGCTGTCAACCAGCATACGAATAATGGTGAAATTACAAGACTAGGTCTGTTTCGATCGTCTAAATTTCGTTAAAACCGAGCTAATTTTCCCCACTTTTGTACCGACGACCCGCAACATGCACAGATGCGCGGTACTTGGTATCGAACTAACGTCAAAGCTGTGATTTATCAACCTTATTTTTCTGTGATAAAGGTATATCAATTATGCAATATGGCAAGGGCACCAGGCCGTTGACATGGCAACAAACATGTGTTGTTAAAACCCACACTCGCATTAAGACTGACGCGAGCCGCAGATTCGTTGACCTTGCATCCACCGATTGCAGCCCTCACAAGTCGTGCACGACAGATGTAGGCGTCTGCGTTTGTTTGTGGCGACTTCTCTCTCTCTCTTTTTACTCCACCCCAAACACAACAGGCAACAAATATTTGCCTGGGGTTTAGCGGGAGGAAGAAGTGGAGTACACTTGTAGATGAATAATTGTCCGGAGGTACGCGTGGCATGCCTGGACAACAGTCACCAGACCACTACACGGCTCCAGCGCGATGGAGTGATAGGGGAGCGCACCTGGGTTGATAGGTTAGGGACCCGCTAATTACCCTCTCATCCCCGGTAATTTAGCCATTACTGCGCCTCTTCTGCGGCTAATTAGCACGCTGTTCTGTCGCTTTTCGCGCCCGGCGCGCGTGCTGGGAGTGGTTGGGAGAGAAAGTGGTGGGGTGGAAGAAAGGAACACCTGTTAAGCGTGAGCTTGTATGGGATGGGACAAGCGTCACAACAGCCCCCCCCCCCCGTCTGCATGACAAATTAACAGTGCGCGCCGCTTTAACTGCTGACGAAACAGACATCTATAATCTCCCCCTTAGTTTGTTAATAGCAGCAATTGGCTGAACATGGTGAATAAGTTGACAAAGAGATGCATACACTTTGTCGAATTTCTTCCATTTTCCATCAACGCAAGGAGTCTGCAGGGGGTGGACTAGCAGACAGCTACCAAAAAACAGATGAAAAAAAAATACATAAAAACGTGAGAAAAACTGCCAATGATAACATCTTCTGACCTCCAAGCAGCTAGGAAAGCGTCACTATTTTGCTTATCTGCTTGGATATGAACGGGCCTCCTCTATAACATTACATTGAACACTTGCTCTGAATAAAATAAAACATTGCAACATTTATCAAGAATACATGGTGGTGGCACACTCAAGTCAATGGCTTATTTTCATGCTGCTACCAAACCAAAGGACCATATTTAGATACAAAGCAAGCAAAGCAAATTACATGTACATCAATATAAAACAAGAGATATGAAATAAACTAAGGTTTTCTAGTCCATTGAAATTGATAGGGTGAAGTTACTACGAAAGTGGTTTGATATCTGTCTAAAATGTTTGGATATAAAGTAAGATGTTTGCCATGGATAGAAGATCCTCTTGGAAGTAGATACAATAAAGTTAGATTATTGAGGTCCGTGACAAAACCTATCAGTTTTTTTTCTACCCAACAAGTTACCAACATCAATGATGATAAAAAAATATTGATAACAGATAGATAGATGGAGATCAATTTTATTAATAAATCGTATTACACAACAACAGTACAAGACACACTGTAAGGTAACCACTTTGTAGCAACAATGAAAGATTAATCATGCACCAAATGTGAGCGGGCCCTTAGACAAACGCAGGAGAAATCTTAGACGCATTTGTGTGGAAGTGGGAGGAAGAAGTTGTTCAGAGTGCAAACCCGCTAACAGCACAGCACACCTCTTCACCAGTAAGGTAAATGTCCTGGGTAAATACCCCAGCCTTCTTGGCTGTTGCTGGTACAATGTGTGGGCACAGGAACACACGGCCATCACTCCATTTGTTCAGCATACAAGGAAGACAAGGAAGGACCTCAATTAAGTCCATCGATTGGTGAAAACAAGTTTTTCAAAAAGGTTTCTAATTGGTCCTAATGGTTTGTGCTGGTGTCTGTGTCAATATTCGGGAAGAGGGACAGTTTGAGGAAATATCAACAAGTGTCTATAAGTGCAAGGGCCCTTTTAACTACTGCGTAACGAATGAAGTTTGTAGTACCGTTTACCATCATTAGGTATGAAAATGTATATGACATGCAACATTCACTGGTAAGCAAGTATTCACAGAATATTCACTGTTTTGTCTTTTTGTTTAAGAAACAATCAAGGTATCAACAGCATTGTTACTACATTTTGTGGAGGGTAACATTTTAATTTATACATTCTCTTTCAAATCTTGGGACTGTCAAATTGCCTTCTTATGCATGGCAATGATAAGAGCTAATGAGAAATATTCACTATATAATGTCTTAAATCATAAAATTTATGAAAAAATTGTAAAATTCTGTCATACATAGTGTCACCATAGCATTAGGTGAAAAGTTTTAAAGAAATACACTTTTGAAAAAATGCTATTAAAGTTGTCACATATCAGCATAGTTGATTGACTGAATATCATAATCATCATAGTGTTAGGCACCAGATTTCTCCAGACCATGTAAATAACTATTGACAAGAGGGAGGATCCTCCAGTTGTCTGTTGCCATGGTGATAACAGCTGCAGAGTCCGTCGTCTTCACCTTCATGAGAAGATGGGTACGTGGGGGGAGGAGAATCCCTATCAGGTGTTCCTCATCTGGAAGAAAGTGAAAAAAGTGAAAGAGTTAAGTTCAAATGAACTCAATGAACAGTTTAGCTACTCTTCGACTGATCATGACAGAGAAGACATATGCTATGTACAGTATCTACAGGTTGTTATACTGGGAAAATTTCCCTTGCTCTATTCGACAGGTACAGTAAACAGCTGACGACCCCATAACGTCCTGTCAAAAAGACTGCAACCCTTTCCAGTAGCGTGCATGTAGGTTGAGCAATGCAGTTGGGATTCAAACTCATGACTTCTTGCTTGGTCCAGAGGCAGGGTCATTATTCACTGGACTACACATGTTACTTTAAAAGTAAGTATAGTAAGATACTGACAATCACTGATAATTACTGCAAAGTCTGAAACATCAGTAGATATACTGACTTTAAAAGACTCTCATAAATTTGATATGCCCAGTATACTCAATCTACCCTAGTAAGTTTTTGTTGAGTCTTATGATTTTACATGCACTGATTTTAGTACCGTCTTTGTTGGCATTTTGATTACTTCTTTTGAATAATTCTCTTTCCTCCTTTTTCATATCTGAGTTTATCAAATTTTCTCCCAGAATATCACATCATTAAACTGGTGGAATGAGCACTACATTTGTTAGACCAACTGTTGACCAAGAAAGAATCAACATAAAAATGAACTGTACAAGGACATGGAACACATATCCTACCTTCTTGTTTTATCAGGAAAGGGCCCAGCTCTCTTCTCAACATGCCATCCACAGCTTCTGAACCCACAGTTAGACAGCAGACAGACTCTACACAACCATTCTCGGGTGCATTCTCCTGGCTAGACATATTGAAAATAAGAAAAATGTGTAAGATCAAGATTTTGTAGGTTATTGATATAATCTTTTATGCAATGGTAAACAGACAAACTATGGCCTTTAAGATTAAAAGCAATAAACCGTATATAACATACAGCTAGAAATGTTGACAACAAAAACACCCCTGCATTTCCAAAGAAAACTGCTAGGAAGCCCCAGGAAGTCAGTCACAAGTTATAAAAGAATTTAGAAAATACAACTTTGAGTGTAAGATGCCGTTAGGCTAATTCATCTGAATTCTTTATAGGGATCCAAATTTCGTTTCATTGGATAAGAGATTCACATGGCATGTGTACAGCAGCATTAGCACCTGCCACCTACCTATCTCCAGCTGCCTGCTGCTGCTGTAGGTGGATGTGTTCCCACAGCTGCTGAAACAGCTGCAGTTTCTGGCCACCTGGAACAGGCAGGGGCAGGAACAGGTCTCGGAACACCAGCTGCAGGACTGGCAGGTGCCCTGCACATGTCTTGCCGTCTTCTGTGCTGAACTCGCAGCTGTATCAGGTGCAACAAACGAGGTGGAAACACATCATTCCAGGGCGTTGTTACTCCTTCGGAGGGACCCCTCCCCTGACAGAATCCAGTCTTTTCTAAGTCTAGCAGTTATGTGCTCTATAAATAACTAACAACACACTGTCAGCAAATCTTCTAAAAATGTCACATTCCACAAAAAATGTTGTTCTTCATGTTCAAAGATTTAGGTTCTGTCTTACATGTTAACCTGTTGCATGTGCAACAAGGCCATCAGAGATAGCAGACTTCATCCCCATATCCATACTGCTTTGCAACCCAAGTTCAAGTCCCACAGACAAAATTAGCAGCACCAAGGATGAATGGCAGTGCTGCATCATGTATACTGGTACTTAAAGAAACACATGTACACACAGACAGCAAGCCACACAGACAAGCAGAAAACAATACTCAACTCGTTTGGAATGAAGTAACAATCTATACTACCAATAGTACCTGATGATGAACTGTGTAGGTACTGGCTCCAGGGGTTGGAACGACAATGTAACAGTTTTATAGCCGTTTTCTGGTTTCACTGAGTCCTCTCTACTGATACAGGAGACATAGGTGTCTGTGCGTAGAGAGAAGAATATATATGGTTGGTTAAGGATTTCAACTTGACATATCTGTGACTGGCATTCAGGCTGTGACAGAGACCCAATGAGTTTTCTGGTAAATGGATCAGAAACGCCTCCTAGTGTTACACATAGATACTGCATGTAAAGCATTACAGAAATTACATTACATTAATCATACTTGATTGCCATACAGCTGACAATTTACCATGAAGCAACAACAACAACAACATGAAATGCAAAATATGAACCAAAAAAAGTCTCTTATAAAAATGATGTTTCAAACAAATAGAAATAAAAACACCTTTGACTTGAACATATTTGTTGTTTGTCTCTACATGTAACACCAGGGCATACAGCCTGATGTAGTCTGGGTCTGCTTCTGTGTCCTAAATAGAAAAATAAACAAACAAATAAACAACCAAACAAACAGTACATAAGATTTACTTTTTCTACTGTCAGTGCTACAATGTTTCCTTTTTTTCCTCAAACTTTTAAAAGTATTTTCTTGACTTAGTTCTTGCATATTTTCAAGGCCTTCCTCAGGTGCATTGCAAATCCTGAAAAAAGCATTTACCTCTCTACCAACATGTTCTTTACAACCAAAATATTCTTGTTATATTTGTCAGTGTTTAAATGGTACTCACAAAGTGAAGGTAGTACTTCATATGGATGGCAGGCTGGTATGTGGAGGCCTGTATTCTCCCAAGGTATGCTGACAACAAGTCTGTGGTGAGAAGAGCAGTATAACATTCAGAAATCAATTTCAACTTGATTACAGTAGGAAAGGACTGATGTGTATACTTGTTTGACAGATCATTTAACAAGAAAACTCTTAATAGCAAACCTTTTTCATGTATTAGCACTTCCTCTGCGCCCTCTAACTTCAACATAGTTGTGGGATCCTCAGGTACTCTACAATGAAAGAACACAAATGTTGAATGTAGAAGAAATCTTTTACAAGTTCTGAAAATCAGGTCAAAGTAGGTAAAGGCATGTTACAGTAGTAAAAGTTTATACCTGATTTTTGTCCAAAACAATGATACCAACATGATGAAATATTGTAAATGCATTTAAATTTGCGTGGTTTATATTTCGTGCTGAGGGGGAAATGGAGTGTTCGCAGTGGTTTTAAGTTCGCGGCAATGCCATAGTCACATACTGCTACAGTATTGGAAAAAAATGTTTGCGGTGGTTTTAAGTTCACGGCAAAACCGTCACCGTGAAAACGGTGACCATAAAACCACCGCGAATATTTCTGCATTTACAGTTCATCCCAAGATGTAGTGAAAGCAGATTTGTTAAATATAGCGGTTTTGAATACATGTGAGTACTGTTTACTGACCTCGTGAGTTTGAGCAGAGGTTGTGTGATCTGTACAACAGGTGCAGCGGGTGGGAAGGTGCTGCCACCTGCAGGTGAGGGAAAATTCTCATGTATCAGATATTGAATACATATCAGATTGAAGAGTGGCCTTTAATTGTGGGTTACATAAACTTATATTGAGAACAATGATGCACAAGTATATATACTCAGGTGTAAGGATTACAGAAGTATTATCATATACATGTATAGCTGTCTCATGACTGGGTGAGCAATACCTGCACTAGATAAGGAAAAACACATTACCTGTAACTAGTTTGGTAAGACTGGTGGCAGTATGGGCTCTGGTATCAGCTGACACGGCCAACAGACTTGATAACTATTTCAAAGGAAAAAACAAAACATATACTTGTCAGTACCAGCAAGTGTAAAGATCAAGTTATAACTGAAAAGCTATGTAATGAGTTTCTGTGTCTTGATTTTTTTTCACAACGGTATATCAGTGCTCACCTTATCAAAGGACAGGTTAGTGAGAAGGGTATAGTACAGCCGTGCCTGTTCCGGAACATCAAGGTCATCATACAAGGTCAACATGGTGTACAGAACGTCCCCCATCTCTGTTAGAAAAATGAGACAATTTCAAAGTCAACACAGAAGTAGTCATTAATTTTTTGGAATCTTTAACTTTACTGGAATGTGTTTTTTTGGCAACACCTAAGGGGTGGACCAAAACATATCCTTTTGAATATTCATTCAATGTTTTTGCAAACTACACCTTTGATGGACCATTAATAATGACCTTTGAAATAATGTGTAGTGGGGTGGTTCCTCATGACGGCTGCACACACAGACAGGAGGGCGTGGCCGCGGTGCCAGCTGCCTTCCTCACACAGGGGCGTGATCTGCAGCAGGGTCAGGAGGTACAGAACTGAAGGCTGGGGAGGGGGGTGGCAACAGTAACACAGCAGTTAGAATACTTGATCCAATGGATACTCTATATCCAATGGACATTTTGTAAGACCGAGGATGGAGAATGACGCCTTTTTGTTAGCAACGCGGCTTTGCTATGGCGTTTAGCCTTGCACACCGGGTCACCTCTACACTTCTTTGACATGCAGAGGTTGAGCATACACCCGAAGCTCCCGGCTTTACATCACTATCTGAAATGACGAATGCAATCCCTTACAGAGTGTCCAAGCTGGGGCCAACCCAAGGATTGAACACCAGCTCACAGATCTGTGGAATTTGATCCTGATGGCCAAGCAGCAGGGTTGTGTTGTCGCTTATGCCATTCGAGCATGCTCTAAAACTTAATCCAATGCATACTGAATTAGAATATGATCAGAAATCTTACAATATACTTCCTTTTTCCATACATGTGCAGAGTTTGATATATCTAGTTTAATTTTTTGCCTTTAGAAGCTTTCAAAGTCCTTCCTGTGTTTGTAATTTATTTTTAATGGTTGTATAATGTCTGTCCACATTCTTGTCAACAAATGTCCGATGCTATACATTCATCAAATGTTTACCAAAAAAATGAATATATCGTTGCAATGCCCTTAAACTTTTCTATCATGATCAACTAAAACTAAATGTAGGAAAAACGTCTGTTTAAAGGTATATGAGCATATCTTGATATTTTCAATCATCTAAAATACACCAGGGTACCCATGAACATAACATTAGTCATTTCTTATACTACATGATTTAATCGCTTGGTCTGAAAAAAAAAAATCCTTGTACCTTAGGGTCTATCTGTGTCATAGAAGCGGCCTTTTCCAGTATCATCATGTAGTGCTCCAGGTCTGCTATGACATCCCTGGGGGATGACTTCACTGTGTGGTTGACAAGGGCACCTAATATCTCAACAGGCATGGGGCTGAAAACAGTAGCAAACACAATTCTTTAGTTCATGCTACCTTTAACATAGAAACGTTATAAAGAATTTGGGGTTAAGCTGCTGTAAGTAGTTTTCAAGACATTACATGACTGTATTCTTCATCATTGGATAGCTGTGTACTGCTCATTTCACTTTAGAATGTACTAGTAGGTCCTGCACTTTGTACAAAATAGTTTATCTTATTAGACTTATTGTTAATGTTAAGAATAGCGTTGAAAATTACCATGCATTGTATCTATTACATATGTTAGGCAATAAAGCTTGATTGATTATTTCATTTCTGTAATATGATATATTAGATGTACCTATCTGGTGTGAGCTCTTCCACACTGTCCAGCAGGTCAATGGTGTGTGCTACAAACTTGGGGTGGAACAGTACCACATCCAGTAGTAGTCTGGGGTTTATAATGAAGAAAAAGAAACATTTTGAATAGGTTATCATGGAGAAAATCAACATTATTATCTTGTCTGCAATACAAAAAAGTTGAAGTATCAAAACAGAGTTCTCAATTACGTATACCCTCTCCCCCCTTGTAAAAATACTTACCGTTGTATCTCGGCAGCCAGTGCAGGGCTATGGTGCTGTCTGTAGTACTGGAACAGAGCCTGGAACAAGACTTGTGCAGATTGGCCCTCCACCCCCTGCTGTACCGACTTCTGCACACACACCAGGCTGTCAATCAACACCTGGAGGGAGGAGTCTGTGGAGAAACAACACACCAAACTGTCAATCAACACCTGGAGGGAGGAGTCTGTGGAGAAACGAACACACCTGGCTGTCAATCAACACCTGGAGGGATCCGGAGGAGCCTAGAGAAAATACAACTGACAATTCACACCTGAAGGAAGGAGTATAGTTTCCAGTTTCCAGGATATTAAAAAGATATCCACTTCTTGATGAATTTCGTCTTTGCAAGTCTTTCGGTTGCAAGTCTGTGTGGCCAAACAGTTTGATACTTCTAAATTGCTTAAAAAAATGTTAGGCACATTTTCATTTTACAATGTATACAATATACATGTACAATCGCTTTTCAATGACAGTACAGGTAACATAGGCACCAAGATGTGACAATAAGAAGCCTACTATTGCTCACTACCTGGTGGTGTGTTGGTGGCATAGTACAGACTGACGGCCCTGAGTTTGGTCACCATCTCTGTCATGTGGTCAAAGACCTGAGGAAACAGTTGACTGACCAGCGGTCCATAGAGCCTGGCAGGAATCACCTCTCCTGATGTCTGAGAACAATAAAAAACAAACATAAAAATAACAAACATGAAGAACTTGCAAGCCTAAGCTGTTGTCAACGTGCAGTTACTTCAGGAGACTAAACTAACATGTGTACGAAGGCGGCTACAAGACATCCAATAGCACCTTTTCTTACATGTACTGTACATCAAATGTCTGACATAACATTCTGTATCCTAGATATCTATTGGTCAACTGACTTGACAACCCTTCAGAGTAAAGAGCAAAACATTTTCCAAGCATTCAGAAGTTGCAAGTACATGACATCCAAGTCATTTTATATCAAAAGCTTGTATACCTAATATCAACCCTAAGATATCTACATACATGTACTGCTAAGCAATTTGTTTAAAGGTATCTATCTGTACTATGCAGTTATACATTTTGTCAGGTGGTATAGCTGGATGGCAAATTTGAAGATTACATATTTCATAACAAGTAATATTATACTTAATCAATCTTTCATAGCCTTTTCAGTTTGGATTCTCCCAACCCAAAATTGAGAAAGTCCTAAGTTTGAAAATTCTTTCTGCAGACATTTCAGTTCTGTGTTTTTTTACCTGCTTGTCTGTGGTATAGTGTAGAATCCAGTGCCAACACAGTAACCTCTGCAGTACAGCCACACATGGGTGGTTGGCAAACGTCAGCAGTCTTCTCAGCAACAGGTCCTCATCCACATCGCTCAGTAGGTCTGGGCCAAACTGACTCTGATCGGTGAAGTCAATGGAGTACAATACAATGAGATTAGAAAGGTTTGAGTACATTTGAAATAGTCAGTTGGATTGCACAGTGTTGTACATCGTGTCATATAGTCATGTTGTGCACAGTGTCAAATTAGTATGGTATCTATTTATAAATATCAAGGGTAGTCCCTTCAATTAACTGAGTAACTGATTTCCAAGGGAGCCCTTATAGTATAGTGCAGCATACTATAATATAGTATAGTAACTCGAAAGCTTGAGCACTGAAAAACAATTGTTTACTTGTATGCTTGTGAACATTCCTTCAAAAGTAAAATCGTACAAGAAAACATAGAAAGGATGTGTAATTTTGATGAAACAAAACATAAAATTCATATGAAAATACCTCTGTCTCTGACAGTCTCTACTAACAGTTAAGTAGATTATAAAAAGTTTGATGCTTTCCAAACCTTTAGTTGCAGGACAGTGTGTAACAATCCTATGTCAGTTGTAGCTACATGGTTCAGGAACTGGGACTTGAAAGTCTGAAACAATAAATAACAAGCAAATCTTTTAAAAAAGCTACCCTTGATCATTTCAAAGTGGGCCGTTTACAAAATCAATCTGGTTGCTTTGAGTTAATTTTGTACTTTGTATCTTCTAAAAAGGATTACATGATGACATAACAAGACTGAGTTGTAATATTGAGAGCATAATAACTTTTCAACAATTTGAATCTGATATAAAAAATCTCTATCAAAACTTCATAACGACACAACAACACTAAAAAGTCTTTGTTTCAAAATAGTCATTTCTAACTTACAGAAGCTGATAGATCTGGAGACATGTCCACACAGCTGATGAGCTGTCTCAGCACAAATGCCTTTCCTGCAGAAGTCAGTAGGGGGAGATGCTCCACAACCACTGAGATCACACTCTTCAGCTCTTTGCTCTCCAATCCTTTCGTATCAGCACCGGATGTCTCGTCTCTTTCCTTAGTAATATTTGATATACATAAATAACATTAAATGTTAACTGAAATCCCTCATCTCTACTTTTGAAAAATAGAGATAATTGCAGAAAATAACAAGATGCATGTATAATCTAAAAAGAAAGCTTCGAAGACATACTGCATTCAGAGAAAAGCTAGCTCACCCTTTGTAGCAGAGGGAATGTGTTGCTGTCTACCTTGTCTGGTAGACATATAGGCTGTAAGGTAATGAAAACAAATTAATCCAAAGAACACATGGACAAATCCCAAGAACATTGCAATAAAGTGTGCACAGTTAAAAGAATACATTGTTTTTAGAATTTCACATTGCATCTTTTTTACCTTAAATGGTTCTACTCTCCCTGCCAAGAGCTCTGATAATTGAGTCTTTTCAGTCCTGGAAGAGAACAAGATTTAACAATTATGGTGCTGAACAATTGCAATAGCCTAGTACTAGTACTAGTAGTAGGTAGAGCGTTTGCTCCCCATTCGGGAGGTTACAGGTTCAAACCCTGACAGGGTCATACCATGGACGACTTAAAGGTTTTACTGAATTTTAGAGCAAACACACAAATTGAGGTTTGATAACTTACACTTCTGTTTCCTGTATAATGCTCTGCATGGCATTCTTCAGAACAGACACAAACAGCATCTGTAGGGAAAAGGTAGTAATAATATAAGTAAGAACTGGCAGATTCTAAAGATGAAAGATAAAAAATTATCAACTTGTGCAACTTGATCAGCTAATTACAAGAAGGTATGACACTGAAATGATCATAATTTTCATAATGCTATTTTGCTCTCACCATATAACTCTGTCCCACATAAGTGTTCTCAGTTTGACACATGGCGTAGAGGTGGCCAACTTTGCGCATAAGGACACCCTGAAAAATATGTATACGTATTGTGTCTCAAATCACAGGGACTGATATCCTTAATCAGAGAAAAAGAAAATGAGCAAGATGTTTAGTATTAGAAAGAGCAGACAAGCCAAATTGCAAATTCACTCTCAAACATTAGTCATTACATCAAACATTACATCATTGTAATCAATACAAATGAATCTTGAATTTGAATTTGTTACAAGCACAAGAAAAAATTTATACACATATCTTGCTATAGGGTATCATGAACAAACAAGATTGCTGTATCTGCAGAAGCTTATAGAATATAGATAGGTTTGGATGTAAATACCATTCTTCTTGGTAGAAATCAAAATCCAAGTGGAAATAAGATGGTGCCAACATGCAACATGAAGTCAAAACCCATCATGTGTGTGGCCCAAGGGCTATTGAAATGGAGATGGGCACTGCCCTATACGCCATTGAAGGTTTCTACGGACTTATCATGAATGAAAGTTAACGAGGACTTACAGGATAAGACATCTCCATCTCTCGCAGACACTCGCAGGCCACGCCCCTCAGGACCTGGTCAGGCCCACTGTTGACCTTACTCATCACCTCCAGTAGGGTGTTGAGAAACTCTCCCACCAACTGGGGCTGCTCTACCTAGTGGCAAAGAAAAAAACTGCAGCTGCATTTGTGTCCAAACCACTGCAAAAAGGGTAAAGTGTCATGGACTGGAATGATGCAAAAATTGAATCTTTCACTCTGGTTTACTTACCAGTTGATCTCTTGCAATCAGTATTGTTGTTATAGCCACAAGAACCTGAAAAACAAACATTAGCAAGAATGACCATTGATATAACAATTACAAGACAGTTTACTAAAATGCACCTCAAGCTGGCATGGGAAATGCAAACGTATGGTAAAGGTATCTCTAGTTTTATGTTTAATCCTGTTCCTAGAAAATTAGAGAGAATATCAACTAACATGCCTTCTTTAGACTTACAGGATAACATCATGCATATGGTAGCCCACAGGAATTTCAAAATGTATTTTGGCTAGCTTAGCAAAGTATTTCAAAGCCTGGATAGTACAGTTGTCCCTAGCTAGGAATCTTCTGTGGACTAAGGCAAACTAACCTGTCCTTTAAAGAATCCTGCAGTGTCCACAGCAGCTTGTTGGAAGATCCCAGTAAGCGATCCGACTGTCTGCTCTACACTGTAGTAGGGAACAAGGAGTAGGACTGTGTTTCAATAGAATGATAGAAAAATAAACATTTGTTGGGAGAAATGAAACTTAGTTTGACTTGGGCAAAAAAATCTGAGAAAATGGTATCAAAGGTCTCACCTTGTGTTGGTGTTTAACAACACTCCACACTGAAAAAAGAAATTGATACAACAGATGAGGAATATTGTTAAAGTTGTTTGTAGATCTGTAGAAACATTACATGTATACCAGTTGCATAATCATTTGTGTGCAAATACAAGTGAAGTTGCTGTTTTGTATGAACTTGAATTGATGTGGAAACTAGTCATCTAATGGTAATTGCTCTGGTACAAACCTTTTCCTGAAGCAGTCCCAGTAACTGCACCTTCATGGTATTTGACAACTCATCCGAGTACAGTGCCTGAAAACACACAAAGAAAGAGTTACATAGATCAAATGGCTCAAGACCAGCTCAGTCTTTCCAAATAAGGCAGAGGCTATTGACAGGATGTTCCTTTGATCATCTTGTTACTGACTCCTCATGATCATGTCAAGACGAGTCCTGAGAATGATCCTGTAATTAGTGTAAAATGGGCACCTAGAATCATAAAGAAAAAAAAAAGATTGCCAAAACTCTGGCTTTTCACTTACCAGAGCAGAGGATCATTCTACCCCTGGAGCCATTGTATTGATGCTTTGATTGGATGTTAACACAGTCAAATCCATGCCCGTGCTTCCTATCAATAAAACTTTTCTGCACTATTGACAGGATGTTCACGTCATTCAAATAATAGGACATTGGAGCCTGAAATATAACTTTACTTATTTTGCAAGAAAAGTCGAAAATCATATGACTTTGCACCTCATGGTGAACCGAAGCTCTGAAAGGGTTTCTGTGTGCAATTTGTACCTTGAACCTTAAAAGTGTTACGATGTCCAAACTCACCTGAAGCACATCCAACACAAACCCTTCCTCGTCCATTCTCTTCCCTACAAGGTAAGCCGTTGGGTTGGCGCGGAAAGTGTCCATCTCACGCAGCCACTGCTCGCCTTGCGCAGTGATACCGATTCCTGCCATCTCTTAACAACAGTCGTCCGGACGGACGGACGTTTAGAAAAAAGGGGGAGGGGGCGGGTCCAACTTTACGTAAATTCGCAGCCTCTCATTGCTTAACGTACAATGAAACATATTTATACATATGACACATTTGAAGAAGAGTTATTTGTTAATAGGTTCGTATGATATCTAGGGGCCAGCAAAGAAAACATGCCTCAAACCAAAGCAAATAATAGCTGCGACGACTAAAATCCGCCAGTGGGTCGCCATGTTTGAAGGTCAGAGGTCGTTGGGCCGGTCCATTTGTATGAAACAGGAATCTTGGTTTAACCTCCTTGGTTGAGGTTGTCTTTTTGCATTGAACCAAAATACATCAAACGATTTTGAAAGATTTGATGAAATAATGTAATAATACGTTGCTTATAAAGAAAATATAAACCATTATAACGTTGGGTAACATAAATTCGGGATTTTTCCGATAATGGTTGACTGAAATCAATCTAGCAGAACAATAAACCATCCTTTTTTTCTATAATTCTGTCAGTATCATGTACTATCTTTGCACTAATCATATACATGGTAGATTTTGTCTCTAGTCGTGCTGACACCATAATATTTCAACTTGAAACCACCGTCCGCCGCACGCACAATGACGATGCTGTCGGACAGGGGGGCACATTAATTCGGGAGAGAAGATTCGTCTTGAATATCTTACCGCTAATCACATTATATACAGCAGCTATTCGTTCCATCCTTGGCTTGAGGAGAGTGCTATGGATACAGACGTGTCCAAGTAAAAAAAATACACGTAAAAACGGCCGTACCGCACACATCAGGCCAATTCGGGAACAACCCGTGTGTTGAGTCGGTAGAACTTCACTCAAAGTCGGCCCATCGTCATCATCGGGCAACGTGTAACGTTACATTATTCATGGCAAGTTAGCTGGATGCCGTAGCAATGGTAATACTACTATGTCCATGTGTTCCTTGTTGTGTTAGGAGCAAACTTTGAGGAAAATATCTTCCTCAGTCCACAATCACACGCAGCATTTAGACAAAAAAGTGTTCCTCACAAACCTTTTGTCGTCTGCTTGACAACAGGATTCTGGTTAACAATATGGCGGCGGGAAAATACACGTGCCGTAGGTTGTAGCAACAGACTCTTTTGATGATTGATCACACTTAGAATCCAGTTGCAGGTTAGCAAAAGAGATTGTAATAAGTTGTCTTGTAAATAATTGTGTTTAGCAGGAAGCGGATGTGACATTTTTCTTATAAACCAGCCGACAACCATGTTGTGTAATTCTCCCACGAAGCCCTCAGACTGTTCCAATAAGGGGCGGAGAGTTTTTGACCTCGTCGCCTTATAATCCATGCTTATCGAAGCTTTTCAGACAGTGTTCTGAATACGTAAGTCTGTCAGGTTTGCATTTCTAGCGGTATTACTTATGTTGCATCTAGCACATATCCCTAAATACCCCGTTTTCGAAAAATCGCGAATTTAAGTACCCCGCGAATTTATGTTACCCAACGTTACCAATTCATAGCGCTATCTTTTTCCTGGACTTGGGGATTTTACAAAGTCTTCAGTTTCAAAACATTCGGACCAGGTTCAAGCAGATGTTTGGATGGATGTTTTTTCCTGGACTGTCGGAGAGAACGGCCCGGGTCAGAAGCTTTACGATTTTTAATGGAGATAATGATAGGCATGACATGTTACAGTAGGTATGGCACACAAGAAACCAAACAGACACAGATAAAGAAGAAGAAAACGCTGTCACTGGGATATCATCATAGGAAATTTAACACTGTTAACTTTATGTCTTGTAAACTGTTGACCACACAAGAGAGCAAACAAAATGCCAAAATGACCTGCTTTAGTTTTATATTTAACGTTAGCCATCAGCAACAGATTTCAATAAGTAGATATGAACTGTATCAATGAAGGACTAAAAGATCTGAATATGATATTGTAATTCCTGATTCTTTCATTATCTCCATGAAAAATGGAGATATAGTTTTGGGTGTGTCTGTCTGTGTGTGTGTCTGTGTGTCTGTGTGTATGTGTGTTTGTGTTTCCGCACTACTGTCGACAGCATAACTCCAGAACCTCTGGATGGATTACAATGATATTTGGTATGTGGGCGGGTGTTGTGAAGCCGACATTCAAGGTAGATTTGGGGCCCCCTGGTATGTGACCTTGGTACTGCAGCAGAACTTCAGTTTTTGTATCTTTTGACCTGGACGTGCTGTGGTCTTGATTTTTGGGTGGCAGATAGCTTGTGATGTAATAAAGAAGTGGTGTAGGTTTGGGCTCCCTAGCAGCTTGCTCTGAAACTGCAGTGGCGTTATTGTGAAAATCTTCTAGGGAGAATAACTGAACAAAGGCACGACGGGTTTTCATGATATTTAGTATGCAGGTAGCTTAGACCGAGATGTACACAGTGATGTGCAAATTATGCTAATTGACACTTAATTTGCATAACTAATGAGGAAAATCTATATTTGCAGTGTTTTCCATTATAAGACTCAAATACATGTAACATATGTAGTTTATGGCATGTGGAGCATCAGCAGATACCAATTATGCAAATAAATTCATAATTTGAATAATTAATGCAAAAGTGCCATAATTCATCCAAGTGGAAAATGATATGACTGACAATATTGCATCATGCCTAAGTTGGATAAAGGTGTTTATGACCAAGTATATATTATGTAAATGTGTAAGTCATTTGCATAAACAAAATAGTTCATGGAGATATGAGGTCGCGGAACTCTTGTTGTACTTTATGTTTACTGTGTTCACTGTATACCATTAACTTATCATTACCATGAACTACTTATCATTTGCTGATTTTTGTGTGTGTGCACTTGCAGACACATCAGTGAAAATATATGTCCGTGGACACGTCCACTTTCCTTGGACCGTGAAATTTTGCTTCCGTGCAGATAAAGCGAATTAACGTTGGGTAACATAAATTCGGGATTTTTCCGATAATGGTTGACTGAAATCAATCTAGCAGAACAATAAACCATCCTTTTTTTCTATTATTCTGTCAGTATCATGTACTATCTTTGCACTAATCATATATATGGTAGATTTTGTCTCTAGTCGTGCTGACACCATAATATTTCAACTTGAAACTACCGTCCGCCGCACGCACAATGACGGTGCTGTCGGACAGGGGTGAACATTAATTCGGGAGAGAAGATTCGTCTTGAATATCTTACCGCTAATTACATTTTATACAGCAGCTATTCGTTCCATCCGTGGCTTGAGGAGAGTGCTATGGATATAGACGTGTCCAAGTAAAAAAAATACACGAAAAAACGGCCGTACCGGACACATCAAGTCTCCGGGAACAACCCGTGTGTTGAGTCGGTAGAACTTCACTCAAAGTTCACCCCCACCGTCATGGAAATTTGTACATTATTCATCGGGGCTTAAGCTGGATGCCGTAGAAATGGTAATACTACTATGTCCATGTGTTTCTGCTTGTGCTAAGAGCAAACTTTGAGGAAAATATCGCCATCAGTCCACTATCACACACAACATTTAGACAAAAAAGTGTTCCTCGCAAACGTTTGTCGTCTGCCGAATAGCAGGATTCTGGGTAACGAATATGGCGGCGGGAAAATTCACCGTAGTGTCGTAGCCATTGGTTGTAGCAACAAAGAGGCGTTTTGATGATTAATCACACTTAGAGTCCAGTTGTAGGTTAGCAAAAGAGATTCTACTAAGTTGTATTGTAAACAATTGTGTTGAGCAGGAAGCGGATGTGACATTTGTCTTATAAACCAGCGAACAACTATGTCGTATAATTCTCCCACGAAGCCCTCAGACTGTGACAATAAGGGACGGAGAGTTTTTGACGTAGCCAACTTCTAATGCATGGTTATCGAAGCTTTTCAGGCAGTGTTCTGAATACGTTAGTCAGTCAAGTTCGCATTTCTAGCGGTATTACTGATGTTGCATCTAGCTCATATCCCTAAATACCCCGTTTTCGAAAAATCCCGAATTTAAGTACCCCGCGAATTTATGTTACCCAACGTTACATTCATCATCATCTGGTCGTGATGATATCACGAGTGCACATTAGTATGTCGTTTTACTAATTCTTAGAAACCCAATAACGTTAGACAGACGTAACAGGAAAACGCCGCTCACTTCCTTCAACATCTGCTTGGAGGTAACCTACAGAGCATTTGTCAATACGTGTGAACGGCAAGTTAAACTGCACACACTACTACTACCCACCGGAGTCTGACGTCGTGTGTTATCAAGATCGCCAAGTTTGACTTCCTGCTTTTCTGTCAACATTTCTTGGTATTTTTCATGCCTTCTACTTATCGCGGCAAACATTACCCAGGGGAGGGTCAAGCTAAAGACTCGTTTTGTAGCCATCATTTTCAACAAAGTGATTGACGTTACAGTAAACAAAAGATTCAAGATTCAAGAACTTCAGTACCTTATATCTTATCTATTCATATATCGAGTCAGTTGTGAAGAACATACAGCCAGGGCTACCTTAATCTCCAAGCAGATGTTGGGGGCGGAAAATCGTTAAGTTGTCTGACCGGCCAGCGTTTCTGACAGCCCTTCACTCGAACGACTCTGCCTGGAGATTTGCCTTGTCCTGCTGACACATAGAATCTGAACCTAGAAATACCTTCTAAAGACGCCAATTTGATAACTGTTGATTTATGACAGATATATGTAGCTGTAGAGTTTGTTTGAGTTAGCCATATCAATACTGATCAGAATAAACCAAGGACTTGGAATAAACCATGCATTAAAGCTTAGTTCATACATTGATTTGTATTACATTGTAGTTCCATTGAAATGTTTTCCTTTTGACACTTTACTTCCTTGTCGCCCTTGTGTTCCAAATGCATGAATGCAATGTAAATATAGGAAACGTTGGTATAGCTCAGAATGCGGGGTTACAAAGTCTAGTGTATGTGGCTTGTACACTACACGTAAATTTAATGAAAGAAGCATCGCAATTTTTCCCTTTCCCAAACTATTGTACATGTATGACAAAAATTGTATGACAAGTTCGATTTTTATGCTCTCAAAAAACTTTTCCAAACTTCCAGAGTCCAAGGTTCGGCTTCAAATGCCTTCTCGGAACCTATTTGCATGTTAACAAGGTTATTGTTGTTTTGCGGCAGGTAAATCAAATACCTGAGAGGCCAGACAAAGCCGTCCTAGATTCGGTGTCAGGCAGCGATGTCGGTGAGTAGTAACTAAAGTCACGGGTCGGTCGACCAATGATGTCATCATCTAGGCCCGGGAGCGAGCATTGTGTCAACACTGCATCTAAGCACAGTGAGTTGCTACGCGGTATTCACGTGCCCGAGCCGCTTATGTTTATGCATGATTGATTGCGCACCTTCCTCTGCCAGGTACGGGTCCGGGGTTCATAACTACAGCCTGGCAAGACATCATTGCTCACAAGAGAGCAGGGACCTGTAGACTCAAGACGAACCAACAAGACTCTGAGACAAAGGGTTTAGTGCCAAGACAAGTTAACTAAGGTAAGATCGAAGGAAAACATCGTAAAATATCCATAGTTCTTGACGTTATGATCAGTAGTATACGTGTGCAGTAACTAACATACAGTACAACACTCGACCCAGATTTTAACTTATGGTGACAGGTTTTGTCCTTGTAGTTCCACAAATGATGAAATTCATGTACTATTTTAGGGAAGCGACGGACGGCATGATGACCTTTAAGCCGAAAAGAAAGGCTATTTGACGATACTAAAGCCTATTAGCTTGGTAGCATTTCCTTGCACTACGCCATATTGAAATCTTAGGTTCCTTACAAAGAACGGGTTTGACAACCTTTTTTCCAGAGCCAAATCTTTTAAAACCGTGCGATTATAATGAAACAATGGAGCAAAGAACAACATGAATTCTCAGAGGTAAAAATAGATTGCGAAGTTACAACCGAGAAATCGGAAACTTTCCGTGTTTGTTTAAAAAAGATTTGGGTTGGGATTCCCCAGTCTCAACTACCTCCCCCCCCCGTTACGAAATACAAAGCTATTACTAGTATTACATGGAACATCATATCAACGAATTGTTCCGTATTAATAGCGCAAACTTCTAGGGTTAAAACTTAGACCTTAGGTCGTTTTAATTCAGTCTTTGTAGACTATCTATAGGTCTAGCTAGAAGTGCTGGAATTCTTCAACAAGTTGAAAGAAACATACGTTATAAAACTAAATTACCTGTCCCTGGTTGATGGTAGTGTAACAGAATTATCAACATAACACAAAATCACCGCGAACTGTCTAAGAGAAAGGCCGACCTACATTCTAAGATATTTTTTTTGCAAGTCATTTGACGTGGAAGTAAACAAGTCGAAAATCCGAGAGTGCAAATATCCAACGTAATAAAATAATCATGAAAGCACTTGTAACGTTTACAAAGTTTACGATGCTACTTGGGTTGGCAATATCAACGTTAGATTACACAGTTTTAGAGAACTGTTTTGTTTCTTACCATGGTTTTGTTTTTCTCGTAAATCAGAGTAAAATCCTTTGGCACGACACCTGTGGTATTGTTGTAATCTCGCAACCGTAAAATGTAGCTAACGATGCATTCTGCTACTTCTAATCCGGCATGTCACATTTGACTTAACTGTAAATCCCAAGGGAAAATGATACTGAGTTATGCCATACAGGTGAATAATTCGAATGGATACAGAAGATAGTCGCTATTTGTTATAATAATAACAGTCTTCACTAAACGTCATACCAAGGGGCAGTACTAGTAGTGCAGCGTTTTACACTAAATAACACATCTCTTTTATTCTGAGGGTATACTTAAACGTAGTGTTAAATTCTAGTCAATACTGGACACAGGTACGGACAGTAGACGAAATCTGTTTGTTGAAGTAATCTCGTTTCATACTTATAACAGATCGTACATTTTCTGTTTTCCTCACCAGACTTGAAAACCATGGGGAAGATAACCACCAATCCGGGGGAGAAGAAGCCGACAGAGCCGGAGGTTCAGGTAGAGCCAACCGCCCCACTGCCTCAGAAGGTGACCGCGACCGAGCTTCCCCTACCGGTTACCATGACCACTGCACCACCCCGCAGGAACCGCCGCTGCTGCGTCATCCTCCTGTCGGTGCTGATCGTGGTGATGATCGGCGTCTCCATCACTCTCGGCGCCCTGTACATGAAGAAGCACCACGGCCGTGATCACGATAGGCCGGAGGTAAGGCGAGATTATCTTATGTACTTAGCCCGCGAGTGGGCATGAATGTACAATAAAGGTTATCATTTCGTTTAATATTAAAGTTGCTTATGTTTTGATTGTGTTCATCCTATTTGTGGTTCCGTTATTGTGGGATTTTGATGCCAACACTGAAAATATGCCTAACGTTGCCATTAAAAACAATTAAACATATTTTGTCAACATTCTGTCACATTTCAAGTGCATATCTACGACCAAAAGACGATCAGTACATACTCAATAAGAATTCCCATGGCGGTTTTAAAGGAAACATAAAAATCAAGGATCACTAGTACTATCAAATCTATGGAAAATTTAGCCAACATTGCCAACTTCAACCTACAGAACAATTTTAAGCACACACGTTCATCAGCAAATGATCAAAATGTAAAAAGAATGCAGAAATAGTTGTCTAGCTAACATGAAATTGCAGCAAAGATGCACGATATCTTTTCTGTCAAGAAAAGAACAACGGGCACGTTAATGTCTGCAGATAGACAGAAGAAATAACGTACGTGACAGAATGATTAGTTGTTCGTGCGAACGTTGACCTTCGTGACATTGCGTGACAGGTACCGCACCGTACCTGGCGCAGACTGTCACTCCCGACATGTCACGCGCGCAGTCAACCGTCCGGATCCAACCCGTGAATATGCAGACAAGGAGAAAGAAAAGAAACACATCGTTTGTTAATATAAAACGGTCTCAAGAATATAACGTTAGCTTATAAAGACATGTGACATTAAGAGATGGCCATGGGCCTTTTCTTTTGTATTCTTTTTTGAATGACGATAGCGCTGAGCACGAACGTATTTGCTTGAATAAGTGTTTTAGATATAATCCGGTTACAAAAAAGAAACATGTTACAATACGAACGTTTACACTGCCGTCTTTAGGCAGAAAAGATAACAGATATCAACTTAAGTTTCTTTGACTCCGCCCACTAGTATCACATTATCATCCATACAAATTGCCGCTCAACTTATGTTACAAATCTACTGGTGCCTGTTGATTGGCAAGGATTGTAATCGAATTACCGGCTTGTGATGACCAATGGTCTATCAGTATTTTAGAGCCTAAGGCAACATTCTTCGTGCCAGCTCGTACCACCGAGCGGCAAGAATAGCCCCCAGCGTTTTGAACGTTTACAAAACAGGGGCGTTGTTGTGTAAGCCGAATGGCCGCGCCGCATAGGATATGTGTGGATACTTTTAACTCAATACAAACTGGCAGCTACATACTAATTGTCTTGTACAATGTGAAATGACAGGAATACATTTTGCAGTCTTGTTTTTTATCGAAAGTTTGTCTTTGTGACATCGCAGCACTGCACCTAGTTTCATGTGATGAATATGTTGCATTTTCCACAGTCTCTAGTCGTTAAATATTGAATAAGGGTGATATATAGATTACTCTTTAGTTCTCTTTTCTGACCAAAGTTGTTATTTTGTTCACACAGCACCACTGGGATGGTGAAAATGACGGCGACTGGGACGAACTGATGGGTGGTGGCAAACCCGGCCACAGCGGAGAACACCGCCCACGCCCCGGGCACCACAGCGGGGAACACCGCCCCGGTCATCACGGCAGCAGCAGCAGCGAGGAGCATGGGCACCGCCCCGACCATCGTCCCGACCACCGTCCCGACCACCGTCCCGACCACCGTCCCGACCACCGTCCCGACCGCCCCTGGCCGCGTCCGTCCGGAGAACCCAGGCCCCCTCGCCCATCTGGAGAGCCCCGCCCAACCAGGCCTTTTTAAAGAGACCCGACCGAAATTACGAAGCCTCCACCAGCCCTTCCTAAGGGTTTGAGGATAGCAGACATCGGCCCAAAAAGGGTGAATAATTGACCAGGAGAGTGAATCTGCTGTAAGGGCAACACTCAGTCCCCTTGCTGCGCGGGCAATTGAAACCCTATGGTGGCCAAACTCCCCTGACAAATCATTCTCCTTATTTGGCTAAATTTTAGTATTTTTCAGCTAGCGTAGTTAGTCTAGTGGAAGCTAGAAATTACGCTGCAAAGATCTCGGAAACTGCTTCACTTAAAGTGTGACAAGCTAATCAGGAAAGAAATTATATCTTTATCTAAAGTGCCTTGATCGCCAAGCAGATGTTAGGGTGAAAGATTGTAATGTTTTCTGACTGTCGGAATTTTCTGACAGTCAAACGCAATTACAGTTGCCTTAATTCGGACGAGCATAAAAATAAATTGATGTAAGCTGCGGGGAAATGGTTACATGGACCGTTCATATCGAGTTATTGAATTCTTGAGAATTTTTGTTTTGTGAACTCTTATGCTTTTGCAATGCAATGAACAACTGACGGTCAGTCAAGATAGAAACGCCTCTGAAATTTCAAGATTGTAGATATCTTGCAAGAATGGAAGGCTGAGTTGTAGACTTTTTCACTATAAGATTCCACGGATGTAAATATTTCTATGGTATCTATATGGAGAAGGACTTTATATTCCTAACCTTAAACGTTATTATTATATAATATTTCTCTAGAATTGGACTAAAACATTTTCACATTGGTGCACCAAGAATGGTTCGTTGTGCATTTGTAATATTGCTAGTCGAGAAATAAATGATGCTATGAAGTTGAAAAATATCATCTGTATATTCTTTATTACAATAGACATCGAAGTGGGTTGTCTCAAGTTATAAGTAGATTATGATGAACACAGAAAGCACGATTAATTCAGGTGATTTCAATTTCCTTTTTGTGCCGATTCTGAAGCATGATTGGTACTGATGAAAAGCCTAAAAAGATTATATGAAAAAGTTTGAAACATCCATAGCTATCGAGGCAATCACAGATGGCAGGTTTCATCTCCTTACCCATACTGCTTTGCTACTTACAGTCACACAGGGAAAAAGTCATGACGATACATCGCAACGCTGCATCGTAAAACAAACAAAAACATGTACATGTATCTATATGTATATTGGGAATCAGAGAAACACATACATACATACACAGACAGACAAACCAAAACACTTCACTTCCTTTGGGTGAGAGTACAAGCTGCATATCCTGACAGACTTATTTGATCCTCACATTTGGAAGGACCCTACTCTCTTTTTGATAAGTGTGGTGGGTTCTTTTACGTGGTCGAGGTGTGGCTCTCCTCATACACGGGACCTCCATTTAACGTCCTACCCGAGGGACGTCCCTAACTGAAGCTATGAACTTATTTTCACCTGAGTAAAGTGAGGAACTTAATTCGTGCAAAGTTCCTTTCCCAAAGCCACACCGTCAACGGGACAAGTCAGGGGATCCAGTATTCGACTCATGTGATTTTCTGGCTATTCTAGCGGACGGAGCTTTGGCCATCTTGAAATTTAATACACAATAAAATCACGTGATGTCTATGAGCCATACAGGTCCAACGTTACATACACCGACAGCTTTTCAGTCATTGCACAAAGAAAGGTCACTGTCATGCTGACCCTCTAAAGGTGGACCAATCAGATTTGGGAGTTAGATTTCATGAAGAACCTCCCGGGGCCGATTGCGCAGTTGAAAATACTAAGAAGCAGAGTGCGGAGAAAAGGGGGAAGCAACAACCCTGCGACTTGAAAACAGGTAAAACTACTTCAATCAAAAGGTGATGCAAAAATCTGAAGTTCGAACAACTGCTACATGCTTATATAACTTCCAATGTACTGGTAGAAGATAACTTAGTCTTGCTTATTGGTTGCTGGTAGATTTATAAGTTGTCGGTCGTCAGTGGTTGTTTGCCCTTGGTGTTGCTGTACGTGAAGTTGGATTTCATGGTTGAGAGGTAAGGGGAGTCTAGAGAATTTTTGATATGTAACGTCAACTCTCATAATTCCACCGAGTATACCCTAAGACCGCCACATGCAAAATGCGAATGCCAGTAAAGAGATATACGAATGCAGCATCAGTAATCCCTGAGGTATGCACACCTCAAATATCCAGGTCTTCAAAACGACCTTGAGGAGGCCTCGATAAAAACGCGAGCGAACGCGCGTGCGTTTGTGTGTGTGTGAGTGTGTGTGTGTGTGTGTGTGTGTGTGCATGCGTGGATGCGTATTCCGATACCATTTGGCAATTTGGAACATGCTTGAATTTTTATATACAGCAAAATTCTAGAGGAGAACAATTTGAACCTTGAGCAGTTTCGCCATGGGTAAGCTGACGGTCGATTCTAGTGCTAAGACCAGCCCGGAGGACGCCCCTCCCTATCCCCTGGAGCCGCTCCCGACCAAGCCTGGTCTGCAGACCAACATCGTGGTGCCAGAGCCGGTACCTGGGATTCCACCGGTTAGTATCAATGATATAGAATTCTTGCATCAAGCTAGGTAAAGCTTGGTTTTAGAAATAACGAGCATTTTATTGACAAATGGACGCTTTTGTTGCTTGTAGGGAATAAGCTGGGTATTGGAAAAAAAGTATCCATTTACATTTCTGTGGAGCCATAGAATATCTTGTTAAGTGCATTTCGCAGGGAAGAAAACGTCTATCCAAGAATCGAAGCCTTGACTTCTCGATCCTGTGTCCGCTAGCCTAACCACTAAGCCATTCAGGACATTCCCACGAATTCGCTCCCGACCAATCCCCCGTTGAACCAAGGTTAGCGCTGGGTCGCGACTAGCCTGGAATCTGTCCTACTAGCTGCAGTCCGCTCCCCTGTCGATGATGACTTTTTCGACTCTGACTTGTCAAAACTCATAGTCAACTGGTGCAGACTACTTTTAAAGACTAGACCCCGCCGACCAAATCCCAACCACAGATGACCTTGCAGACGACTAACTCCCAATCATGGTGTGGAGAAGGTCGGAAGACCATGGTCAGCTATGTAGAATAGGGACTTTATGTTGAACATGACGGAACTTACAGCATAACTTCATACATGTATCTGAAACCTATATAGGCCCAGGTCAGACGGTGCCCGAAGAAGTGTAAGACCATCACCCTGGTGTCCGTCTGTGTGGTGTTGGTGGTGGCGTTGATCTTACTCGGTGTGAAGCTGGGTAAGAAACATATGATGGCTGGGAAACTGGACTGCGAGGAGCGTGGGGAGGAAGGCTACATGGTATGTATTTTTTTTCCATAGCTAGTTCTATCAGGCAGGTCACGATATCAGTTTTACAACAGAATATCTTGATAAATTACCATGAAAATAAACCGTTTTGTTGCAAAGTGCGGTGAAATCTGTAATCACAATTCTTTGATTAAATAAAAAAGAATAATGTAAAGAATGAAAACACGCATGTACAGATACACTAATGCATTAAGGTGGGCAATTGCCACTGCAATTCGCGTGCCCATGCAGGAGGACAAACCTTTTTTGGGGAAATTACATAAGATTAAAAGCAATTTCATCTGAATGGAATAAGAGCAATCTCTTCTTTAAAGTTCTCTTCAGAAGTGATCTGTTGACAAATATTCGACGTACAAATGCATGTCGCCCTCCTGATCGCGCATTTTAATTGAAATCACACAATTTAAATAAACGAACAATCAAACTTCTTTGTAGTTACGGTCCTTGTTTACATGCGTCAGGTGAATTTTGTAATTTTAGGGGATGGACTGTGACGACATGGAGGAGATGGGCCATGAGAATCAGGAAGGGCAAGACGGAGAACACGACGAGGGTGATCCCGAAATCGAAAGTCGTCGTCGTCACGGTCGAGACGGAGCTGGTAATCGAGGGTGACGCATGGTACAGGCAGTCGGCAGTTTAGACAAAACTGGCACATCCTATATATCTTCCACACGTTGTTGGACGTTTTTCACGTGACGTCATAGGGGCACCAACATTTCATTGAACCGAGGCTTCAATTTTTTCGGACATCTTTGGATATCTGTCGACCCTCTCAAATAAATCTCTGTTAAGTGTAAATGGGTCACAGAGAAGAATACCAGATGAAAACATAAGAATTTGCCAATATGATTTCAAAAAGATACCGTGTGCGCCTGAACCATGGTCCATTGGAATGCAAATCAAGGACACCAACATGGCGGTCATCACCTATCCGCTTCATTGACATGAAAATTGGGTGAAAACGCTCTATAGCTTGTAACTATATCACTTGTAGTATCATTGATTCTATACAAATTTTCTGAGTCTTCAGCAGTGAATTTCATCCTGTGTTTTGTGAACTGGATATGTCACGTGTGCACGTTCAATCGTTTAAAAGAATATTACGGAATATCGATATCAATTCCAACGCTCAGAGGTTTGTATCCTTTCATAGACGTAAACGCCAATATTCGTTTGACTGGGTGAGATAGATTTATGATAGATGCTGATGAATGTACATTTTTCATTTGCTGTGCAACAATAAAGAGGGCATTGCCTTTGTTGTTCCTCTTTTTATAAACATTTGTGACAATCATTGAAGAATAGAAAAAGAAGTATTTGATAAGAATGCAGAGAATGGCTTCGTATATATAGCCATGGACAGTAAGAGTTTGTGTTACGCAGACAACACATGCTATACCTAACTCCGTGGCGTTTTAATAGTTTGTTTCTAACTAATGTGTCCTTGCGGATGAAGCCTCCGGCATGCCCGTAGCCAGGGGGGGGGGGGGGTCGGAAGAACCCCCCACAGGCTTGAAGGTCCAACTTCACAGGCCCGAAGGTCCACTTTTTAATGTTCAAGATTTTTTTTCAAGGTGGACTTATTTGTATCACCAGCAGAGCTGGAATCCTAGAAAAACTGCTAACTTTGTCTCTGATTTCTTTCTTTGAAATCCTCTCAAAAACACTTTAAATTTTCCAGGGGGGCATACCCCCGGACCCCCCTAGGAAGCTCGCGCCTGCGGCGCTCGTCTCGCGCCTACGGCGCTCGCTGGTCCCTCAAACATTAGAAAGAACCCCCCCCCCCCAATCAAAATCCCGTTGAATTTGTAGACTGGTTTATTTCCACTCAAGGTGGGCAAAAACTGTTGGTAGCCCATGGGGCTAAATTGTACAGCTTAGTACTAATTAACATCCACAATTGCATACATTATTATAAAAGTCACACATAATCATACAGTAATCTAAAAGGCATTAATAAAAACAATACGAATCGAATATGACTAACATTTACCGTTGAAAAAACAGGCGAAAATATACAATTTTTACATAAAAGCTCGAGCCAAGACAAGTCGGATTCAATTTAGGGCATAGGTTACAATGCATTTAAAATATTCAGTAGAGATGGAACTGGGCTAGTTAAGTACCGTTTAGTCCCAGTAGGCACTTTAAACAGTCGGGTATGTCTCAGATTCATGTTGTGTGGCTGGTTGACAGCTGGGGAAAGCCAGGGTGCATATCTACCTGATTTGGTAATCGCACGAGCAAAGTCCTGGCACAGAGTCAGTCTGCGCTCAGATAGGCGTTGCAGATTAAGAGAGACCAGGGCGTCGGAGTATGAGTGGAAATTGCTCCCCATCATGATTCTGCAGGCCCTTTTCTGGATTCTTTCTATACTGTCAGATTGTTTTTTAGTGAGTCCAGCATTCCAGCAGGGTGCGGCATATTCAAGAGTTGGTCTGATATATCCGCAATACACAATGACGAGGTCAAGCTGAGGGACGCCAGCTCGGCGTAGTTTACTCAGTAAATACAGTCGTCTACTGCCCTTTGACACCATGACATCTTGATCAACTTGATCAGACCACCGAAGGTCTGAGCGTATATGCAGGCCCAGTAACTTGGCTTGTGTGACAATTGTAAGTGGCTCTCCTCCAAGGGTGAGAGGGGGCATTTCAGGGGGGGTTGGCATGAAGCGAAAGTACATGGCTTTACATTTTTTTGGGTTTAGCAACATGGAATTCTGTTCACTCCAAGAGTCCAGGGAGTCAAGGTCAGTCTGAAGGTTCGAGGGGGTTGTCACAGTTCTAAGTTCACCAATGTTGAGGTCATCCACGTATTTCCAGTGAGGGTTGTTGGTAGAGGGTTCTGCATCGTTAATCAGGACTAGGAAAATGAGTGGGCCCAGTAAGGTACCCTGGGCCACTCCGGACGTCAAAGTTTCCCAGTCAGACATGCAGTTCTGATACCGAACACGTTGTCTACGATTGGACATAAAACTAACTACCCAGGGTATCAGTGATGCTCTTGCACCCATGCTCACAAGTTTGTTAATAGCAGTAGTATGACAAACGCGATCGAACGCCTTCGAGAAGTCTGTCAGGATTAGTGTTCCCATAGCGCCTTTTCTCTCAGCTCCCACATAGAAAAAGTTAAGGAGATTAATGAGGCAGTGTGTCGTTGAGCAGCCCTTCATATTACCAAACTGCTTGGTGTCGACTTTTGGAGAAATGTCTGAAGAAATCCAAGAGGTAACAAAACCTTCACATATCTTGGCAAATTGTGCAGTTAGTGAGATTGGCCGGAATATACATAAACGTACAGGCTCACACCAGACGGTGCCCGAAGAAGTGTAAGACCATCACCCTGGTCTCCGTCTGTGTGGTGTTGGTGGTGGCGCTGATCATCGTCGGCGTCATGCTGTGCAAGAAGCGAATGATGGCTGGGAAACCGGGCTGTGAGGAACGTGGGGAGAAAGGGCGCATGGTAAGGAAATTTCTTTTTTCACGGTTACTTCAACAGGCATGTCAAAATCACCCTGAAATTTGTATTTATCTCAATGAAAAATGGACATATTGTTTTGGGCGTGTTTGTGTGTGTGTGTGTGTGTGTGTGTGTGTGTGTCTGTCTGTCTGTGTTCCATGACTATTGTAGTCAGCATAACTCAAAAGCCTCTGGATGGATTATAATGATATTTGGTGTGTATGTAGGTGTTGGGGAGACAAAGGTCAAGGTCGATTTGGGCGCCCTGGTATGTGACCTTGGTACTGCAGCAGAACTTCCGTTTTTTGTATCTTTTGACTTGGATGTGCTATGGTCTTGATTTTTTGGTGGCAGATAGCTTGTGAAGTAAGGAAGAAGTGGTGACGGTTTGGGACCCCTAGCAGCTTGTTACTTAAGTTTTGCTCCGAAGCGCTGTGAAATCTGTAATCACGATTTTTAGATTGCAGAAAAACAGATGATATCTAATATTTTTAATGGTAACACACATGTACAGATAAATTAGATATAGTAAGTTTGACAATTGCAACTACATTGCGCCCGTCCTTTTATTAAGAGGCTGAAATTGTGTTTGGGACATTGCAAAAGATTAAAAGCAATTTCATCAGAATAGAATACGAGTAATCACAACATCATCTTTTTAAGTTTTCTACAAAACTGACCTGTCGTACAAATGTATGTCGCAATCTAGATCGCGTACATCATGCAGTCAGACAATTACAAAGCAAACAAACTTCTTTGTAGTTACGTTCCTTGTTTACATATCAGGTGAATTTCGTACTTTAGGGGAAAGACTGCGACGAGATGGAAGACATGGAGGAGATGGGCGATGAGAGTCAGGATGGGCAAGACGGAGAACACGACGAGGATAGAGGATATGGTCGACGATTTGGAGGAGGATCAATTCGTGGCGGTTGAGTAATCATGGTGCATGCATGGTCAGGCCACCGTGGTCTGGCAGACAGTAGGCAGATGAGACACATCTGGCACATCTTATGATACCTTTTGGCAATTTCACGTGACGTCATAGGGACAGCAACATATTTAATAGAACCGTAGCTCAAGCGTTTTCGGTAATCTTTGGAGCTCTCTTTACTCTCTGAATTAGACCTGTATTAAGTTTGAGTGGCTCACAAAAGAGAATACCAGAGGAACACATAAAAAGTACGAATGTAATTTCCACAAAATACCGTGTGTGCCTGAGCTATGGTCCATTGGAATGCAAATCAAGGACACCAACATGGCGGTCAGCATCTGTCAGCTCGAGTGAAAACGCTAAATATAGCTTGTAACTATGGCCCGATTTACACACGCATTTTTCTAGTTTACTTGAACTCGACTCCACGTGAAGTCCAAGTCGACTCGGTGAATTAGAGTTGACTCAGGACATGCGTGTGTAAATCTGGCCTATATCACACGTACCCTTAGATCTCTTTTGAAATCTTCCGTGGATTTTATCTTGTGTTTCGCGAACTGGACAGGTCATGCGCGCTCATTCGATCGCTCGAAGGAATGTTACGGTATAGTGACATCGATTTCAATGCAAGATTTTTACCATTTCATCGTGTTAAACGCCACTATTCAGTTCATGTGACTCAGTCGGATGGGTTCTGTTGTTTGTGTTTTATGATGATCACTGATGAATGTACATTTTTGGTTTTGTTTTGCATCATTGAATTCAAAAGAGAGGATTGCTTTTGTTGTTTCTTGTGTTTTTTTTTAGCAAATCGTGTGTGACAAGCATAGCAGAATGGTGAAAATGTTTGCTGAGAATGCATTGTTGCTTCACAACAGACTCATGTGTGCAAAAAATGAATAAACCATGTCAACAAAAAGCGTGGCACGTGAACAATATATGTGTGCAATCATGTCATCAACATTGACTACATTGTAATGGGTTTTCACGGAAGATCCAATTTGCAAATGGGCCATTAAAAAAACATCACGCCACATTAAAAAAATGAATTCAAAGATATCTACTGATACAACACAAGTGATCCCTGAGGTATACATGCACACTTCAGATATCCCTGAAGACTTTCTTGAGAAGGTCTCGAAAGCATCGTTTCTTTTTAATGTAGTTTTCTTAGAGTATCCGATGGAATAATGAGAGTTGACCTTAAATCCCCCCATAGACAGAATGCTGTATTCTGCATGCCCCCATTAACCAGAGGAGGATGAAAGCTATCCATTCATTGCACAAAGAAAAGGTCAATATCATCTGACCCTGTGAGGAAGGACCAATCACATTAAGAGTTTCTTCATCACGTACGGTAGATTAGTCTTACATAATGGTTGTTGTTATGCAGCAGATAATGCCGTATGCTGTACCTTGTACAATTGTGGTACAATAAAGTTTACGTCATAATCTTATGATAGAGAATCCGTGACCCACCTGTCACCGACCGCGCAGTCAACTACCCAAGGCGCTAGAGGAAGGAAGGCGGTGTGGACAGAGGGAATCGACAACTTCTAAAAAGGTGATGCGAACGTTGAAATATTGGTCTTGGCTCTTGCTAGCTCGGATCATTGCAAAACCCATAGCACGCGAGGCGATACGGCTGGGGAGAAGCATAATGTTCTCGATGGCACCCAACCCCGAGTTAGCTAACGCGCGAGGGTGAGATATCAGAGGTAGGGAGCCAACTGTGGAGCGGGACAGGTTGCTCTCTTCGTCCGACAGGACCAGCGTTATCTTGCGCTGACTACATCTAGCATCCATTTGAATCTATGACTGTATGATGAAATAGGACAAAGATATGAATAATAACGAAGGATTAAAGAACAGACCATGATCAGATGGGGGACATAAAGAATGGTGACGTAAAAAGCTTTTGAAGGGGAGGGAAAGATCTAGACTCTCGCTGTCAGGGGCTGGTTGGGCCTCCCGTTACCCCCCGGTGTAAGGGTTGATAGAAGTATGTTTTCGTCAGGCAAAGGAAAGATCGAGCTAGATACTATTTCTTTCGTTTTGCGGGGGGAAATACACTCCTTGTTCGTGCGAGTCATAAATCATAATTAACGAGGATTTCAAAAAGTTCTGCTAGCGTGCCAAAAAATGAATTTAAAGCACTCTGAATGTAGCCCATGCTAATTAGATACCATTAATACCATAATTACTATATTGACGTCACACTGTCAGCGACCTGCAGCTGAATTTGTTGATCGCTAGAAAGTCGCCGAATTTCAACATCGCCAGCAGAGTGCCGAATGTATTTTTTTACATTCAAGTTAACAAATTTAACCTAATAAATCGGACGAGGCTCGGTGACCTTCAAGCCGATCCCAAAGAGTCGCATAGTGATCGAGAGGACACTCTGAGGACACACTATGATAATGTTGCGGAAAATGTCCTTTCAGAAGTCGCAGACTCCTCGGGCGAGCTTCTTTTTATACCGCGCGTACCACGTGACGCTGGCTTATACGAGATTGGTGAACTGTTCAACTTGAAATATAACATATATCATATTTTTTTCAATAGCACACAATTGGAGAGAAGCAGACGGTATAAAACGCTATCGCTATGGGAAAGATAACGGTTAATGCTAGCGGTAAGAAGAGTGCTCCGGAGGACCCTCCTCCGACTCCGGACCCCCGCTCCACGGAGTCGCTCCCCACCAATCCTGGCCCTCAGACTACCATCGTGGTGCCGGAGCCTGTGCCTAAGATTCGACCGGTAATCATTGCAAGACGGCGAACGGTAAGCGACAGTACAGTGACCAAAATTCGATTTGTGTAACCCTTGATTTTTTCATAGTTGAGATATGATGCAAGATCATACCGACAAAAGCATGATTTCAAGATAATAAAACACACAAAGCGTATAAGTAAAAATAATTATTATTGGCCCTGTGGCTGGTTTTTGCATGCTAGGTACGGCAAGGACACTGACAAGAAGTTAGGTCAAACGTCCAAGAAAGTTTATCTCATTTTCTGTCTTAAATTTCCTGTTATAAGCATGTCCGAGTTAGTGAAGAAAAATGCATTACACAGAATCAGCGACAAATCCACAATGAATGAAACAAACTATAAAAAAACATTTGACGGAGGTATGAGCTCTTCGATGAAGCATTTCTGGGGTGCAATGTTGCTTTGATATATCATACGTAGGCCCGCACCAACACGGATTGTGGCACCATCAGCATGGTGACGTTCTGCGCATGCATGGCGCTGGTGATGCTGGTCATCGTTGGATTGGTGATCTGGTGTCGGCGAATGTCGGTTAAAACACTGGACTGTGAGCAGCGTTTGAAGAAAGGGCTGAAGGTAAGCGAAGTAACCAACAGTCACTGTAATGTGGGTTTTTATAGCCTGGTGTTCATCCCTAATTTAGCTCCGGTCCATTGGTCCTTAGCCTGGTTAAATCGCGCTCATAGCGGCCCGCCCAATTTCCACCGCCAAATAGAGGAGCTCGAGGGGCCGTTTCTGTTATAATTATACAGCCTCGATCGGACAGCGGAGTTTGCGTTACACAGACTAGTTGTTCCTATACTCGCGGATGGCACTGGGTAGAGCCAGCGGACTGGAGTTAAAGTAGGAATGGATACCAAGCTACTAAAACCTATATGACATTGAAGCAGATCAAATTACATGTTGCTACCGATTAGATCTTAGGTCTCCCTTTCACTGAGGTGGCGACCGTGAGCGACCAGAAATCTCATTAGTAATTCAAACAAATTTCATTAATAAAGAAGTGTAGTTCCTGTGTTTCATTGTTTCTAAAATCTTGGATGATGTTCCAATTATGAAGCCATAGATCATACACACATCCAATTGTGATAGCTCTACGGTCTCCGTCCAGTGGAAAGCGGGTCTAATAGTGACACCACAATTTCAAACTGATCGGAAAGATCTTTAAAACAATATTTTTACCTGCCACGCTTACATATCCATTGAAATTCATAATAACAGGGGAAGGACTGCGAAAGAATACTACAAAACGTCATGGGAGTTGCGATTGGTGGGAAGGCAACAGAGAAGGAAGACAGAGATGGCAGTGCAGACAAGAATCCTGATCGTGAAGGTTACAAATGAGGAAAGAAACGTACGACCCAATCAGTAGGCCACAATGTATACAAGTATATATCTAAGTATATATACAATCTACATGTATCAGGCACATCTAAGCTTTACGTTTTCGCTTGTAGATATATTTAGAATCGACATTTCTGTCGATGGTTTTCGTGGCCTTAGAGTTTCATTCTTCAGTACAATCTTAAGCAAAAAAGCTTATAGCATATCAATCGTAGACTGAGCATATCAATGAAATCATTGGAATGGTTGTATGGTGTAAATCCTACAATGGCGTGTTCAGGAGACCCGATTCAGTTTGTTTGATATCATGGGCCCCGTTCGCAGTTGTGCATGGCAAGCCAGTGACGTGCGTGCATTTATGGCTTTGCAATAATACAAAAATGGAAAAAAATGCCTTTGTCGTTTCCTTTTTTTATCAAACAATGTACTACATGCATATCTGAATGGATTCTAGAAGCAATGTCTATAGATAATCGCGAGTGCTTCAAAGCTGGCTGTGTTTGTGCGTGTGTGTGTGTGTGTATTTGTGTGTGTGTGAGTGTGTGCGTGTATGTTTGTGTGTGAGTGTGTACATGTGCGTGTGTTTATGCGTTTGTGTGCGTGTATGTTTGTGTGTGTCTGTGTGTGTGTGTACATGTGTGTGTGTTTGTGCGTGTGTTTGTGTGTATGTTTATGTGTGTGTGTGTGTGTGTGTGTACATGTGCGTGTGTTTGTGCGTGTCGGTATGTGTTTGTGTGTGCGCGCGCGCGCGCGTGTGTGTGTGTGTGTGTGCGTGTGTGTGTGTGTGTGTGTGACGGCAGAGATTGCAATCTGGCAGATTCTATTGGTAAGAGATCCTAATCCCCAACCGAACGTTTCAACGACTTTACATAAATTGATTGATTTGAAATTTAGGAATTATAAATGACAGAAACTCTGATCGGGATCCCTACCGGTAGCTAGAATCGCCTACTATGCAATCTGTACCCCGACATATACACAACACATCTTTGATGAATGTAGCATTACCTAACAACCGACACATTAATGTAGACTAGGAAGTAAAAAAAATGGTATCAATGGGTTTTTGCTTTTCAAGTTGTAACCAAAATTTGGGGTCTATACGATATTTAACAATAAATTATAGACTGCGTTTTTCTTATCAATACATTTGTGGATCCTTTCTTTCTTTCTCATTCCTATAATCTTTCCTTTCTGGCCTTTTTAGTTTCAACACTCTCACGTTATATTCTCTATACAACGGTATATGTCCCAACACTTTAAATTAAGGGTTTGAATGATTCTCAATTTGCATTGGTGTATTGCCTTCTCTTCTCCCATGTACTTGCTTTTCGGCGGTACCTGGCCCTTAGTATAACTGCCCCGTTCCCGCCGTGAATTGATTATTTCTTTACAAAGTGCTGATTCAAAACAGATCAAAACGATCACCCCGGACTTTGTGATCATCTTCGTGACAGTAGACTCACTCAAAAGAGTTTATTATTACAGGAAGCCTTTTAATGTCGTGCTTTCTTCTGAACGAGCAGCTTAATGGTCCTTAATGCGATTACTTCGTGCCGTGCACACTGACAGGTGTAAACAGTGCCTCTATAGACGGGCGGTATAGCGAGCCAAAAATTCATCCGTCAGAAATCAAACCCTTGACAACAGAGAGAATGTAGAGCGATAAAGAATGGTCAAGGGACAGTTCAAAAAGCTAGTGGGCGAAGGGAGAATTAGTACTGGCGTTAGAATTTTTCTCTGCAATATCAAGCCTTATAGCAAAAATTCGTGCCTTTTACTCGTTGATCAAGATTTTTCACATTTCGACGAAATTGCTTAGATTTCTACAAGCGCTGGACTTACATCTATCAGAGTATGTGACTGCCGTGCAGATGTGCATTTTTTCGTGTCATTGATTGTCAAAAGTGAGTGACACAACTAGCCGCTAAAGGTACGTAAATGCATTAGATACTCAGGTCATCCAGGTAACATACAAAGCAAGGTATGAAAACCTATCCACAAAATCAACAAAATCTAGACATGCAACATAAGATGAGCGGCAGCCATCTTGGAGTCGGCACTACCTGGCACCCTCTTAGCCTCCACAACAGTCTTCTTGGCTAGGCTCTTTTTGTTGATCATGTGCTGTTTTCTGATTGTACGTCAGTTCTGATTGTACTAGACATTTAACAGGCTTTCAGAAACCGAGTTCAATCAGCACTGGTTCGCAATTAGAAAACAGCACGTGTTTTAAAACCATAAAAACGTCCAACAAGAAGCCTGCTATGGAGGCTACACCATACCCTAAAGAACCGAGCCTTGCATAAACAGGTGTAAGGTTACAGTGACTCGGCGATACACTGGGGAAAAGGTCGTCGCAGCTTCGCACGTCACGGACAAAACAAAAGAAAGGGACGATTACATTACATTTCCTACCAGGTGCGCAACAGATTTCAGGACGACTGCGTGTGACTGTGGGGTAAAACATCGTCTGACAAACGTCGCTGAGGAGATTTCTGAAGGTGAGTTAGCACCTGTTTTGTCGTATTAAGCACCAACGTGTAGTAGCCGATCTATTCTGACAGGAATAGATTTATGTTGAGTCGCGTTGTACAATAGTCTATCGTGAAGTAAAGAGTAAAGACACAAGGAAGCGGGCTTAGAGAAAACAATGGCGCACAAGATAGGCTACAGTATAACGTTAGCTACGTTGGTGGAACGCTGGCATATGTTGTCATGTACATATAGAGCTAACATATGATTTAAGGTAACTGACTTCGCTTAGGGTAACTGCCGTACACCTTCTGAACAAGACAGCACCACACAGCTAGAGTGTGCGGAAAGTGAGAGGGAAGGAAACTAGATTTTGCAAACAAATAAGGTACACAGGACAGACTACGTTGGTGGCATACGTTGTCATGCACCCAAGGGCAAGTATATGATCTAACTAACGGTAACAGCAGGCACATTTTTAGAGTAACCATCGTACACCTTTATAACAACTTGAAGATAGAACCAGGCAGGTAGAGTCTAGAGTGAAGTAGAGATAAGGATGTCTGCTTTTGTAAACAAGAACAGGCTATGTTGGTGTATGTTGTTATGATATGCGATTAAAGGTCTAACAACGCTTCTCTTACTAAATGCCATACACCTTCTAATCAGGACAGGATAAGACGATCTTTAATATCCTGCCTCAGCCAGAGTGAACTGAACTGTGACTAAGATAGGAGAGATTCCTGTAAAAAAAATCCAGGGTACTGAGTAAATGTTGTGTCATGGAAGACTTGAATGGTCACGGTATTCTAATCTAGGCCGACGTTTTAGTTGCAAAGTCTGTTTATACAAAAGTTAGGTCGATATTTTTTTGGCGTTTGACGTTGAACTATTATATTTTCCAAACGTAAGCTTGCTTTTCTTTAATGTTCTTTAATATTACATATCATCAGTTAAATGTGTAACACAACAGTGTTTGACTAACACATATATACACGATTCCATAGGGACGTCAGTGTGAACTCCCTTCGCCATGGGAAAGCTGACAGTGACCACCAACGCCAAGGTGAAGCCGCAGGACCTGCCTTCGGTGGAAAACCCCATCTCCACCGTCGACCCGCTTCCGCCGAAGCCCGGGGCCCCGCTGACACACTTTGTGGTGCCGCAGCCTTCGGCGCCTCCGGTCTACCGTCCGCCAGTAAGTTGTGAATATTCAGCTGTAGGGCTAGATATATATTTACCAGTGGACTAACCTCTCCTGCAGTGCTTGCACAACTATTTGGCGCACTAGAAACGGAGATGGTCATCACCCACAACACGGGAAAGATTTTGACTTCAGCTATAGACTTCAACCGAGAAACGGTTGTCAGTATGATTCAAATTTCGTTTACAAAATTATGTCAGGCGTACAGCATGGTGTTTGGCAGGCTAAAAAGCAACAATTCCGCTCAAACTCATAATAATTTCTTTGCAGGGGCAATGATGTTACAATCAATCTGCCTTGTTGTTGAAGCCATTTTTCGGATAAAGGAAATTCAACAAGCAACCCGCTGTGCACGTGATAAAAACATGATGTGTAACACGTCAACATTTTTCTCTGATCCAATTTTTGCTCAAAGGGCATTTTGAACAATTCAACACTACTAGATACTTTATATACCCTGCAAATCAAGACAATCTACTGACTTCAACGAAAAGCGTCGCAGTGAACGTATAATGACATGTTTTCTTGCATGTACTCTAATTAGGGTCGCACCAATGGCTGTTCCAAGAAGTGTAAGGCTGCTATCATGGCTGCCGTCGTCTTAGTCCTGGTGGTGGCCCTAATCGTCACCGGCGTCTTCTTCCTTAAGGCGCACAGGAGGGCCGAGAAACCGCCGTGTCTGAGGTCCAGCGAGGAGCGCCATGCCAGCCACGAGAGCGAAGAGGTATGTGGCGTAGAGGTTTTGTCTAAACCAAGGATACTTCTTATAATCGTACCCCATTTCCACTGAGGTGGCGACCACTGGGTGACCAAAGATCTCAGTCGAAGTAGTTCAGTCCAATTTCATTGATAAAGAAGTGTATTTTGTAATTTTTTTTTCTTAATGTCTTCCAAATCATGATTTTACATCATGGATCATATTCAATTTATAAAGTCATATGTCAGAAGGCAATTAGAGTTGCTGGAGCTTGCAAGAAGGTAAACAGTGTATTGGCCTCTGTTGGTGTTTTTCCTTTAACTTTTGAAGAACTGTAACTATGATTAAAAGATCCACCCGAAAAAAGAACTGTAGTATTTAAACTGAAAGCAAAATATTCTTCAAGCTACTTCCGACTCTGTTCCGTGTTTCGGTATACTACCGGCTTATCATATGATACTCGCGCCATGTTGGAGTACAGTGAACGTCCGTTAAACACACCAACATGCTGCTGCTGTATTCCAATATGGTTACCGGGGATCCAAATTATAATAATTATGATGACGTCAATGAAAAACCTCTTTACTTCACTTCTTAGTACCTAGATAACGACAACAATGTTGCCGCCATTCTGAGGTAGTTCATTTACATGTTTCAGGAGGAGGACTGTGACGAGGAGAAGAACGGGAAGTGGTACGACTGGCTGGAGAACTGCATGAACCAGTGGTACGGCCGTCAGCCTGGCGGGAAAGATCGTGAGGAGGACGGACCTCCGAGTTCCGAGGAGGGGGGCCCACCACCCCCACGCCCCGGGTCCCCCTGAGGACCTCGCGAGGCGGGGCCGGGGTACATCCTCTGACCCGATATGAGGTTATGAAGTAGGCGACACCGGTCAGCGAGCATTTTCATAACCTCGTTTGCTCATCAAGTATGAGATGCTGCATTTCTAGCTTTGCATTTTCAGAGTGACTGTTTCATAGATGCAGCACTATTTCATGAGACACACTCAGAGTTTGCCGTTTGTACTATATGATCTTTGCAGTTGTTTTCAAAACTCATTGTACTCAGTTATTTACATGTATTGAATAGAAAATATATAGTCAGGAGGTATGTAACACAGACACGCCTTCAATAGAGTAGGAAAACATCGCAGGATAAGGTGTTAATTTAATACACAATATACTTTTTCTGTGACGTTTTAAAGTTTTTAAACTCGGATGTTTTTGCAAGTAATTCTGTTACTAACTTATAGATTGTTTTTGTAATTCTGTACATCCACACATTCAGTCCGTCAATGTTCTGCCGTGCTGATGCATTTGGTCATTTGGGTGTATTCACGGTTTGCTAGAAAAGCAAAACTATATCATGGTACACACATCTTCAAATCACACTTTTCAATTTTTGTACTTTGTTTTTTTCATCGACAAGATGTTGTATGGTTGCTGATCCTTGTTGTAACAAAACAATAAAGTTTCCATGCTTTGTTTGACGCAGTGTTGTGGACTACTTATTTCTTTTTGTTCAAATACAATGATGTCGTGGATTTCTCCTATTTCATATACAATGGAACTTTTACTCGCAAAATAACATAGTGGTAAAGCAACGCCCCAGACTACTATAATTGTAAAGTTGTTTATCAACGATATGGATAGGCCTACGTATCGACTGAAAATCGAGGAGGCAGGCTGAAATATTCAGAAAATTCTATTGACACTTTGCGATGATTCTGTCGCATTCGCCGTGACGATTTTCTGTTGTCTATTTCAAGACAGCTGAATGTCGTACGACACAGCTACAACTGTCTCAAGAATGCCCCCAAATTGCTGTCGTACGATTAATGCAAAAGGGCCATTATCTTGACATCTTGGTGTTCTTTTGGTTATGCACCAGGTCGATGTTTGGTTGGAAATTTGATTTGGTTATCGTACTAGTATCCGACGCCCCACTCATTTCACCCCAACATTTTCCACATAATCACACGTACAGACAGGACAATAGCACCTTCCCATGTATCCAGGTGTACACAATACCTTAACCAAGGCTGACAGGGCGAACAATAGTGCCAGTCACGCGATCCACCCATTCTCCACACAGAGAAAATTAAAAAGCTTCAAGGTGTTCAAGTGGCCTGCGCAGCAGTCTGCAGAGAAGGCTTTCTTCAGGGAGCTCAGTAGAAAGACAAGCCAAGACGAGGTAAGAGGAAGAGTAGCAATAATTTTAAGGCGTAAATAAATAGGTTGTAAGTATTGGTCCATGGTAAAGAATGCAGTCAGTTTATATCAAATGACTGGAGACATTCTAATACCGGCGAGATCTATTATCATGTTATAATAGAGTGCGTTTAAAGTTCGCCATGTTTGTATGCCAGCTACAGAAAAGGTAGCAAGTTTATGTATACTATCTCCTTCTTAAATAAGTATTACAATGTCATGAGTCACTTGATTTCACATTGATATACTAGTAACTGCGTCAGGTAACTTTAGAGCATCTTAAGCAAGATCAGACAACGGAATGGAATGTAATACTCTGTTATGTCGCTCATGTACATTAAATGATATAGGTCTTCCACAAACATTTTTCCGGAACATAAAATAATGTCAAACCTTGCTGTATGACATATGTCACAGTACAGATTGGAATCCAGTAGGATCTGGAATCCTACTAGTAGAGCTTGGAATTCCAGTCTCTATTAGCAGGCTTCCAGATCCTACTGGATTCCAATCTGTACTGTGACATATTGACGAGTCATGTAGATGACGACATATTTAGGAATTATAGATGTTTGTACTGGGAATTGGCATGATAACCCAAAGAAAAATGTCACAGTCCAAAGAAGAAAAAAACACATGATAGACTATGTTACCTTTACAACATATGGTTACAAGTAGGTGCATGTACAGTACATGTACATGAAAGACACAGTCAATCACTTGACGTTTTTTAATCTAGCAGCATCATATATTGCAACCACTGACTATTAATGTTGTGTAGATGGTTATGAATATCTTAAAAAGAAAGGTAAACGTTTTTTAGACAAGAGTGTTGCGCACGTCAGAATGGTGTAACAGAAGAATGGTGTTTAATTATTCACGAAGCGATTCCAAGAACCCGAAGTGTTGTTCTGTGAACTGTGTACTAGTATATCATCATATTGAAACACAAGAGGCGAGTAGTACAGACTCCTGGCTCCCTGGATTCGAACTCGCGCCGAAGCCCGACTGGCAGTCCATGAACCAAACGCACTAACCGCTAGGCTAAAAGGTTCGGACCCGTAAGACTTGTCAGTTGGTGGCGCCTGGACCCCACTGTTACAATACCCTTATGTAAGATACGTGCACAACTGGCGATGCTTTGCAAACGCAAACTGTGATATTCTTATAGTCGACGTCGACATGCACATGATAGGCTATACTGTTGTTTCCTGCTACAGATATAGATGGCTGTTTTAGTAGACAAAGACGACATAGGCGTTGCTAGGCTATTTCACAAGCTAGTGTAATCGCACAACACAAGAAGTGAAATCAAGTTCCTATAAAGATCGCTAGGTGACAATTTTGCACACCTGATATGAGAAAGATCACAGACCGTATCTGTTGTACACATACATCAGCTCTGAAATACGTTTGCAAAACGACGGAACCATGCAACCGAAGCTGTCGTTCCTGGAATAACACGTCTGTATGTGGCTAGATAGAATTCCACATTGTAAATATAACATGGATAATCACGAGATGGAATACAATCTAGTAAGTGTATGATGTAGAAAGTTTGTATACTAAAAGCTCTAAGTTCCAAATCATTTATATGTAGAATAAATTCTAAGAGACCACACTCAAAACAAGAAAAATTACTATACTATATATACAAAAACGTAGAAGTTGCATTGTCCTCGCATTCGTAATGCTGTGTTGACCACGTCAGCTGTTACACGAAAGGCTTTTGCATTCACGGATTTCAATCGATGCGTCACATCCGTAAACACCATTTACGACTGCTACACCTCACAATTGTACTGAAGCAATCTCCTGCACCTGATCATTACGTTTTGTGCTTTCTGTCGTCAGTTTTCGATCAGGTTTCCGTCATGGGAAAGCTGACGGGCAATACCGGCGGGAAGGAGAAGCAGGCAGAGCCGACGATGGCCGACGAACCGGTGACGGAAACTCCCGATCCGTCGCCACCAAGTTTCGTGGTTCCGTCGCCTGTCTATTGTCCACCTACGGTAAGGTAACTAAGGTTCGGTTTAAAACGAAGAGTGGAGGGGGAATTCGAAGTTTGTCTTTTTATCTTAACACGAGGTAGTGTTTTTTTTTCTTTTTCAAAACGATAAGGTTTAACCACTATTATATTGGCTTGACAGGGCCTAGAGTTATGGTGATGGCAAAATAACGACTAGAACCCTTAGCAGGCTCTGCGGGTCGGGCCTTTTTGGCTTATGATATGCTGTTTTTCTGATGGCATATCAATTCTACTTGTAATCGGTTTCTTGTGGGCCGCCCCAAATGCTCGACTCGTGGGGCCTGCTAAGGAGGCTATGATAATAAATTAATTAATGACGCACTTGCATGTTTTATATACCGATATTTATTACAATTACATTCTGCAGTACGGTATTTTTTAATGTACGATGGACACAGGGGTTGTTAAAAAATACGGAATGTGGATGGAGGCAAAGGATGTGAAAATCGTCTCACAGATTTGAACGTCTTGTTCTGTATCATTTTTACAGGAAGATGCAATAGAAATAAACATTATGCAAACCTCCTTCCGAAAATCATATATAATAAGTTTCTCTTTTCCTTTCGTATTTACCACTAGACCAGCCCTGGCCGTCTGACTCGCTCGCGGAAGAAGAAGGTGTGTTACCGGCGGTGTAAGGTCCTGGTGGTCGGTGTGCTGGCCCTCCTGGTGGTGTTCATGTTCATGGGCGCCAGCTGGTACGTCCACAGGATGCACCGTGATGTCGAGAGACCGCCGTGTGTGTACGGGCCGAACGAACACGAGGTAGGTTTGGATCGAGTTAGCCGTCGCCAGCCAATCACGTTGCCGCCCACGGTCAAGAGGCAATGTGATTGGCTGGTGGCTTTCCCTCCAGTAATAGAAGGGGGAGCAGCTGATTGGTTAATGGCTGGCCAGCGGGAAGGATGATCACAGGCCAATATGACAGGGCCGTTTCTCGATATATACATGCGTCGGGCCTGGCATGAGAGGATGGGTTAAGTGAAAATAAAAACCGTACCAACAAAAATACAAGCCTACACGGGCGGCACAATATGATATCAAAAATACAACACAGGTAACGGAAAATCGCAACTGTAAAAAGTTAGCTTCTGAAATAAAATCGTATGCGGAGAGCAGGCATCACCATTCAGGTGGCTACGCATTGGCTAATGTTAAGCAAGCATGGTTTATGCAAATTCAATTCAAAAGTATACATGCTTATGATTTGTCACATGTTATGAACATGCTTATGATTAGTCTGTGGGTTTGAACTAAGAATATTGTCTTCCCCTTGTAATAACCCTCTAAATGTACCTGTCTTTGTATTTGCTTGCCAGGACTGTGACAGGGAGAAATCGAAGCTCTGGCAGGAGTGGTTCGAGAAGAGCATGTGGATGATGAAGCACCGGGGGGAGGAGCGCGGAGGGGGGAAGGGCGGCCATCACACGGAACAGGGAGACAACCGCAGCGAGCGTCCTCAAGACATCAATATGGATCAGCTCACGCACATCATGAGGGAGTTCCGTCAGGAGATGGAAGAGCGCTACCTGGAGATGGAGGATGGGGTTCACCCTCCCCCACCCCCTCCTCCTCCACCACCCCCTCCCATGTAAGGGGTTAAGTCTGATTGATACGAATTGCTCAACATTTGGTGGGAAAGAAAACTTGCATGCTTTTCCCCACCACAAGAATTAAAGAGCAGAATAATGTTATAATACAGCATGAAGTTACTTAAGTTTATAGAATGTATAATTATCGTAAGAAACACGTTTTTGATGGTGTATATCTCATGAAAGTGTGTAGCTATATATACATATATATATATATATAGAGAGAGAAACAAAGTGTTCAAGATGTTGTATAATATTCCATATGACTTGTGCGATGCTTATGACAACAAAGGCAACTCTAACTTGACTCCTAACTTTTTCCAATTGTCCCAATACGTATAGTAGATTACTAAGAAGGTACAAGATCTTGTGAGACAAAAGAACAATCTAAGACGCTTTATTGGTATGAAAGAATCTGTTAATATCATAGACAAACCTGACTCAATCATCATGACTTTCCTTAAGACATCAATTAATCTGATTGCAGCATGTTGTAGCTATTAAGCTAATCTATGATGAATAAAACCTTGTCAAAAACATTTTCTCCTTCATTATCATCATAAATGTCCTCAAATTGTACATAGTACATATTAACAATAAATAATTTCACTAATTTTATAACTTTCTTCTATCAACGAGAATAAGGCTAGTCAAAGAAAGTACATGTACATGTATAAATAACATCAACACCTACATGTACGCATCAGTGTCCATTTAAAATCAATGTTGTTTTGTAACATCAAGCTGATTAACAAACGATGCTTGACAAGTCAAGATCGATTCCTCCAACTCATAGTACATGGCATATCATCACGCTGCATTGCACTGACACATTAATTATGTATGTGCACCATTTCTTGCCAGCGATGTGGTTTAAGACAGATGGTAAACAAACTTATGAAATATCAGTATCTTTTCAAAGTACAAATATCATAAAGGAACATTATTGCCACTTGAAATTATTTGAGACAGTAATATATTATTGACTACTACAAAATGCACCTTGTTCTTTGACTTCAATCCTATTTTGTAGTTTCAGACATGTCTTTTTGTGAAAAGGTAGAAAGAAGTTTTCAAAAATCATGTAGATTCAGAATTACTGGTAAAAATTCCATCGGGTTTAACAAAAGAGGAATGTCTCCTTTCTGAGCTAGTCTCCATATGCTATGGCCTATGGCTGTTAATTAGTTCATAAGCGGTCTCATACTTAATCTGGGGCAATTACACCTTTCTTCAATATGATGTTTCCATAGAGTGCAGTTTCCCTGAAAAAAGGTGGGAATAAATAAACGTTAGAAGCATTGACTCTTACTCTTACTGCAAATTTGTTTAAGGTTGAGAAGACAAAATTTGATGGTGAAGGGGACATTTGCAGTGTTTGACATTCCTGACAGAAAATCTGTATTGTTCCTGGCGTGATGATTTTGCAATGGACAGGTCACCATGAAAACTGCAAATGTCAGTTTCTTCTTCTTGTTTTATTTCAAAACATTAGCTGATACCAAAATCGGTGCAATTCTTACAGATAAACTTTTACTTAAAGATAAATCTAAAGATAGTCTTACCCTGTGGCCACCACTGCAAATGCCTTCTTGGCTTGGTCATAGAAGGCAAACCTCTCAACCTGCTCCAGCGGTGCCTAAATATTTAGAAAATGGACAATTGCCTTTCAACAATTAAGACTGGTTTGGTCGTCAAAACATAAAAATGCACAAGTTTTGATCAACATGCAGTAACTCTCCCATCGGTTGAGCTGCAAATGCAACTTTTGATTGATAGCTTGTAATTGAATTGGTCCAAAAAGTGGATCCCATGTTGCATGCTTTGTGAAATAGAATTACTTACTGTCTATATATACAACAAGAGTTAGGAGACCTCATATGTCCATGAAATATTTCAATTATTCAAATGACTTTCACATTTACATAATCTATGCATGGGTATGTACACCTTTAACTAGCTTACTAGTACACATATCACTATGTTGACATATTTCATGGTTGTAATAAATGACTGTTAAGCAAAATCTATCAAAAGATTTCTAAACTATGGCCTACAGTTATACTTACAGTGCTGCCTGACTGCTTCAGTAGTTCTCTGTACGTGTCCCACACAGGAGTCTTCAGTCCCTTTTCCTTGTCTCCAGGTACAAGGTCCATCACAGCTGCCTACAGCAACACACCATGTCAGGGATTTTATGAGGGGTTTGCGGAAAAAGCTGGGCTGTCTACCTGGCCTGGCTAGCTGGCCTGTCTACCTGGCCTGTCTACCACGTCAGGCTAGCAACCCAAAAACTCAGAAACTCAGAAACCCCCATTCATATCCCCACAAATTGTGAGGCCCCAGTGCAGCCGTGCCCCCTAGCGGAACGTTTCCAAAGCACACCCATTACTCTGGGCGCGGCACAGCACACGCCGATCGTCATTCGAAACCGCGATTTTCGTCCCTTCTTCTTGATTCCTACGAAGTTTACATGAATTGCTTCATCGTCTGAAAACGAACCTGTTGTTACCATCTCATGATTCTATCGCCCTTTGTTTATGCTATCCAAAGGAACTCTCGAAAACTGCATTACCGAAGTCACAGACGTCGCCGATCGCCATCTTACTTCACGTGACCATGTTCTTCAAGCTTGCTTCACTGGAGGGCGCTGTTTCAGTTGCCTCTGAACGCGGACCGGCGTATGTACCACATGGCTGACAGACTAAAAATTACTGATACTTCCGGTTCATGTTTACCGTCTGCTTTGAAACAACAGCTTTTTATGTAGCAAAGTTTAACCAAGGCAGGGCGCTGTGCCTGCAGGCCGTATGTTGTTCCAATTAGTACGTCCGCCGGGGACGTCCCAGGACAGCTGTCCCAGGATGTGCACCAGGTCACCCCCCGGTCACCATGCCAGAAAGCCTGGGCGAGGCCCCGCCTTCTTGTCACTGAACTGAAATCAATCCCATAGTTACGAAGCAACAAGTTCCTCTATAACGTCTGCGCCAATATCCAGCATTATAACGCAGACCCGCAAACCTGTATGCTTTGTAATAGTTAGGCCATGGCTGAGGCCTTTCTATGAGAAAATAGGGAAGCTTCTCCCACAATGGGCTTTCTAGACTCCGAGTGGGGAAGCTTCACTATTTTCGCATAGAAAGGCCTCAGCCATGGCCTAACTGTTTTAGAACATGGCCACATCCCCGAAGATCCTCTTTCTATCAATATGAATCAAAGATATTGTTTTCAGCACATCATACTAGTATTATAAAAAAGATGAAAAGTATTATATTGAAGCAGAATGACCTGTAAACAAGCTTCGTACATGTCCTATCTGTTTTCAGAACCTGGCCACTACCACGAAGTTTCTCTTTTTCAATTCATCCCCGTGGTCTCAAAATATTACATACAGATTTTAAACTGGGATTTTTTAACTGTGAGTTACTAAAATGTTCCTTTCCTTTTCATTGTAGTACTGGAACTGTTTGAGTTGAGAGCATTATGTGTGTTCTTTTCAAAAATCTAAAAAATGTGATTCTGATTCCCAGTTTCCCAACTGTTTATAAACTTGACTTTCCATTTCATTGTAACGATTGCCTGAATTTGTGCCTGTTAGTCTTTAAAGATTTGATTCAGTTTGATACTTTTGTTCTTGTGTGGCTCATAACAATGTCCTTATGTGAATCAAATAATGAACCCTCCCTACCCCCCTGGCAGTTAGCTGACACTGTGACCCAGGTCTCACATGGCCTAACTATTACCTTTGCGCTCTGTGTGTTCTCATCTGTTGCATGGAGCAATTTCGTAATTTGCCGTACACAAATACCGTATGAGTCTCCTGCAGTTTGCTGAAAAGAAATCGGGGCACAATCTTTCCTTGCGGTCTTTGCAATATTGTTATTAGTGATTATCACAGCAAATATCTTTCCTGTTTGGTTTAATTTGACTTTGAATTCTGAACGAAAACTCCAGGCTTTTAATGCCTGCGCTACTTATGATAACGTGGATACGTCGGACTGTCAAAACGTTTTATAGAAACATATATGTATACATGGTACATGCTAGAAAGATATCGTCAATTTTGTCAACTTCTGACGTACGTCTCTCATTGTCATTCTGGTCTACTTCTGACGAAAGTCTCCCATCTTTTTTGTTTATTCGTTCAACCGGCCCACAAGCTGTTATGAAATAAACGTACAGGGTTGGGGTCAGGTTTCTACGTACTTGGGATTATAGTGGCGCCAAGTTACCACATGCCAGGTAAGGTACAGACTGGCAGTATACAACGGTCTACTCTTTGCCCCTGTAAATGATTACCCGTGCAATTTGAAGACATGGGAATGTTGTCACCGGCGCCTGAACCATCTGTCAACCAACACGACGGATTATATCTCCATCACAGCAAAGTTGCACGCACGCACGCACGCACAGACAGACGTAGACACGTCCGTTTCAGGCACGAGTGCCATGTTTATTATCACCTTCTGGCAGAAGCTGATAATAAACATGGCACTCGTGCCTGAGACTGGTATGAAATGGACATGAAAGTGTAAGCAGACTTACATACATCAACTCTGCATTCGACCCCCCCCCCCTAGTAGTGAAGTATCCATATACATGTACTGAGGTTAATCATTTTGTATACCATTGTTTCTTGTTTTGCATGTATAGTTGTAGAAGACCATACGAAAGTCGCTGTACTTTTGTCGTGTCAAAAAAGATTTCTTCTATGTATTAGATAAAACAAGGAACCCTAGGCCTGTTCACTGTCCGTTTACGTTATGTTCCGTGTAATCAGCACACTGTGAAATATACACCGATCGTGGCCACTTTCTGGACAGGGCAGGACAGATACGGCCGTATCAAGGATCAAGGATGAAGGTCATTGTCATCTCAGCGTCCAGACATTGTTTTGTCGTGCTTGTAGGTTCAACAACTCTGCATTCACCTTATTTCAATAAAAAATAAAGAGGTTAGAAACAGAACGTATTATAGTGTAACATTGTATCAGATATCAATTTATCAATAAAAAGATATACCATAGATACACCATAGTCGTTGCAAGGCATGTTTATTTTCCAAAAACTTAGCCTTCTTGCGTGTTAAGATACCTATTTGGGTATTAAGATAGTTTGTTTAGATAGCCTTGTTTCAAAGCAGACGGTAAACATGGACCGGAAATGTATGAATTTTTAGTCTGTCAACGTCCGCCGACAGCCACGTAGTATGAACGTTACATATTCCGGTCCGCGTCCCGCCTACAGCCGGCCCAACCGTAAGACACATGGTTCCTTTGTTTATCTAAACTGTTAGTATCGTTGTGTTCGCAACTTCACCCTGTCCCACAACTTACGCATTGAGATTCACACAAGTTGGGTTTGATACTCAATTCCGGGATGCCCCTGTAAACTGGGAGACACCGGTTAGGGAAGGGTGTCTACGCTGGAGCCGGAAGAGACGTAAAATGGTGGCTCCAAGTTAGATATTGATACAACCTGTCAACAACGATGTATTCAGAGGCAACTCTACTCTACTCTGAAACAGCGCCCGCCAGTGAAGCAAGCTTGAAGAACATGGTCACGTGAAGTAAGATGGCGATCAGCGACGTCTGCGACTTCGCTAAATGCAGTTTTCGAGAGTTCCTTTGGATAACATAAACAAAGGGCGATAGAATGGGAACAACCTGTTCGTTTTCAGACGATGAAGCAATTCATGTAAACTTCGTAGGAATCAAGAAGAGGGGACGAAAATCGCGGTTTCGAATGACGATCGGCGTGTGCTGTGACGCGCCCAGCGTAACGGGTGTGCTTTGGAAACGTTCCGCTAGGGGGCGCGACTGCACTAGGGCCTCACAATTTGTGGGGATATGAATGAGGGGTTTCTGAGTTTCTGAGTTTTTGGGTTGCTAGCCTGACGTGGTAGACAGGCCAGGTAGACAGGCCAGCTAGCCAGGCCAGGTAGACAGCCCAGCTTTTTCCGCAAACCCATTTTATGAGTTATCCAACTGAGTCATTATAGAATAAAACATGGTGTATTCTGTATCACCCAAGGAGAGCTATTTATGTCATACCCAGCTGAGAAGACACACACTTTGATGCGAAATACGCCAAAAAGCTTAGAGAATTTTGTGTCCTTGAATGATAAATTGTAACATCATTTTCAATGTCCAAATCCAGTTTCTAAATTGTCAACAGCGCACGTGAAGCATGTTTGAATCATTTAATTGAAGCCTGTGCAGTACTGTAAAATACAGACCAGTCCGGAACACCCACATCAAATGTTACCCTGCTCCATGGTATGACATAAGCATCAGTACAGTCTGATGATGATGACCTCCGGCCAGGCATAGTGTGCACCAGAGTGAAGTATCCGTAGGAAAAATGTCTACCATATTGTTTTTCAATTAGGCTACACTATCTTGTAATTGATGATATGGATGATATCAACTTCTGTCTGATTTATAACACATACACAGAGTTTGGAGCTGCAAAATGAACAAAGATTCTGTAAAAAAATTTAAAAGTGCAAAACAATATTGGAAAACGACTACTACTAGTAATGCCGTAGAATACCAAAGTCAATCCCAAAGCTAAAGATGATGTAAAAAACAACAACAGAATTCATTGTTTCGTATACCATGTTTTGTATGTCCAGTCATTTGTTCAACTTTCCTGACCAAAATGAAGGCAACTTTTTTCTTTGCACACTGGCACCAGTTTCAGGGTGCCCAGAAGATGTCATCCATATAATCACATCAGTATGACCTTATTGGAATTAAAAAATATGCATTCACGAGCAACAGAATACAGTACTTAACATTTTGAGTAGCAAAATTGTAGTGATATTGCACATGCCTTTGCGTAAGAATTTCAATCAGTGGTACATATCTAAATGTTTACAACAAAAGTACAATGTACTATGTATACTTAATTGCCTGAGAGGTATGAAATACTCACTGGTGATTCCACATATGTGTCCAGTGGCAGGAGTTCCAGAACTGCCTTCAACAGGTCAGGAATACAGTGTCCTAATTTGTGCAAAAAGTATGAAATTGCCATTGTGGTTTGATAGCCTCAGTCTTGAGGCTAGTGAACACAACATCAGGGGGTCATGTGTTCAATTCCTGTCCAGACTTTGTGTCCTTGGGAAAGGAATTTTGCATGACTTCACCTACGTGTAAGTGTGCACCTGACTTTGGTTGGGGAGATAAACGGTGGAGGAAGGAGAGGGATGCCCTCCGCCTGCCAATATCAGGCCCAAGGCACAGTGGATTAACAACCAAATGCCCCTACTAGTATGGTTCCCTGAAGGCTATAGTAGTCTCCAAGCAGACCCAACGGTTGTAAAGACCGTATCCAACTGGCAGAAGGAGTCTTTATAGCAACTAGGCCCTGACGGTGCCTGACAACTTCCCTGGCTGACTGGAGCTTCTCTGGCTAGCTTGTTTGATTTTAGCACCGTGGAGATTAGGCTATAGTACCTTTGCCTTTTCTGTCATCGATCAGTGAACTTTTGTGCAAGGTTTCAAAAAATTGTACACACGAATTAGAACACAGTTTTCAGACAGAATCATGACAGGCACCTCGATAAAATTGAAAGTACATGTACAGTGTAATCTAGAAAACAAAACAAAACACAATTATTGTGATATTGGACTGTGAGGTTTTTAAATTGTTAAAGTAGTATTTGTTTTATAAATGTAATTGTGTCAGTAGATTATGGATATAACATGCAAAAATATATGGAATGCCATACCATCTGCCCTCACTTCGATTGGTCCACTGCTACAGACTGAGCTGGTTGGGAAATTTGCATCAGCAAAAACTGTGATGGGGGAGATGAAGGAGGCTGCCATCATCAATTGCAATTGAATTTTAATCTTGCAACAACGTCAACTCTTGTAATTCCGGCAGGTACCCTAAGACCGCCACAGTTAAACGTAATTTAGCTTGCTTGTTTTTGATCCAAACTTCGTGATCTAATACGTCTATAATCTGCCCTAGACATTGCTGTAAACTGAGTCTACATCACTGGGAATTTTTGATAAATGTAAGCAACCTACGAAGAATCAAATTTTATTCAGTTGTTAACTTTTGACAGCACCAAAGTACAACCTAGCCTGAGAACCAGCCTCCGTAGTGACCGCTGGCTCAATTCCTGTCGCTTGTTGTTACTACGGAGTCTGGTACAAGTACAACTAAACGTTCAAATCCGTCTATATAAGCATGTCGGTCAAAGGTCAACCTACTTCCTAGACTCCAATCCGAGGATTTTATCTAACCGTTATACGAATTGTAGGCCAGTAAATGAACTGCAACTCAGACATATACATCCGGATGTAGTACTGAATATTGCAGACTTACCTATTTCGTCACCATGGCCCATACGGGCGAGGACGAACAGTAATTCTGGGGACAGGATACGCGGAATGCCTTTCAGGACCACCATCTTGAAAATTACCCACTATGCATCAGTAATTTGCGAACTTCAGAAAAGTTACTGTAAAAGGCAAAAGTACCCGGGTCACCGGTTCCTTAGTAATCACTCGGTGTCCAGCACCGAAGGTGCCTTCATCGCTAGACTTCCAGTGATGAAGTTTTGTCATCTGTGGCCTTCCAGCAATGAGGCGACTTCGTTACTGGAAATCCCTGAATTATCACTGGAAACCGAGAGATGAGAGTACCTGTGGGGCTGGAAAACCAGTGATGACAAATATTCTGTTGTGGAAAACCAGTGACGACAAATGTTCCGCTGTGCCTGTGGCAAGAGCTGGCGACGATAGATTCCGCACCGTAAACCGAGACAGCTAATCCGATATGCAGTTTACGCTAACGTACGCGTCAATTTACGTAACGTTACGCTTACGAAAAAAGGCCAAAAATTCTCCACACCGACTTCAACACAACACTACGACATAGCGACACACTGGCACTTTTCAGGGCCAACGAAGAATTCCAAAAAGGGCTATATCTATCACAAAAGCACGATCAACAATAAAGATGATACCTCTACACAAGGACATTATACTATTATAATGTCCTTGATCTACAGTTGAGTCTTGTATTTATTCAGATTGTAACATGTAAGGGGGGGTGCCCAACCATCGGACGTTTTTTTACGCGCTGGAGCTCACGGCGCTCCATTGCTGGTTGCCAGAGAGTGGTCAGGTTTTAATGAATGAATTTTTAACAAATTCATCTAAAGAACATACATGGACAAGAAATGTATTCATACTGTTCATGGGCCCTTCATGCTCCGCGTTACATGCGGAAGACGCTGTGAGACATTTTCACGAATGTACCTTCTGATTTAGTGCTACGCCAGATAGTGTGCCTAACTTAGTACGCTTTGGTAATTTTGCTCTCTTCGGAAGTTGGTGATGAAGTTAGGGAAATGTAAATAAGGCTTGAAGTCTGCTATATTCTAGCTTTCTTTTGACCGGAAAATTTTGACTGTGTGCACTTCTAACGTCATGTGAGAAGGGCTATATCTAGCGCATCCCAGCTCATGTTCCCACGGGAAATAGGCTACTACGCGGCCCGACGTACGTATTGAATGCGGCCCGACTTACGAAATCATTACGAAAAAACGACACCGCTCACATCAACAGTACTCCGTCTACTTATTGGGAAACATCTTCGCCATCTCTGTATTCATTTTCCTTTTCATAGACGGTACCAATCACATGTTAGAGCGTAACAAAACTGTGCGTTGAATCGTTCCGCCACCATCGCGGCCCAAAAAAATGGCGGGAAAACAACGTCGTCAGACGACAGCAATGTTTACGTTGTTTTTCTTTGGTTGGTTTTCTTCTCAACAAACACTTAAAGACCCAAATTTTTAGTGTTTTATGAAATTATTTTTCTTATGTGTATGACAGCTGTGTGACTTATGTATCTGCTTGGCACAGGTCGTATACATGTGTATTTAGGTGCCGGGCCGTCTAGCTACGCAGTGACCCTCTACTCAGCGTTGCCATCATTATTGTCAAAATACTACTTTTCGACAAAACAAGAAATGAATATGTACACATATGTTTTGAATGTAAATGACAATTATGTGCATGAACTTGGGTTATTTACCTTCCTTATCAGCATAGTCATTGGACACAAACACGGCGTACTTATGCAAAATAAGATCAGTAAAAAATCCGTGCGATGTTCGGGCGCGTGCGATGTTCGGGCGGCCCCCGTTAAGTCAGAGTGACTCATAGTTCAAACTAAGATAGATAGTGGAGCTGCGACATCATATGTTGTACAAATGTACTACAAACTGTCAAACTAGTGAATGAAATATATCCAGATGCTTGAATGAATAATTGTTCGTGTCACACAAAAGTACATAACACTGACAAATCAATAATTAAAAAATCATACGGTATAATTTACTATAATGGTTTCCGGATTTGTCTTACCGTGGTACGCCGTAACGGTATCGACTCAAAATGCACTCAAAATATTGTCTAATAGTTAGCACTGGAACATTCCAGTGATAATAGGATGTGATCACTGGAAGGCCACTAACGAAATAATGTCATCACTCGGCTTCCAGCACTAGAGAGTCACTCATCACTGGTATCCAGCGCGGAACCCGTGACCGCGGGACTTTCGTTACTGGTTATCCAGTGACGAGTGACCTCAGTACTGGGTAACCAGTGATGAATGACCTTTGAACCAGCCTACTTGTCTGGCGCCCGAGTGACGAGCGGAGATCGTCACTAGAAGCCGAGTGATGAGCGGAGTTCATTTCTGGAAACCGAGCACCGAGGCAAGATTCAGTGCTGGAATTCCAGCACCGAGGGGGCTTCATTACTGGAATAAAGCCGTTCGTCACTGGATTTCTAGTGATGAACTTTCTTTGGTGCTGGACGTCCAGCGACGACGCAATTTTGTTCACGCGTTCATTACTCGGCGCCTAGTTAGGGACCGGTGGCCCGGGTACCTTTGCTGTAAAAGGGCGAATATTCGCGGGAATTTAATTTCGCAGTAGAGAGAAAATGGAGTGCTTCCTGTGGTTTTATTTTCGCGGTGGAAACAATTTTGTACAAAAGCAGAAGACAGAAGAGGTGAAGAGGTTACCGTGAAAACCGCGAATAGGAAACAATCGCAAAAATGTTCCCTTTACAGTATTGTACCAAAATTGTCTGTTCGTCCAATTTTACTTACCATCTGATCAGAGATCATAACTTGATCATAACGATAAAATGGACTTAAACGCCACCTCACCTAAATCCGCAGGGTAACATGTATTCTTTTAACGGGGCATTTAGGCAAATTTAACGTTAGGCTAGATGAAACATCCGCAATACCACCAGTATTGCAAACTTTAGGGACTCAAGTATTCAGGACACTACCTACAAAGATTTTACTACCATGAACTCGAAGACGACGAAGGCAAAAACGTTCCGTCCCATATTGGCCGCATCATGAGAAAATCGTTTTACACGTGACGTTTTTGTTCACTGGGACATAAATACAGTACAGTAACGGTTAACTGTTACACCTGTTTCCAGTGAAACACAGATATTCACAAGAGATAAGTATTTTCTAGCAAATGCAGACAGTTTTGTGCTTTATTGTAATTAATGCTGAGGGAAATTGTGAGTAGGGGGCATAATTTCTAGGATTGAATTCGACTATTACTTGTTGTTATCGAGCACTATTTATATCAGGCGGTTCTGAAGCGCCGACTAGTAATCCTTGATTGTACTACAGCCTGGAACAGATGGAAGATAAACTGCTTATGCCTAATGTGTGGAAACTGAGTAGATTGGTGTCGGAGACAGAGAAGGCCATGTATCATATCTAGAGACAGGTCAAGTGGACACAGACAATGATTGGAGAGGACTTTATCACTTTTCTCACGTAACTATACCGTAACTTCATTTATTTTCGAGATCACTTCATTTTGCGGTAGGAGGGGAAATTAGGCTTTCAGTGTTTTATCTTCGCAGTTGAAAGACTTTTGCAGTGCGTTAGTAATACATGTATAGCGGAAACTCATATTTGTGTGTCATGAATTCGCGGTGGAGAGGTAACCGCAAAAATAAAACTACCTCGAACGTTTCAAGATTTGCAGTGTTGTTTGCTGTCTGAATCAGGCACCTCATTTGCATAGCAGAGTTGATTTATGTATTGCTGTCACAAACGTGCGAATTTCAATAATTTTTCCTCAATTTGCATATTTGTGACATCTTATGAATGATGAAAAAGTGTTTGTGTCAAAGGATGGCATTTCAGCACCATGGCACAGAGAAATAACATTGGGAGATTTCTACCGAAAAAAGATTTTGAATGTCAGTTTGGTGTGAGATCAAGTCTAGTATTCTACCTTGCCAAGCCTTCTTCTATCTAATATAAGAGATCAAAGTGCTTTTCATGAGAAAAATAGAGTTAAAATTAAAAACATATAGTTTACATGATCCACAACTTTCAGAATATGTATGTTTATGAAGGTTTCAAAGAACACATTGAATCATCATTGATATATAACCAGCTGTTGCCGCGCCGCGAGCTATAATAACACACTGATATAAACACATGGCTATACAGATAACATGGTGCATGTATATAGATGTATTTTTTTACTCCCATTGGTGTTTTGTATGTTTTTACTATTATGCTCAATTTGGTGCCTGAAATGAAAATAATACGAAATAATAATAATAATACTCACTTGAAAGTTCATCTGTGTTGGTAGAAGTCATTCTGAATGGAGTTTGAACTATAAACGCCAACACAAAAATTGGACTTACCCAAATTTTCGACTGAACAGCACCAGTCTTTGTCAAGGAATGAGCAATCCACTGCTTCTGTGACGTCACGTTATGCAGATGAGACACGTGACTCGGACAGCAGTGGATCATAGGTTGCAGAAAGTCTATGGCGCCCTCCGTCTCTGTTGAGGGATGGTTGAGAGACTGAACGCTCACTGAAAACCCGCTTCAACGAACACAAGCGTCCGAGCACAACCTCTTCTGAAGTTTCAAAACACATTCACTTAGAGTCGCCTGGACATTCGGTTTCATTGGACAAGGTTAAGATTCTGGACACAGAATCGGAATTTTTTGCGAGAGGGATTAAGGAGTCCATCTACATCCGGGCATTACAACCATCCCTCAACAGAGACGGAGGGCGCCATAGACTTTCTGCAACCTATGATCCACTGCTGTCCGAGTCACGTGTCTCATCTGCATAACGTGACGTCACAGAAGCAGTGGATTGCTCATTCCTTGACAAAGACTGGTGCTGTTCAGTCGAAAATTTGGGTAAGTCCAATTTTTGTGTTGGCGTTTATAGTTCAAACTCCATTCAGAATAATAATAATAATAATAATAATGTGAAAAATGTATTAATGACAAAATGTTCATTCCCGTTTGCTATCATATGTATCTCATTCTATTCATATTTCTAAACACTATCAGAATATACTAATATCAGATGTTATGTAAACAGCTTATATACACACTTTGCTTCAAACATATAACATTCTTGTGATTGACATATAAAGTAGAGTGAAGTCATTCCTCAAGCTAACCGACATCTTTCACACCAGTCCTCCCTCAGTAAGACAGCTGGAGCCGCATAGTTCCCGTTGAGAGCTTTAATTCAGACTAGTACGAACTCTTGCTACAAAAAAGACTTGCACTTGATGAGGAGTTCTGGGGCTCCATGTGTAAGCACGTCCAACCCCCATATGATGGGGAATAAAAGACGTAAAATTGGATAGAGAGAGTACCACGACCGGTTTCGCCGTGACAGCTTTTTTAAGTGTACAGGCTAAATAACACAAGTACATGAGGTTCTCACATGACCTGGTAACATGATACCCTACAGGTCGTTGTGCTCTGACCTTAGTTGACCTACAGCATGACTTCTTCTGAGATTGACAGTTTGCTATTACATGTATCTGATTGCATACATATTTGTATGCACTATCAAAATATACACATGTACTATCAAATGCCATATAAACAGCTTATAGAAGACATTTTGCTTCAAATTAATATGTTCTTAAAGAGTTCTTATATCAGATTTTAACATTATGATAAGAATGAAGTGGCTAGAATGATTTAATAATGACTGAACTTACAGAACATTGTATACAAAACAATAGTTTTTTTTTATTTCTGTTCTTAAGATATACTACATCTAATATCAAATTTGTTTATTTGAAAGATCTCCATTGGTGACATTACATGATACATACTTCACTAATCTTCCTGGAGTCATAATTACAACACACACATTACATAATTTACTTACAATAACACTAGAGTATGTGCAACAACATTGATAAAAATTGATAAAATGCCATATAAACAGCTTATAGCAGACATTTTGCTTCAAATGAATATGTTGTTAAAATGTTTTATATAAGATTCTAACATTATGATGACATTATGAAATCTAAGTGGTTGATTATGCCCAAAATAGTTACTCAAGCAACTGGATAATATTTTGAAACATTTGATTGACCAGCATTGAATTAAGGGTTAATGACCCGCCCCGAGGTGTATATGGTGTCATAACGCCTGGCCATGTGCTATAACCACCGAATAAAACCACCGAGTGAGCGAAGCGAACGAGGTGGTTTTATGAGGTGGTTATAGCACATGACCAGGCGTTATGACACCATATACACCGAGGAAGAGGCGGGTCATTAACGTTATTATCATATAGCTTATCCAAACTGACGCATATAAGAGTAGACAATTTCTGTTTGACGCATAGATCCCTTATACTATTAAGAATGCATTTCAGAATTCACATTTGTCCTTTTTTAACAGAAGATGATGAAGAATATGTACAACTGTTGCCTGATTTATTTATTTCAACCACACAGGATAGGAGGGTCGGTTTCAGGTCAGTCAGAAAATGTTATCATTGAAGAATCTCCCTGCAACATGACCTCAGGTAACCTGAATAGAACACAGGTTCTTTGGCCAGCAGGAAATGGAACGCGCGGAACCTTAGATAGAACGTGGTTTCTTTGGCCAACAGCAAATGGAACACGCGGAACATTTTTGGGAATTTTAAATTTGTTTTGCCTTTTTCATGTATTCTAAGGAATTTTTTAGGAATTCTAAGACAATAAAGATTTTTTTAAACAAGGTTAAGAAAAAGATTCATCAAATAGATACCCCCTCTACAAAATGCTACGGTTATAAAGATTTTTTAAACAAGGTTAAGAAAAAGATTCATCAAAAAGATACCCCCTCTACAAAATGGAACGGTTGTGTTCTGACATGACGTCAATAAGTGGTGTGTTATGGCGTGATAACAGACCACTTATTGTGGGCAATGGAGCCTTCTGATTGGTCGACGCCATCTACCTATGTGATAATTAAGGGTTAATGACCAGCCCCGAGGTGTATATGGTGTCATAACGCCTGGTCATGTGCTATAACCACCGAATAAAACCACCGAGTGAGCGAAGCGAACGAGGTGGTTTTATGAGGTGGTTATAGCACATGACCAGGCGTTATGACACCATATACACCGAGGAACAGGCGGGTCATTAACGTTATTATCACATAGCCTATCCAAACTGACCCATATAAGAGAGACAAATTTCTGTATAATACATAGATTCTTTATTTAATACTATACATGTAAAATCAATCCATTGTACATATGATCTTCATATAATCCAATGTAAACAAGCAGTGACTTGTCTTCGAGCCCACACGGTTATAAATTGACAAGTTGTTAGACGCCTAGGTGTGGTAAGAATCGTACATGTTTACCTCCCCTTTGCCGCAAGTTGTAGTTTCCCCGGATAATTATTACTCAAGCCGGAAAAAAAATCCCACAGAAGCGTCCACATATCGAGCCGAGATCATTGTAGGTACAAACCTGTAAGAATTTGGGCGATTTTGACCGTAATTCTTTCGATGCCAACACATCGGTTTCGGGAAGTTACGTGTTCGTGACTTGGGCCATGGGGAGGGGGGCGTTTGTTTTGAACAAGACTTTGCCAGTAACATTTTTAATTTTCGTCAGGTAAAACCCCTCAGAAACGTGAACATACCGGTCTGGGGTCCTCTTGGGTAGAAACGTAGGAGGTTTCATGGGCGATTTCTTTGTCTGCCATGATTTGCTTCTTCGGGAAATACAATGTGATGAGTGGGGAGGGGACTCTGTGTGCCCGCTGCTTCTTGTTGGTCACACTCGTCAGCTTCCTTGCCCCTCAACTGCTGAAGTATGTTCCTGGGCGTCTTCCCCAACTTCCCATGACCCGAAAACTGACTCTAAGTCGGCGTCTGACAGTTCCTCTACGAAAAACTGTGGTACTCTTATGGCGGACGTTCGAACGCGTTCTGCGAACGATCGCCTGATCTGGGCCGGTTCCACTTTGACGGCGGGGGTGTGAAAAATATTGTTTTTAGTCCTTCCGTTTGAATTTTACTTGAATTGAATTTTTTTTTCCTTTTTTCATGAATTCTCCATGTATTCTTAGGACATTTGGGGGAATTTTAAGACAATAAAGATATTTTAAACAAGGTTAAGAAAAAGATTCATAAAAAAGATACCCCCATCTACAAAATGCAACGGTTTTGTTATGGCATGACGTCAATAAGTGGTGTGTTATGGCGTGATAACAGACCACTTATTGTGGGCAATGGAGGCTTCTGATTGGTCGACACCATCTGGCCATGTGATAATCTCCCATGCAGACCCTCCAACTTGTCTGGGCAGAAGACAGTCACATCTGTAAGCATTCATAAGACAAACACAACAGTACAAAATTTTGTGGGCTAAGTTTTCGTGTCTGTTACATTAGCCAGACTATTTCCACATGAAGGTTCCCTCTGGTGCTGGATTGCAGTTGCTAATGTGCTTCATCCTACACCTGTTGCGCAGAAGAACTGCTGGGCTGCTCCTGGACGTTGGTGGGTGGTACAGAGCTGTGATGGTCAACAGCTGTTGTGTTGCTGACCGCACCAGTTGACCCATGGTCTTGGCTATGGTCATCTAGCCCTACATGAGAATACACAAAAACAAAACTATACATTTAATTCACAATGATAATAGTTTGTGATGGCTGTCTGCATATCATCAGGCGTCCATTTTGTAATTTGAGGTGCCCATCCAATAATGATGAGTGGATCAACCTATCGTTATTGAACACTCAACAGATTCAGTCCTTTGAAATGTTTTGTAATGATTTCAGAGTGAAAACGCATTCATTAATTTCTACAATCAACACAAAAAGGTTGAAAACTAAATTTATTAGATCATGTCTGATTCCTGTACAAAACTATGTATCATTGGAAAGCTTGATATTCATTTCTCTTACAATGATGGAATCTACCAAATTTGCCATAATTATCCTACATTCAAAGGTCGAACACCAGAGCTGATTATACAACATGTACAGTGTGAGTCACCGAACAAGAGTACAGATTCTCCCTTACTAACACAGTGTCGGATGTTGGCAGGGGAATTTTGGCACTTTTTTTCTGCCCTCCTGGTTGACATCTTGAAAAGGTGTTCATAGTCATCTGTTATGTCAATCCTTCCACTAATGTGGTAAATTTCAATGAAATGAATAGGTAAAAATTAGTTACTTTGGTCCTTGTGCTTATAGCCCATGTGCCTGAGGATGTCTGTGCTCCTCTTGGCGGTGTAGTGGCACAGTTTACACTTGTACGGGCGGGTCTTCTGGTGAGTCTTCTGATGCCACACTAGGTTCCCCTTCCTCCTCGACCGGTATCCACACTCCCCACAAACAAACGGTTTGGCTCCTAGGCATCAACCAGATGGCAATGTTACAACCCTGACTACAGACAAAACCTGCCCAAGAAGACCACCCAGGTGGTTGAGAAAATCTGGTCTATGTGGACAGAGTTCTTTTAATCATGATTAAATCAATGGGTAAAATTATCTAACGGACCACCAAAAAGTGGTCATGATGTCCATGTGATCCTTATGTACAAGTGGTCTCTCGTACAGCTTTGACTGTATATCAATGACCAGATGTAGAAGTGGTCTCCTGGAAAGTTTGAAAGTTTTACAGGTTTGACTGTTGTTTGGTATAGAAGGGGAAAATCTCTTGTGCAGAAATCTCTAGTCTTCACTAGAAATGCAACATACAAACATAAAAATGCAAATATTTGATGGACATATAGCCACTCTCTCATTGGCCGGAATGCTAATTGTCTTCGTAATTCTTTAATTTGTAATTCTTTATTCAAAATATCACAAACTTACAGACAAAATAACATGCCTGGATGGCGATGATATTAACATGGCCTCTGTTGGTCAGACACTATATATACACAATAAAATAGAAAAACACCTATATACAAAATACAATATATCAAACATATCAATATATACATCCAAGCGTTATTGCACATTAGGTGCTACTGATTGTTGTACAAACTGATTGTCATGCTATCATTGGTTGAACTGCCAATTGTGATGGACAGTCAGGAACGTTCCATTGGCACGGCCCTACCTGCATGTTCCAGCATGTGTGGCATGAGGTGACACTTGTAGGCTGTCCTGTAGCCACACTCCCCGCACATGAATGGTTTCTCCCCGGTGTGTTTCAGCATGTGTCGATCCAGGTTCGCTTTCTGACATGCAGAGTAGTCACACACGGAACACTTGAAGGGTTTCTCTCCTAAGTGTGGAAAAAAACATACTGTTTCATTTCATAAGTTTGCAAGGACTTAACTTTGCAGTGGGACAGGCAAGGAGGTATTCACAATTTTTTGTTTGCAGTTGAAACAGCCTTTAATAGTAATGAAATGCAAGAAAAAAATATATTGACAGTGTGAGGTCACAGCAAAATCCTGGAACACAAAATCCACTGCATATATTTCATGATTCATAGTAACACTTTTGGGTCCTCTCTTATTTAGAAAAATTAAAAATTCTGAAGAAAATAAAAAATTAGGAGAATAATACAACTTACGATTTTGGTAAATTGTTTAAATTTTACATGCAGCAAGTCACCAGCTGCTATGTTTACTATAATTATGTCATGAGTGGAAATTAACTTGATTACCTGGTGGCAGGAACCAAGGAGTATGATTTGTAAGCTTTGATGTTTGATAACATTAGAAGGGGGTATATTAGGTGTAAAAGTCTATCTTCACTGAATAATACTATTTATTCATCATTGGCTATAATCAGAAAATGTTTTATATTGGCATCATAAGCACTTTAACTTAAACACAACACAAACATTCTTTGAAAACAACAACTCTCACCAGTATGAATTCGTACATGAGCCAAGAGATTTTTCCGATCCCCCTTGTACGGACAGTATGGACACTTTCGCTTTGTACCCGTCCTTTTGCCTTTGGACGTTGCATGAACCTGGAAGCACATTGTCAAGCAAGAAGTTGTTAGCCTGAATCAGTTTTCTCTAAAGTAGAAACTTTTTCTACCTGAATATACATAAAGAGCAATTGAAATGATGATGATGATCATTCGTAGCTCCAAATTATTTTTGGGAAACAGGTGGAGTTGCACAGTTAACCGTAGAAATTTGGTGCACAGAAAAAAATATAACAATTACAGTACAATGTCAGCTAACCTTGCGGACACACTTTAGAGCAATGGGCCCAAATTCCATAGCTTACTTCAAAATTCTAAACAAGTAAAAGATCTACAGCAAAGATTTCAATATGCTGTATACTAGTGTGTAGTGTACAATTATAGTAAAACCTTTATGTACATAACCATACACAAATATCTAGGTGCACTGGTGCATCCACAGTCAGAAATTTGGTGCAGAAGTTCAATTTTGCCTAATATCATGCACCCAGAAAACTCTCCCCATGAATGTAATCAACTGTGTTCAACTTTCTGCACACGTGCCTCCAAATTTAGCATTATATAAGCCATGTGCAGTGTTGCCCAATGTTTGAAAAGTGTAAGTTTGTACTACATCTATTTGGACTAAAGCATCTATATAGTCTCAGAGCTGAAGATTATGGAAAATACGAAGAGAAACTTCACGTAACACTGTTGTTTTAACTTTTATCCGTTTCTTCACTCTTTGAAGAAAAACAGAAATATGTAGTTTTATACGTTGTAACAATACAAATCATGTACCCCAAGAACTAGCCGTGGATTTTTCAAGGCCGCTCGCGTCATAACAAACTTTGGAGGGTTTTCTTGCGGTGCTATAAGGACCCCCGCTCTTCTCCTAGCTGTGCTCCCCCCTCCGGAAGAACTTGGAATGTCTTTCAGTGCTGTTCCACTTCTCGCCTCACCCCCTCCTGCATCCCATGATGCTTCCTGCTCTGCTGTTCCATCTACTGTGTTCTCCCCTTCAGACAATGGTTCAGCCATTGCTTCGTGGTCTTCCCAGTTCATGTTGTCACCGTAGTAAGAGGACTGGGTGTTGTTTGCGTATTCCTCTTCTCTGTATCCTTCTTCTTGCATTTCAGTTTGTCCATCGTGTGGTTCTTGCTTTATGAACTAAAAAAAAAAGGGAGGCACAAGGAAAACACACAAATTTCATTGTCACTGTACACGACTTGGGACAAAATTTCTCATCTCAGCATGTGTGAAAACAATTACAAGAGAAGTTGATGTACTGTCCAAAAAAAATTGGGCGCACTCATATCAATTTTTTATTGTTCAAATTGATCTAGGGAAGCCCGTACCACTATGTAAAGTACGGACTGGTCTGAAGACCTATATCAAAGGCCTCGGTATGATATACTGTAAATGCAGAAATGTTCACGGTGGGTTTATGCTCAAGGTTTTTGCATAAGCTCTTCGCTGTGAACTTAAAACCACAGCAAATTTTTTCCCTCCTCCCCCTTGCACATGTCTACTTTTGTCTCAAACGTGAACTTAAAACCATCTCGAACACTCCATTTTCTCCCAAGCGCAAAATTAAGGCCATGCCAACTTAAATGCATTTATAGTAATACAGAAATACTGGTTAACCAGGCGACAGTATGTAAAAATGCTTTATACTTCTAACACACTGAAATACATAACATTTATTAGCAAATAATTTTTCTGATGAAGTACAAAGTTGAAAACACCCTACCCTGTTCAAACCCTCTGGGTTAGGTGTTCCACTTGCATCAGTTGCATTGAAGGAGGCTAAGTTGATGGCAGCATTGAATTGAGATCCCTCCAGACCGTTGGATCCAGATCCCTCCAGGTTACCGGATCCAGATCCCCCCAGATCTCTGGTAACTTGATCCACGATCTCTCTCAGCTTGTCGGAAGCCCTGGGTGGATGGACAGCTGTTTCTGTAACCACGGTTACAGTGCTTTTTGTCTTCTCTGCGTTGATTGGTTGATTCCTGGACGGTGACTCTACAAGTGTTCTCCTTGGTGCTGATGTATTGTGGTGAGTTGATGGTGCCGTCCTCTCATGACCTTGAATTGCACTCTGGTCATCCTTGGTCACTGTGAGCTTTCGGTTACCTGAAGTCCCTGGCTGGACAACCCATACTGTTGGTTTGGAGGAGGTAGTCCCTTTGACATTGTGTGATTCAGAACCTGCGTGTGTCAAATGAAAACAATAAAAAAGATGTACACAATACTGTAAAAGGGAAATGTTCACAGTGGTTTTGTGTTCGCGTTTTTCATGGTGATTTCTTCAACACAAACCTCTTAGTTTTACAGTAAAAAGTAGCTAGCAGTTTCAACCACGGAATTTACACTGCATTTTCTCCCTATTGCAAAATTTAATCCCGACGAACATTTCCTCTTTTACAGCACATGATATTCCAAATCAGTGGGACAATGAGAAAGTAACAATGACAAAATGTTAGCTTTGCTGTAAGGAAGGGAAAAAAATCATATTAGACATATCTTGTCATATATGTACAAAATGTATATTCAGTGACTTCATGAACATTTTGCAGCTTATACTTCTTGATACTGTATATTTGTACATGGAGAACTACATATAACAGTATAACATACAACAAGTCTAAAAAATAACTTTTAACATACTATGGGTGCCCCCAATATGATATCATGAAAGGTTCCCTGGGCACTCAGCATGCTAAAGGTTAAACCCACCTGGGTAGGAAGAGTTGGAGAGTGAACTATGCCGTTTGTCGGAGCTGAGATTTCTGGTTACCATGGTGAGGTTCTTAAGCTCCTCTACAGCGTACTCTCCCACCATCATGCGGTGCAGGATCTTCACCAAACTCTTCCTGTTATTGGAACCTGGATGTCACAAAAAGTTATAAACATTCAGATGTATTTGCACTCTGGCTAAATAGATGTACAGCTATACAAAATACTTTTGTTGCCACTTTCCACATGTTTGCAGACAGCACACACACACATACAAGCAATACACGTACATTGTACACACACGCACGCACGCATGCACGCACACACACATTTCAAACCATCAAAGAATTCTTGAGTTATGCTGATCACAGACACACATGAACAACTGACATACAGACATATCACATACACACACATAAATGCACGCACACCACACACTCACACACAATGCAAATACTCAGACAGTTACACACCAACACACACACAGACACACACACACACACACACACACAAGCACACACACATACCTGCCATTATGTCCACATTCCTTCTCCTCAGTTCCACCAGCAGCTCCTCCATCTGAAGTCTGGGCAGGACGGCTAGCGTCACCTCCTTACTCAGACCACTGATGGAACTGTCCGAGTCTCCTTCATCTATTTTCAATAATGAAATAAAAAACTGTGAATCAACAGCAGTGTCTGACTCAACAGGATTATGAAAACAAAAAAATTACATTTCTAATTGACGGTCACAAAACAAAACAAAGCAATAAGCTTAAGAAGATGATGATATAATTATGATTATTAACAATGAGAGGTAAAATGCATATCATGCGCTTTTAATAGGACAAGCTTATGTACTAGTCAAACAAAATTTGTTAATCAATGCTTCAAGAATTAGAGTGGAGATAGTCCAGGCAAGCAACCCAACATGATATGAATTTTAGCTTTCTATTTGTTTATTGAGACAATTCTATATCAAGTTAGCTGCAAGAATTCCAACAACCAAGAGATTATCATCATACCTTATTGTTACCTCTGGACAACAAAAATAGAAACATTTTCCCAAACCTTCATCAGGTTCGTCTTCCACTTCCGCGAGACTGTTGTCCATCCAGGTGTGTCCGACATCGTGTGAAGTTGCGTACAAAGGGTATGTCATCTAAATTGTACAGGAAAAATTAGGAGCCTACATGTAAGTCCATCAACTCTTAATAACATTCCACTGGGTATCCTAAGACCATCAGGTTACAAAAAAAAATGGTCAATCTAAAGAGATCTCCTAACGCAGCATCAGTAATCCCCAAGGTATGCACACTTCAGATATCCAGGTGTTCTTGGGAAGGCCTTGTTTTTTAAAAATTGTGGCGGACTTAGGGTACCCAGCAGAATTATGATAGTTCATGTCCTATCAACATTCAGTTGACAATTGCAATGTATGACCAAACATCATAGTTATTACATGTACACGTTATGGTGATTAAGAAGAATACAAACCAGCCAATCAATGTGTATTATTAAGTAGGGTCTGGGAAAAAAACCTTGCCGACCCTGGCCTTATTTTGGGTTAACCGCTGGCAAGGGAACGTTGTAGAATCATTTTTCAATGATGCGTAAAAAAATGTATAGTAAATTTGTACTGCTTTTGTTTACTTCAGTACTGATGATATACATGCTTTGTGTATGAATCTGATGAAAATAATTATGATAATATCGAAAATATCTTGATGCAAAGAAAGGGAATCCCTACCTACTGATTCTAAATTTTCAAGTGTAATCGAAAAAAGACACATCATATTTTCCTAGGTCTAGTCTTTTTCTTGTACAGAATACAAGTTTGCGCGGTCATTCCTGCCCTTCTTCCCACACTTATGAGCTGATTCACAAGAGGAAAAAAAGGTGTCCTATGTCACCTGAGCTTCATTATAGAGTTCATCGGCAGGTGAGGGGGTTGATCCGTGTGGTAAGGCAGTTGTTTCACGAATGAAATCAGCATCCTCATCATCCCTAACATCGCCATCTGCATCTGCATCTGCATAAAAAAACAGGAAGATGGCTACATCATTGACATAGACATCTAACAAATGATAATGATTATAGGCATCTATTTCATGATCATTCTAAAAATCACTAAGAAAATACACTAAACTTTTTTGTCATGATCCCAGTTAAGCTTCACAATGGCATTGAAATTGATTTCATTATCATTGATGAAATTTTTTATAGGTAGACCTTTAGGGCAGAAATGTACAATGACTGTCATCAATCTTTCTCTCCCTCTTTATTCTCTCTCTCCATTTATTTGACTATTTTTCAAGCAGGAAGGACTATCAGCAATTGCTCACAATTTTACACCACTGCCTCCCAAAAGCTAGAGGACCCTGCTCTTAAAACCATTGTCATCTTGACTTGATAATAAAGAAATTAGAAAAAGTCATTCTTTAAGTATTACTTTTGATCTGTATCTTTGCTATGCTTTGTCTGACCCCTCCCTCCCTCATGACCTTAATCAAGAGTGCCCTGCAGGCTGAATTGTGTTTCTTGTGAATACAGGTTCAAACAAACAAACAAACAAACAAACAAACAAACAAACAAACAAACAAACCTCCATCCTCCCCTGTCATGGTTTCACGCAGATGGCCAGTCCTGGTGGCATACCAAATGCCCAAGAAGGCATCCAGGACGTCGAAGAACTCCCAATCGCTTCTCGCTTTTCCATTACGTGCAACTGCCTCCTTGTGCCTGAGGTACAAGTATCTCAGATTCCGGACCTTTATGTTCACCTGTCTTGTAGTCCGACAGTAACCTGCATCCTGCAGCCCTCGGGTAAGCAAATCGTACGCCTCTTTTTTCCTTGCCTTCTCCAATTTACTTAGAATCCTGTCGTTGTTCCATAGGCTGATCAAACAGTGCGTCTCCTGGCTTGACCAGTTACTGCTGTTCTGGCACTGCTTTCTGTGGTGCATCGTGCCCTGGATTTCCGTCATGATCATCAAATGTGTGAATCAAAAACTACAAACACAAAAAAAAGGAAAGGGAACAGAATAAAAAACTAGACATAGAAAATTCAGAAAGGTGATATTCGAAAGAGCTGTAGAGATGGTAATTTGCATGTGACCCCTGACCTTTTGTAAGAGGAGGAGGTGTCCTTAGTTTACACTTGGCTGGAAGTGTCCTAGTCGCTGAGCTGTCCTGCATCTAGAGCTGTATGACGGATCATTAAAACTGTTGTAGGACAAATCTTACTGAGGAAAAACAGCTCTACAGTCTAACCAATATTATAAAGGGCTTCAATGAGTTCTTCTAATTGGCACAGATGGGTGTAACTGTAAGCTAGCTGAGTGCTTTGGCTCTCACACAGCCACTCTCCATGCCCTGGCGCACAGTAAAGAGCCTGGAAAGCACTTTTGCCTCAATAAGTGAACAAGTTGTGTTTACCCAGCTTACAAATGTGACCATTCAGGAAGGCTCCTGGCTAACATCCACCCCAGACTTCTAAAAATTGCAACCAAGGTTGTAACCGGACCCTTACCCCACATATACTGGTGTGTTACCGTCTGAGTGGAAGTCAGCTAAAGCAACACATATCCATTAGTCAGTCCCAAATTATTTCAGACCTTAATCTCAGTTCTCCCAGAAATCATGAAAATCTTTTGGTAAGAGAGAGATACACAAAATACTCTAAGCATACCTGCATTTACACATCATACTCTCTCCAAAACAGGGCTACAATCTACAACCAGCTGTTAAATCCCGGTATTACTAGTAAACAAAATGGTTGAAAGACATGTTTTCCTCAATGTTGCCAAATATTCCCCCAAATCGAATTCTTACCTTGGCTACATTAGTTCGCCTGAAGATTTGCACTTTCAAAGATTTGAACTTTGCGCTGTACCGCTCTGCCTCCAACCGGAGCTGCCGCCATGTCTGGGCCACATCCAGGCACTTTTCAACCAGGCCAACACAATCATGGCAACAGAAATGAAAACATGTGACCTGAATTTCTCTCAACTCAGACAGATCGCAAGGATAGTCATAGTTGGCACAGTGCACTCTGACAAACAGCCGAGAAGCGAAGCCGCAGCTGGAACTTTAAGTCACATGGTTTCAAGTTTGACGTCATGGTTGCATTATAAACCTGGCTGAAAAATTTGAAGTGCCCGGATGTGGCCCAAACATGGCGTCACGCCTCTGGTTGGAGACAGCACGAAGTTCAAACCAATCAAATGAAATGTTCAGTCGTCGTTTTGATTGGAGAACTCCCTGAAAATTGTCGCTGGGGTTTTGGAGGCTTGTGAAATTGAGGCCACCATCTTATGGCACGTTTTTGCAAGGTTTTAAAATGCTTAAGGTATTAAGTTATTACGAAAATAAGTTAAACTGTGTTATTAAATGTCACTACCATAAAGATTTCAGAATTTTTCTTATTTCCATTTGTATGGCCCTAATATTGCTTTCGCCCAACCATTGCCTTCGGGCCCAGAAAGGTTAGCCTGGCTAGGAAGACAGGCCAGCCTTTTCCGCGAACCCTTACAACGGGGTCAGCGGTCCTAGGACACGTCTTCTTTGAATTGAAAGTAAATGGGGTAAAAATCGGGTATTTCTTTACGTACAGATGTTTGCTGTGGCATAATTTCGTGCCCCTCCCCATACGACGTGTGAAGCACTGCAAACCTGTAAATCCAAACCGATCTAACGTTTAAGAAAGTAACGCTAATAATTATATACAACTTGCACCATATTAAACTCAGAAACTGTAGACGTACCTTAACTTGTAGTTAGGATTCCAGACTACACATGCACCAAATCTGACGAGCACTTGGAGCGCAGAAACTGCGAAAAAGCACGTGAAGACAGTAAAGCCCAGAAAATCCGGCGCGGAACGTATGTAAACAACGTACTTCACAATCCCTTTTAGAAGGTCAAAGGTTAAAAGGTCAGGTCACCGTTCAACCCTCTGGTGTACGCTATACTGTCGCAAAACAGCTACTGTAAATGCAAAAATGTTCGCGCTGGTTTCATGTTCGCGGTTTTCGCGGTGACTGTGTGACCGTATCGCTTAGTAACTTTGTTTCAAACGCGAACTCAAAACCACTAGCCTGGGTGCCATCCTATTTCTACCGGGGCTCCTACATTCGGTAGAAATAGGATGGCACCCAGGCTAAAAACCACCGCGAACACTCCATTTTCTTTCTCCCTACCGCGACATTAGATCCCCGCGCCGCGAACATTTCTGCATTTACACATGTAAGTTGTAATACATGCATTGAACAATGCAATTACCGCAAATTGCTGGATGGGCTTTTAAAGTTTTCCTACATCCAATACTAGTAACTTCTTTTAATGCTAAATCGGTGCGATTAAATCTAATCCGATTTTATTGCAAAACAGGTTCATTTCATGGAAATTAATCCAAATTATACGGGGTATTCATTAAGGGCTCAGCTACATCAATCATGCAACATTTTGTCCTTACAATTTTTCTATTCTTCTTAATCATTCTGCGAACCAGCTGCTATGTTCAGTATAGGTCTTGAATCACCGGCTGAAATTTACAGCAATATCGACGACCAGCTTCAGGTTGGTCCTAGATCATTTATATCTAATAGCATACATGGGGAAAACTATTGTAACTTCAATTAATCATAAGGTTCAACATAGATTGATAACTTTATTGCGCAACAACTGCACAAGGTACAAAGTCTTACTGGTACATAACTACAGTTCTACATATAACATTAGCGTAGAGTGATGTGGTATTGTTGTTACGTTGTAGGCAGCAACATGTAATATGGTAATATGATAACCAAAAAGAGTATATCTCATAGAAAAATGTTTTTGGACTTCAAACGTTAAATGATAAAGGACATATCGTTTAGCACTTTCGTATTTGATTTGATGCAGGTACGAGTATCGGTTTAGGACCATATGGACAATAGTTATGATACTATAGTAATCATAATATATTATGGTAAACAATATATGATAGTCTAATAAGAATATATGATAATAATATTATGATAATACTTATTCCTTGTGTGTCATTATATTATGATATATCAATATAAGTCTTTGTGTTAAAGTAACTAGAAGCCATTTGTACTATTTTAGAAACGCTGTTTAAGTATATATAGTTGCTTCCGGTGGTTCCATATTCTGTTGAATCTACAACCGTTTGGATAGGTTAACGTTTTCCTCATAAGTAAGTAGCAGCCTTGCATCAGGAGTACTCGAAATGAAGTTTGACGGAAATGCTTACTAGTATATGTTGTTGTTGAAGATCGTTGATGCTGTACCAGTGATGGAAGCTAGGGAGCGCTCTTACCACCAAACAGGTCTAAACTTGGTTTAAAAAAAGATAAGGTAAAGGTAAGGTAAGTGGTCGAACCTCAGACTGAGAACGACGCATGACGCTTTTTCGGTAGCTAGTAGTGCAATGCGGCGTCGCTACGGCTCGCGTGTTAAGGTCGCCATGTACTATTGGTTAACGTACCAGAAACTGTAAGGCAAGTATATCAACAACAATCACAGCAATTGTAATCAGCATGAAGTATAACTTGAGTTGTGACCGGTGTAGGTCATACTGCAAGACGAAGGACTACCCACGCTCAGCCATTCGTCGTCATTCTGAAGTCGTAATCCCAACCTGGTCCTCACCTGCAGTTATCTTTCAAGTTACTAGGCGACGTTCTTGTCCTACGCTGGGTCACCTTCAGTGACTTGAACACTATGTGATGTGGAACACTTGCTAGGGTGTTTAGAAGACAGTCGTGATGCCTCGACGTTTATATACTGCTATTAAAGGGCAAACGGACTTTAAAAAACGCCACTTACTAGTTCATACCCCCTTCCTACTGAGTCGGCGACTGTGACCAAAAATATCATTAGTAGTTAAAACGAATTTCGTTGCTATAGAAGTGTATTTTGTAAGTTATGTGTGTTAAGTTGTCTTTCCGACTTGTACTTTTATATCATGCATCGTATTCACTATATCATAAAGTCATAGATCATACAGGTCCAGGTTAGCGGCTCAACGGTCTAAATTGAGTAGAAAAGGTGCCCAAACTTTCTATAAACACCCAAAGCTTAGTTTACCGGTGGGAGGGGTGGGAAGGCAGCGACCCACAGTTAAGAGGAAACCGCTTTACAAGATCTTAACACGAGAGAAACTTGTAGGTCAGATGAAAATGTAACCTCAAAGCTGCGGCTGTTTTTTGTTTGTTTTGGACGTTTTCGCGCTTGTTTTGGGGGTCTTTCAAGTCCTGTGGATCTTCTGCATGGAAGACTAAGCCGAGATGTTTTAAAAACCCTTTCCACACTTGAGAGGCGTCCAAAAACAAGAAGCGACTTAAAGAGCAAGGCTGGACTATAAAACCACCCAATAAATTCAGCTAACGTAAACTCCCAGACCTCAGTCTGCTTCTGAATGTCGTGGTGTTCACATCAGTGAAGGGGCTCGCTGGCTAAGACAATTTACCAAGTATTGAAGTTACTTCAGCACATGTTTGAAATCATATAGTGTATAAAAGGAATCAAAGTATAGCTGCACATAAACATCAGCTTTGTAGTACCTATAACCAAGAATATGAAGCAATTACAACACTGGCCTAGTAACACTGGCCTGCCATGCTCACTGGTAGAATGTCTCAGACATTGGCTGTCAGTATTCAAATTACATTTCTACAGAGCCCCTGAGTCTATACTGGTTTCTTTTACTACCAAGTAGTCACCACAATTGTATAAGTCTTCTAGACACACAGCTATCAAAGCTAATTCAGCTCTGAGGAAAATATAGGTAAAATTCCAACTTTGAAGGGGTTGCTTTGACAGTTGAAAACACAATCATTGTTATGATTTTCGGAAAGTTGCCTAGCAAAGTTATGTATTGTATTGATTACGTAGCTTTGTTACATATATCTGGGTTATTTTGCTGGTCTGGCAATGTTTTCTTCAAAAACTAGTGAGAGAAATACAGGATTTTTCAAAACTTGAGACGTCAGTTAATATGCAAATGAGTTCCTGTTGTCTGCTCTGATCCCATTCTATTGTTCTTGGAGCCAGACGGGAAGAGATCCCCTACAGAGGATAATCCATTTATGATGTTGGGATGAGGGTTGGAGTCAATTTAGCTACTAACTCCCTGACAGAAGATAGTTTTTATAGGAGGAGAACCCTGGGTCCTGCTTTCTTGTCCTTTAAGCAAAAACAACAAATGGAACGAAACAGACGAGAGCGATAAACATCATGTAACTCAGAACTTTACGTTCTATCGGCGCGTGCTTTGATTCATAGCTAAGCTAAGTTACAATGACTGCATTACATAGAACATATTACAGCGCTTTGGAATCGAATCGATACTTACAATAAGGACAATACTACAGCCAACTGTAAGACAAAAGTATGGTGCAACGTAAATCTGAATCAGTTCATTATGTTTATGAGAGGGAGTTATATTACACAGATCATAGCTTCTTTAACTTGATGAATCTTATATAGCGTAATATCTTTTTTGTAGACAGCTTTTTTTGTAGATTATTGTTGATTGGAAATTTAGCAGATAAGCGATATCGATTCTGTAAATTACTGTTTTTTGTAGCTTACTATTTTCATAGATTGTTATTTTTTGTAGGGCACTCCAGACTCAGTATCTTAACTTCTATCGTTCGATCTAAGTTGATTGTAACGTAAACATAAAGAACATCTGGTCTAGCCTCATCCAACATGGTTCACGTCATGACCTTGAAGTTGACACTTCTCCTAACCGGTGAACGACCTGTCACAAAAACCTCTGCTTCCTATCTTGAATAACGTTCAACACTGCACGTACCTGTCTACATGTACCACAAATGTTCGACGTCTTCGTGACAAAAGACACGAAACTGTTCCGTCTCCGTATCATACCACAAACTGACACATTGTACAACAATGAATTCCAAATCACCAGCAGGAAAACAACATGCGTGTCAACGACGGCAAAGCCGCAAACTGCACCCATGTCCCCGAAACAAAACAGACATTTCGTAAAAACGGGATGTTATGAGTAGGAATGAAGTTGGCGCCAAAGTCAGAGCTGCGGCCATATACCAACACAGGACTGCGTTATAACTACTGCCATTGACCTTGTTTGGTAGAGAGTATGAGTTCAACGACCCCAAATCAAAAACAGCCCTTCGTATGCCCCAGTAATACCAGATTAATGGTACGTATTTACCCACGTTTCTAATATTAGAGAAATCCTTGGCAAGGTCTACTCCCTTGCAGGGTAGCATGTAGGACGGACTAAAAGGTTTTTGGTGGGGGAGGGGGTGTCAAATGTTAGCAACGTTGGTTTTGAACTTCATGTGTATTCTTTTAGCCCTTTTGTTGTACTTCTAACTTTCTTTAAAAAGGTTTTGTTTCTTTTTCAAGATCCGTATTGGTTGACCAAAAAAGAAAAGTGTCATAACTTCCACTCTCTCTCAGTGTCTGTGACTATGAGCTTGACTATGCTACCCGAGGAGTGAGAGAAAAAAATGTCTTCTTCATTGTTTATCCAATGACGAGGGAAACGCCTTGCAGCTGTGTACACGTTGGTACAACAGTAACATTTTACAGAAACGGTAAGGATGTTCAAATTCATTCAACCCATACTATGAAGGAAGCCCTCACCCCTCCTCCCAAGTCTGGCTGCTGTATAGCAGTTATGATTGAAAAACCAACATCGAAAAGCTGGGAATACTGTAGTTCGATCGCCCCACGAGTCTGCGAGCTCGACAATGTCGGCAGCAACATACGTCTCGTGTACTCTTGATCACATCGCGATTTTGAGAGATCGCGGTCGATGGCTTACTGGTCACCACGCTCTGTCTAATGTAATAGTGTAGATTTTCAGGCGAAACATTTCTAGCGATGAAAATCGGCTGAATGTCGTTGACAGAGTGACCGCCCATTGATAATTGTAGAAAGTAAATATGCAAGGAAAAACGCCGTTGACGTTGCGTAAATCTTTCTTCTCTATTCATTAGGAGCCGTCCGACGTTTATGGCCGGGGTATTTGCTGAGGGCGTGTGATACGTGTGTGTACACATGGGCTTTGTATAATTCCTTGTAAGTCAACTTACTTCTAGTTAAAGCAGGAAACAGTATCAAAGGCGGTTCACGTGTGTACGAGTCAAATATTTGTTAAAGAGCTTTGAATGTGTAAGTCATGTTTTAGTATGACTTGCGGTAAGGCTACTGTAGAGGCTAGGGTGGGGAGGGGGGCACGAAAAGTTGATAGCCTTCGGTCATCCATGACTGACTTTTCACAACTCAAAATAGCCAGCTATGTGTTGAACAGGTCCCAGAAATAAAGCGGACGTTAGTTGTGATGTCAACAACAAGTCAAACAGAATTTGAGTACCGAACTCACAGTCCTCTAAACCCGCAGGGTTAATCTAAGTATATACGTCACCAGGTGAGCTTATTTTGGTAACAGACACGGCGTGTTACTTTGTAGGTTTAGACACGCGCTATTTGCAAGAGTGTGTTTGTAAGCTTTTGAAGTAAAGAATAACGCTGTGACAGGTTGTATAAACTTAACAGGTGGTTAGGGGTGCATAGAATAAGGAGAGGGAGAGAGACAGAAAGACACCCTCTATAAAGGATCCGACCACAGTAGAATTACTGAAACTAATGCAACCAAGCTACTCGCAAACAAATATACGACGACAGTGTCGCAAGCTGACGACGTCTTTCCAATTCCTTTCTAAAAATAAGTGGCCGTGTGAGAAAAAGCAACCCCTTCCATTCAATTTAAAGCTCGTATCGAAGACATATAAAGTGATATCCGTGCGACTTCCGCTTCTCGTTAACAAGATCATTAAAATAGATCCGAACATAGTTACTTCTCAGTTCTCTTTTACTCGAGTGGCAATCTTGGAAAGTGATTGTTTAAACAGGCGTGTAACACAATCGGCGTATAGAAAAAAACACCTTAAAAGGACAATGGCACGGGCACTTGTTTTACAAAGTGGGCGGTAATACGTCAGGGTGTCTTTTGTGCACAAGTCAACAAAGAGCGACTGAGGGGCATCCTAGTGACGGAAGTAAACAGTTTAAGGTGACTTGTTGATTGTAATAGGATTTCCTTGTCTTGAGCACGAGCAGGTAGTCTTTTGTGTAGTAGATCTACTAAAGATAGGTGAAGAACGCGTGGTATTTTTGGAAGTAGCTTTTGCTATGATACTATTGAGCATTTCTTCATTTGTAAAGAAAAAGCAAAGTGCTTTTCAAGTAACGTCAACTCTCCTAATTCCGCCAGGTACCATTAAAGAGCCATATTGAAAAAATTACCGTTATTGAGGCCTTCTCAAGATGATATCTCGAACACGTGGGTTTCTGAAGTGTGCCGCATACCTCGGGGATTACTGATGCGTACATTCATTTTTTTTAATTTGCAAAATCATGAGAACAATAAAGGAACTCATATCAGACCTCTCATCAATTTAACAAAGTAAACATACGGGAAACGAATTCTTTATACTAATACCAAACAGTAGTTATTGTCTTCGTTTTTGACACATTCTTTCCATATCCGAATAGTTGTCACAGCAACTGTCTTTATTACAATCACATTTTAAGCACCACAAGTTGTTAAGAAGACACATTTAAAGAATAGGAACTAACGATGGCACTATGAAGTATGAACGAAGAATAAAACATGAACGACAACACATTTTGTAACGTACATCAAGGCAACAAAGAGAACGGGTGTTCAGTACTAGTGTGTTAGTTGTATTTCAGGTTAACCCAGTTATATCAAAGTTACGTGCCATTTGTCGCTGTTCACAGACGGATATCTCCTTTGTCTTCTCATCTACATAAAAGGACGACAGAGACATCCTGAGATATTTCAGAAGACACACTTATAGCATTTAGGGGGTGGCGAAATGGAACGTCTTTGATAGATATGTTTCGGGTTTCTCTAATTATACCAAAGTTACGTACCATTTGTCACTGTTCACTGAAGGATATCTCCTTTGTCTTCTCATCTACATAAAATAAGACGGAGTCGTGAGATGTTTTAGAAGACACGCCTATGAAATATAGGTGGTGGCAAAACGGAATATCAATATATGTGTTTCAGTTTTCTCTAAATTCTACTAATCTACGTGCCGTTTGTCACCGTACCGTTCACGACGGATTTCTCCGTTGTCAGTGTTATGTCCTTAGCACGTTATAAGTAGTTTCTAAGGAGCTAGAGATTGACACAGCCGGGGTGCATACTGCTGTATGTTAAAGATGAACTGTTTTGTCCGAGCTACATAACAAGACGACAAAATCTTGACTAACAGAGACTGTGTCAAAGCGTGCTCGCGCTCACGCAATCCACCGTCCAGATTTCACAACTTTCACTCGAGTCTACCCAATTTCCTATACGTCAACAGTGAACACCAACAGAACTGGATGAGTCCGGATTCAGATGAGTACGGCGATCACGAGAGGATGCTGACTCTCCTCCGGTAATTTAAAATTTTGAAAAGTTCTTCCGTTACGATGACGTAGGGAAACTGTTTTAACGTCACTGGGATGGGTTAGGGTTTAGGACCACCCCTACGGACATATCACACACCCTTTCCGACTACTTTCTCTTTTACTGAGGTTGGGTTAGGACCTACGTGTCTTCAGGTTTCCTTGTCAACCTAGTTTCTCCAAGTTCCGGTAGGTGAGTCATTTACAGAGAAAGATGAAGCAAAGGGCTATCTTCTGGGTTCATTCAAAACACCTCTAAAGATCCTCTCCAAAATGTGAGTTTTTACAGAGGATCTGTGCAATAAAAACATTTTCGGCTGGTGCAAAATCTGAAAAGTTAGAAGAACTTTGAGAAAGCTCACCCCCCCCCCCCCCGGCTCTCTGACACACTCAAGCTTAACTAACCCCGTTGAACCGTGAAATCGACGATAATGAAATTACTTCCTGTCACTTCCGGCTTCCCTGTCTGTGAACATCCGGTGTGACGTCAGATCATTCAGGCGGGGAAACCCCCTCCAAACCCAATACCACTCGATCTTTGCCCCAACAAGCCGTCCATACTGATTTCCCAAGGGTATCAATAGTTTACACAGTACTGCTTTGTTTGTTCAAATTTAAATACATTGTTGAAATCCACTCTAAAATGTTTACTTTAGCGGAAGTCATGAAACAATAGTGAGCATATACACGTGGGACACGTGGGTGGAAATGTTGCGAAGAGGGCACCTTTCTAAACTCGACCGTTGCTGCTTGAAAGAAAACGTCATTCACTCTATTCCATGGGAGAAGCCACACTACAATAGGCTACTCCCGTTGCGCATGTAATTTTGCTGACCCCCAAACTCAAAAGGGTTACGGTACTTTCAGAATAGTGCTCAATAGATTTCGGCCTGCTTATAATGCTTCAACCGTTAAACGTGAAATACACCAACCAAATAAGGGTTTTCTTCCCGGGCCCGATACTTGTGACTAATTGTGATGAGCATGTCACAGATAATAGGCGATTGTCTAAGACCCCCGTATAATGGATACATTGATTAACACATAATTGAGGACCTGACTAACTCATTCTGTGTCTAGTCTATTGTCTGAAACACAAACCCTCAAAAAAACGTCTTTTCCGTGAATCAACGGTGATTACAAGTTTAGTCACAATTTGGAACAACTACTCTTATTTACCAAACAAACACTTGCGTAAACTCTTAAAGAAAACTAAAATGTCGAAATGTCTTTAAAAGGACGCCTAAACAAACTCGACATCTGGAATGCCGCCGACGGTGTAACCTAATTCCTCGGAGCACGTAATCGACAAAAAGGGGGATTTGGTAAAGTTACGACAGCTTGCCATAACCCGCAGAGCGGTGTTTGGCTGAGAAACAGGGGTATTTCCTATGCTGGTACCTCTTACAATGCATCTCTTTACAAGAAAGTATTTGGAAAAGGTTTAGATATAATTCCTGGCACATGTTTCATCGCAGGACCCGCCCCCGGATTTGCGGCGAGTGGAATGATCCTCGCCAAGGCTTCTCCGGAAACCCCTTCCGGGTTGTCTGGTCAGGGTGAGTGACGTAATGGTTCATACGTAAGTGTATGTGCTAAGCTGTAGCCAGTCATCACTTGGGGGGTTTGTTCTATTCATAGACCCAGAGGATAAAAAGGGGGACATCATGGGCCGATTTCAGACACAACCTGACTTGGACAACGAGACAACAACAACTACCTGCACAGTGACCAGGCAGCTACTACAGACTATCCATCGGCAACAACCTTCTACAGTACCGAAGAACTACCAAGATGAAGAACACTTCACCAAGCAACTTTTTCTCCGCCGTACCATCAAAATGTAAGTATAGTAGCTTCTTCTTTTCTTAATGTTACAATGTGAGGCACGACTCGTCAATGTAATTACAACTCCAATTACGCGTTGACACGTTGTTTAATAGTCCAAACGACCCATTTGTAAAACAAGATTTCTGAACGGGGCCTAAATCAGTACTGACTACTGTATGTAACTCTGTTAAAGATTTGAATATAGAAATTGCAACACTTGTCTTTCCAGACAAAAGCTCTTTCTTGACAGCTCTAACAAGCGTTAACGACCCGGTAAGGGAAAGTGATATCCGTCTCGCCTAGCGCACCTGCTGTCTCTTAGCCTACATATCTCTTTACCATCAGCAAATGTTTAAACACTATCTTTCGCCACGTGTTGTCCTCTCAATTGGAAGCTTCCTAACTGAAACTGTAACCCACTTTTCTTTTCTGACAGATTTGGGAGTTATGAGGATATGCACCGTGCTGCTAGTCGTAGGCGTCCTTGGGACCTCGGGCACCCCCATCCCGACCACCCCAGCCTCCGGCTTCCCTCAAGAAAGCCCGTTCGATGTTCTTATGAACGACCGAAGCATCGCTGACAGACTGTATAGAAAAGCGGACGAAGCCTACACCACTTTCGTAAGTATCAAATCGTATTGCATTGAGCAGGCATGAACATGTAGTGGAATTTTCCCCCCGGAATTCCGACATCTCGCTACCTCCGGTCGCCTGTCCACCACCCGCCCACGTGTTGGTCTAACATCGGTGCCTCAACCACTAAATTAAACAAACTCTCTTCTCCGTAGCTTCCTAGTTTCAAGGCTCACCGAACACAACCAGCGCGTGTTTAATACATGTTACATATATGCTTGCTTGAGCCAACTCGAAAGTCTTGCAATATGCAAGAGCCCCTTCCAAGAATCCCCTTAAATACGCCAGAGGCGCCTTCTGATTGGATGATTGTTTGTTCGACGCAGTGACGTAAAAGTAACCTTTCGCTCTGCAGCCGCCGCTGAAGAAGTAAGCTCAGATTCTTTTACACGGAGGACGGGACAGCGTGTCTAAAATGTATCGTTTTACTTCTGTTTGTAGGTTCAAGACGAGTTTGAGGGCAACTCTGGATACTGTGCGGAACAGATCACTTGGGACGAGCTCATCAGTGTCAGGATGACCCCCCTGGAGTGGAGAAACCTGGGGGTAGGTACAATTATATTTTCTGGTAGTTCCACATTCTTGTTGCAATATAACGAAGCGATTTCATAAGAAGAAAGGGTGTCACACTGTCCATTCATCACTACAGCATAGGACGACCTGTGACACTCGTACATGTTAATTATCATGTGTGCATTCAGGACGAATAGTGTTCATTTCGGGGTGATACATGTAAACGTGACTAGAATAACGTACAAGATAGCCTGGATACCAGACTGTTTCCAGGGCGTACGCAGGCCAACTCCTCGGCTTCAGGGCCAACATACCCCCCGGAGGAAACTGCCGCAACTCACGGTCTAACTCAGGGGGGCTTTTGTAAAATTTCCTCGGGGGGCATGTTGGGGCCAGGAACCGAAGAACTGGCCTGTCTAGGCGCTAGAAATAGTCTGGCCTCCAGGCTGGGTATCATCGAGTGCGTGCCTGGAGTGTGTCAAGGAAACGCAGCTAGCAGTAACAGAATCCAAATGTGTTGGCACGCACAGTTCCGGTCCTTTAGAACACAAGAGATTATACACAGGAAACTTTCATCGTTTGGCACGACTTCCGACCCCTGATAAGCACCAAAACCTCACCCGATGTTAGAACCTCTTTGAAAGGGCGAAAGAAAAATATTTCAAAAGCTCACTTCAACCACTTCCCACCGATCTTAAGAGATTAAATCGATGGGGATATTTGAAGAACCCCCAAGGATAACTTCCTTAAGTGTGGCTGACAGTATTATTGTCACTTCTAAGATATACAAGCTGAGGTTTAAACATGTGTGTTCGGTTAGTATACATCGTATAGAGTAGTAAAAAAAGCGGGCAATTTTATAGATTTCTAGAATGGTAAGCCTAAAAACAAACTTGTATCGCATGTTTTGTTGATTTCATGTTCTACGCATGCTTAACTAATGATTTGATTTAATTTTCTTGCCTACAGGACGAGGAACGTATGCAACGCATGCGCAGTGATCTGCAAATCTTCGGACAGTATTTGGAAGAGGTCAAGCTGGACGAACTGGATAAGGAGGGCCACACGGACACTGCTAACAAAGTGGACGAAACCATTCACCAGCTCGACACACTCATGACAGCCATAGACGTAACGGTAAGAGCACATCTATACCTATCTATTCCAGTTTACACTCGCACTATTGCAGATAATATAGTTCGAGACATAATCGCCACCACTCAAGTCTTTCATCGTGCACTGTTTGGTCACCTTAAGATTAAGAACCTTAATGAACGTTCAATATATACTTAATAAAACGTCTTCTCAGATTCTTATCTCATTTCATCTAGAGGTAGCCTTGAACATGAAACATTTTTTTTTGGTCGAAAGTATTTTTTTCTCGACGATCTACTGCCAATGGCAACTTAATCTAGATATCATTCATTGTAGTTTTATCCTTATGATTTTCTTTTTTCTTTCCTCAGAACAATGCGTTGGGTTTCTCCTCTCCAACTGACACCGCCGAGATCCAAAACATCAACTTCAGGGACCCTTTCAGCGAGTTCGCCCGCTCCATCCGCGACTGCGTCGTCCTGCGAGACTTCAGGGTCCTCGTGCAGAGGGTGCACCGAGACTTCACACTGCTCAGTCAAAAGTACCAATAGAATTCCACGCAGACATCACGTGATCTTCATGTGACTTTCTTATAGAAATCACGTGAGCATCACGTGACACGACGTATGCTTCGAAAGCATTAATCTAATGTAGTCATTCCGTCCGTCTTATCTATTTATTGAATCCAGTCAGGATTCAGAAGAAGAGTTGGCTCAATATTTGAGCTAGTATGCTTAAATTATTGTTGGGAACATCAAATGATTCCAACACTGGTTTGCTAGCGTATTGTGTCAACTTCCATGTGCAATATTACTTGAAACGCGTGGAGACATTCCAGTGAAAATGTTTTCTAGCGGAGTCTTCGCTGAACATGAAAATTTGGAAATGTTTAATTCATATGAAATATGCAATGTCGTAAGAATGTGAGAAATATTCTGACAAGTTTTGACAACTTCATAACTTAATTATTTATTTCACTTGTGTGATATTTTTACTACTAAAGGTGAGCTAACGGTGATCGGGGACCACAGTACCTACCTGTCTGTAACTTATTCTGACTTATTTATTGTAGCTTTTATTACGACACAGCAGCAAAAGGTATATTTGCTGTTATATTGTGTGATTCTTGTCATCTGGTTTCAGAGAGTTTATCTATTTATTGATATATTCATTTATTTATTTATTTATTTATTTGTTTATTTATTTGTCAGTTTGTAATTATCATCGAGACGATATCAAATGAAAGATTTAGTTTATTTATGAAGATATTTATGAATCTGGATCTGAATGATTTTTATTTATTGACAAATATGCTGCTATTGTGAGACTAGTTCAAGGAATAAAATTGAACACGTCACTTGTACATTTTGTGCCATGGTTGCTTGTTTCTTGCTAACACCCGGAGAATACTCTGGTTACCAATCCCACAGGCCGGCTCAGGAGTATTTTACCGGCCCCGGTCCTAGTAAATACGTAAGCATAGGCGTTTTTCTGACAGACTATCTTTCCAGTTGGTCTTTCTGGTATAGCTGAAGCCGACACCATACAAATTCGCGGGCGTGCGCTAATGGCCCTTATTTATAATTAGCCTGGGTACCATCCTCCGTAGTTACGACATGCACTGTAGCCTCTACCAGGCTCCAGACGTGGCTGGAAAGAGTAGAAATCGGTCAAATAGAGGAGTTGGCCAGCCGATATAGATACAGTTCCCGACGTGGCCAACTGTATCTATCGGCTGGACAACTCCTGTTTTTGACCGATTTCTACTCCGGCTTTCCAGCCACGTCTGGAGTCTGGTAGAGGCTTAGTAACAGTGCACTGGGGCTTGTAGCTTGTTCCGTGGGAAGCAAGTGAAAAGAACAAGCCAGAGGTAACGTAAGAAGGATTGCACCCAGGGTAAATAGCCCTGGGCGGGCGGGCAACCCTCCCAACACCGTAGAGATACACATGAGGGGAGCTCCCGATGGAATGGTTACCAGGCCACCCAGAGAATGAACAGAAAGAATGAACACACTATGAGCACATTTTAGCCCCACAGGTCAATAACAAAATGTGTTTGCAAATATGTTAATACAAGTTGGTACGGCCACGATGATCTTTTAGTAAGCCTCCATGGCAACCGGGACTGTTGAGAACAGGGTACAATCAGCTACAGAAAGCACAATACAATAGACCTCAAAAGCCCAACTGTGGGGGCTAAGTAATAGATTTGTTTCATAGTTTAAATCGTATTGCATAAGATACGCGTATCATTTGTAAACAAGTCGTTCAAAAAGACATAATGCCGGCGTATTTCAATATCTCAGACGTTTGAGGATTTTGTAGATATTACTTTTGAAAACAAAGACAGCTAAACTCCAATGGAGATACTCCTTGCCTTATCTTTGCCTTTAAACAAAAGGACAAAAGGCTAGTTGAACCAAATAACGTCATTTCTTTCTGAAAAAGCCTAATGCACTAGGTAAATTGCATAGCCTCTCTCATATAGTCTAATTCTCCCGGGGATTTATTTCTGTCTTTTTGCCATCCTCTTATATATATATGCCAGACCTGCTACGTGTACGTGTATGCGTCCTTACTCTCTGCGTTACCGCTAGCGGCGCTAGGTAGCCGACAACCAGTCAGGTACTCGGCCTTGTGTTGTTGGGGGGCAACCAACCAAACAGCCAATCACGTTGTTTATTTCTGAGGCCGTCGCATCAGTCTCGGTAAGCAGCTGGCCATGATGGAGAGCTTCCTTATTTTCACGTCCCTGTTACAGTGCTTTAGATTTTAATCGCCAGAGGACGCTCTTAAGCGTTCGGAGACGTGGACTTAACTAATAGGTCTATTCATGCTCCTCCCGCGCCATTTAGGCAGCTGCTTCAAGTCACTTCTCTTTTATATAGACAAAAAACAACAAACAAACAAACAAACAAACACACAATATAACAAACATATCATCCTTGTTAGAACCTATAACATTAGGGCTTACATCAAAGCGTTGTACATAAATTTTGAAGTTGCCAAACAAGTGGTTACTAGTATACTCTGTTAGGGTTCATTGCTCCTTTGGTCACTGACACGGATGATATGGATACAGGAGGGCTCGCTGTGAGACCGAATAAACTTATTACGAAGTCAATGCTCGCTGGTTCACTCCACAAGGTCAACATCCTATTTGGTTATGTCACGACAAGGTGTGGGAGGGGGGCACTAGGTGTCACATGATTGATGATTGACTATGAAATTCCCTGGAAAGCGCTGACTGGTACGAAAGAAACAATTCACTAGCTGCAAATAGTCTCTAACAGACACATTGGGTAACTGACAAAAAACGTGGCCAAATAAGGAGACTGCTTGACAAGAATTATCGATCAGTCGTAATATGTTGTTACTATTTGGCTATGCTATAACCGAGCCTGGAACAACTTTTTTCGGAGGGGAGGGGAGGGGGGGGGGGGGGGGGGGATGAGAAGAGGCAAAAACATAAAGCAACATGTCAATTACAAATGTACGACAGTATCGTTACAAATGATGAAAAATTAGTGAAAAGAGACAGTTCGAACCCGGCCCAGTCAAAATCCTAAAACACTTGTAATTTTAATCCTTCATATCACGAAACGACGGGGCGTACTTATATTACTATACACATATGGCGATATGGTAAGGACTGTTTGCGGGAGGGAAAGACACCAATAGTAGCGGTACGACCGGGCGAACATCTGCTTGGACAGAACGATCAGACAAAAACGGTAGCCTGGTAACCATATTCTCAACGAGCCGACTTAGGGTGCATTAATACCAGCCCCAGTTCTACTCAGTACTATGTCTTCAGTTTCTGTCAGCCTTTCGCTATCTTTCCAGCTGGCCTTTCTCACAAATCCCGTAAGACTCCCCGGCAGAACCGTAGAGATACCGGGGAGCTCCTAGTGACACGATTTACTAGTGATGATTCTGTTACTGCTCATATTGTACCTTTAGTCACCGTGACACTGATGATATGGATACATCTTTCGCATGGGGGTTCGCTATGACACTGAATAAACCTTTCCCGAGGTCAATGTTCGCTGGTTCACTGCAAGAGTCTTCTAGAAGGTCAATGTCAACTACAAGACCCATTTCGTTATGTCACGACAAGGTGTGGGAGGGGGGCACTGCCACTGTCACCTGATTGATGAATGATCATGAAAGAAGTTAGCCGTACTGAAGCGCTGACTGGTACGAAAGAAACAGTTCACCAGCTGTGAATAGTCTCTGACAGGCACATTGGGTAACTGGCAGAACGAAAGGGTTAGAAATTGGCCAAATAAAGGAGACTGTTTGACAGGAATTAGCGAGCCGTAATATGTTGTTACTTTTTTTGACGATGCCATATCCGTGCGTAGAATAACTTTTCTTGTTGGGGTGGGCCCTTTTTTGGAGGGTGGTGGGCTGACAAGAAACAAACGGGTAAATAAAGCAACATTTCAGTTACGAAAGGTACGACAGCAAAGTAGTTAGAAAAGTAAGTGTACCAGCTCGGATTCGAACCCGAGTCAACATCCTCCAAGCCACGAAACGACGGGGCGTGCTAATACTAACCCTGACTATATGGCGACATCATCCTATATGTAATAGCGAAACTTTATTTCTAAACCATATGTCTCCTACTTTTTCTTACTTTAGAAAACAAGAGAAAAATCTAGTTTTGGGACACAATCGCTGAGCAATTTCTTTTAAAAACGCTAGTGAGCATGGGAGGGAAACTATAGACACTTCACAGTGATCGTGAGTGCACAGTCGTACTAGAATTATATATATGCCATGCCGTCCTTTGTATCGATGCAGCCGCAAAAGTTCAGCTTAATGCTGGTGAATTATTTTGCTGTTATAGAACGCGTTCCCCCTAGGCCCTGCAGAAATTTCTTGAATGTTACAGTTCAAGGGTCTTTTTTAGGCAATAACCGTCTCCATGAAGATTGCAAACATTCACAAGGTGCCGGTCTTCGAAGCTCCCTGAAAAATCATACGGGAAAATTGTAAGAGTATGTTTTTTCTTCAAATTTGCATTCTAGGTATGTATCTTATTGTTTTCTAAAAAAGCCTTTTATCACTGTTCTTTAAACATCATACTTGGCCCAAGGGCTATTGAAACGGAGATGCTAGCTCGGCACCATCTGGTGCGGGAAGAACTAAACTAGCATACTACTGAATATTTGTCAGTGCATGTAACGTTATACTATGTATGTTTCTATGCAAAGTTCTTTGTTCAATTGCATATTAAATTGGGGCGCCGATGATTCGCGATTTTCGGGGCCAGGTTCCTTTGCTGGGGAAATCGTATTGCTCCCGGTGGCATGGCTACCAGACTATCTGCAGATGGCACCTAGCCTTGTAATCGCGGCGCACGTAACCACATTCCATCAACAGTGGGGTGTGTTTCTCGACCACATGTAGCTAATTTATTCTAAACGTCCTTGGCGACCGATTTGGTGACCTTTTTCTTATCTCTAAGCTGATCTGGGAAAGGAAAAATCGTACCCTTTTCTGACAGCCTCGTTTGTCTCAACATTCTGCCATGCATGGCTTTACTAGGACATTTCCCTCCCAAGATTTACTTGAGGATTAACCTTTTTTACCCTTAATAAAAAATCTTTTTAAATTCTTTTCAAAAATCCTTTGTACTTTATACAAATAAACGGAACGTAAAAAACAAAATGAATATACAGTTGAACAAAGAACTTCGCATAGAAATATACATAGTATACATACACTATTACACTGACAAAAATTCAGCAGTATGTTATTTACCGCGCCAGGTGGTGCATAGGGCGGCGCCATCTCCGTTTCAATAGCCCTTGGGCCAAGTATGATGTTTAGAGACCAATGATAAAAGGCTTTTTTTAGAAAACAATAAGATACATACATTGAGTGCGAATCTTAAGAAAAAACACACTCTTACAAATTTCCCGTGTGATTTTTCAGGGAACTTCGAAGACTGGCACCATGTGAATGTTTGCATTCTTTATGGAGACGGTAATAAACTCAAACTCACTCAAACTCAATTTACAGTACCTTAGAACTGTAACATTCAAGAAGTTGGTGCAGGGGGGAACACGTTTTATAACGTTAACAGCAAAATCATTCTTCAGCATTAAGCCGAACTTTTACCGCATGACAATAATTCAAGTATGACTGTGCACTCACGGTCACTCTGAAGCTTCTATCTTTCCTACCCATGCTCACCCGCGTTTGTAAAGATATTGCCTCGCGATTGTGTCCCGGAACTAGATTTTTCTCTTGTCGTCTAAACTAAGAAAATGTAGGAGACATATGGTTTAAAAATAGAGATTCGTTGTTAAATATAGAATTTTGTTCTTTATATAGCCCGTCCTTCATCCGGTATACCAAGCTGCTTTTTTTGCCGATCCAAAACAATTTCATGTCACAGAGTACGCCAGGAGTGGTCCTCATTAGTGAGAACAGCAGACGGCCTTCCCCCAAGGAAGCCAGAAATAGACTTAAAGGCGCTAAAAATAAGTGTGCTGACAGAAAATGCTCTTTATAATGTTGTCGGAAGACGAGGGCCCGCGGCGCAGAAGACGTGGGATGGGGCAAAAATGGGGTCATCTAATATGAGCGGTGGTGCGGGGGAATGCACAAAAATGCGGCCAGAAAAACGTCATTACACTAAACAACACGAGATCGAGAGAACACTTTACAGACTACAACATGGTTTCCCAGGTCCTTTTTTTAGTCTTGTCCCAAGATATAGCGGATGTGAAGACTAGTAGCAAACGCTCTGTTCAACTCTCTCACATACTTTGAATATTTTTAACTCGGTGTTACGTGAACCTATAGTAGCGCCCCCTAACAAGTTGTTCAGGAGACACTGGTTCAACATAGATGCTGTTGGATTGAATAAGTCACGAAAGAGGGTTGGTAAAAAAAGGTATTCACTTAGGTTAACGGTACGGAAAACAATTCTGTCACGGGCAGCATCTCATATTTCATAAATCCAAAGCATATAGAAACGGAATTGACAAATAGAGTAAAAAAGTTTCAGATTTTCTCGGTTCGAGGCCAAAGTTACTTTGGCACGTTGACAGATGTGTCCGGATTTATCCTGGTTGAATTTCAAAGTCCTTCATACACATCATTTTCAGATGTCGTATACTAGCAATAATTATATGATGAATGATGATAATAAAAAGAAAAAACAAACGACGATGATATCTGGTGGTACGGAGTCATAGAAAGGTGCCGGGGGAGGGTCTGGTACCAATAGGGCATCCGCACACCCTACTGTGCCTCTGATCAAAGACCAATCCATCAACAAGCTTCATCTCTGTATAAAAACCTTCCTTCAATAATCCGTAGACAGTTCAGAACACTTGCTCGACAGAAGCAGACGCGCACCCTATTGGAACTAGTACTACTTGAGACATGTTCGCGACCAGTGTTTCCTGCATTATGTCTGGTAAGTTGGCATTCTTATGGATTCATTTCCTAACATAACAAATGGTCATAACAGTAACGGAGAAAATTGTTCTCATTGATGAAGTGTTTATGATTGCGATGTAGAGGTAAACATTTTTCGTTAGAAAAAAGGCACGCGCTTTTCAAATGCACTGTATAGATTGTAAACTTTGCTGTGTTGATTGTAAGTATGAAGTTCAATGTAAAATGTCTATCTGGGTGTTTTGTAGGTTTGTATTTGATGGCATCGGGGCTCCTGTTATTCCTCGTACCGTGTGCAACGACTCGCAGTCTGATGAGGCCAGTCCGGGACGCGACGGACGAGAAGACGCCGTGCGAACTGTACACCGACATGTACACGATCACCGTACGACTGGCGCTAGATGTCAACAACACGCATTCCGTTTTGGTAAGCTCTACAATTTGATTCAATTATGTTCCAAAAATTTATTTCTTCTTCCCGGTGTTTCCGTATCCACCTCTTCATATATAAGTAATCGCACAGGATGTAAAACGCTAAAAGTTAGAACAAAAATTGATCAGCAACTTTAAAACTTAATACTTATGATGCTAAATAGTATTATTGAGATCCCCGGGTAGGAACTACATGGTCAACCATGTTGAAACTTTTCGAGGCAATATCAGTTTGTGAAGAAAGTGAATTATATTGTATTTGACTTTTTAACTTGTTACAGTGTGTCAACCACTCACTTGTAGATAGCGAGCTATTCAAAGAATTTACTGACCAAAACTATCATATCTTTTTAATCACAGACTGAAACGTATGGGGGAACGGCGTCAGTTGCGGGCAGTTTTGGGCACGGTTTTACTCTGGACAGCCTGGATACAGTATTACGAATGCCGTACAGGAACTGGACAAAACCCGGGGTAGGTGTCTATGTATGCAGTTCGTATAAAAATAACTCAGAGCTAAGGAAAAATAGTTTATAGATAAATCTTGTTTCATTGACGTCACTGTGAAAAGGGGAGAGAGTTATAGGAGCCTCCCCCTTATAACATACACGTGTGCGTGAACGTGGGTCTGTATGGGGGGACCTGGCAACACATAGCAGTAGATTTAGTTGGCCGGCAACTCTTAACACTGAACCTAGAAAGGCCCGCAAATGACGAGTATATTCCTTCAAGCACTACGCTAGATTCGGGGATCTTAGGTGGTAAAACTAAGCTGCCATTAGTTGTTACTTTTGCGCAACCTAGCGTTCGACTACGCGACACGAAGTATCTGTACATAACGCTGAACGATGAATTCTGTGTGACAAATAACGCGATACGTATATTCTAGTAAAGTGATAAATTACGATTCACGAGTATAATTTACCGACGTAACGTTGAATTGAACTAGTTTGCTATAGTAGCTACTCCTCACGGAAAAAAGCCAACTCAGTTTTCTTTGGTAATTAAGTTTTAGAACTTAGGGGCACAACGCAAAAAGTCGCCTGCTCATTTGGATCATATGTTCTTATGAATGCCAATAACAGATATAGACTTCAGGTGCAAGCTCAGGGGAGATGTGGCTTATGTAACTAATTGGTGCCAGATGCAGACGAATTTTCTTACGCAAAACTAAAACTAAACTGTCCTTCGGGGGTTGGCTGCTAGAAGTTGAAACGTCGTAGCCTCTGATATACAGTTACCCATAAATCTAAAAAGAAAAGTACCATTGAATGTAGTAATTGCAGATTATATATATATAGTGTAAGTGTGTCTACATTACAGTGTATGGTCTATTCTGATCGCTGGATTTCATTTCCACAGTTCCTCTCCGAATGTCGTCAGTCCAGCGGCAACGGCACGTGTCCACCTCCACTCAATATCACTGTAAGTACAACAATAATTGCCTTCGCCAAGAGGGATATAACGTTACCCGTATTCTCGGTAACGTTTGTATGTATGTTTGAAGTTGAACAGCATAACTCAAGAAGCTATGGTAGATTATCATGAAAGTCGATGTGCAGTTTGGTCTCTTATCCTTTCAAAGAAATGATTAGATTTTGGTTCCCGTCTCCTGCCGGCTTCCTCTGTGACTGCAGCAGAACATCCGGGTTTTTCATCTTGTGTTATCGAGCTAACGTTAATGATTTTTGGATGGTAAACAGCTTGTGTACTCGAAAAGATGTGGAATCAGTTTGGGTCCCCTGGCAGCTTTCTTCTGAACTGCAGGGGCGTTTTAACCATTTTCATGTACTAAGGTATTGAATTTCCTATCTTCCTGATAAGGTCGAAGAAAAAGTCAGCAGGCTCCGCGCGGACTTGATAACGTTTCGTACATATCTACACGAGGTCCGGGACGACGAGGCTAGTTATACAGAAGAAGAGGGTTCTGACACAGAGCTGCTCGAAGTGTTGACCAGAACAACAGACAGATTGGAGTCGCTGTTGACAAACATTAGAATAACGGTAAGAAACGACTTTTTTTTATAGATTTAAAATCCCTTATTGTAGGATCTAGGGCGCCCAAGTTTTGACTGATGTTTCTCGTTAAAACAGCTTCTTAAACAAAAATATTTTTGTATGATTTACAGTTGAATTGTTTATCGACTTCGACCAAAAAACGACCAACACATTATATATTGTACTCAAAACAAGGGACCAGAACAAAGCCGATTTGTAAGCACATCAGAGGTTTCCAAGTCAGTAGGTGGTATTGAAGGTCCCAGATAGATTGAACTTATTATGTAAAGAAACGACCAAAACAGTTGCTTTTCCATCGTTCCCGGATCCTACAATATGTGACCTAGCTAGCCTTTAAAACAACAAACATCCATATAGAAAAAATGCATGTTATTAGCAAAATTATAAGGTCATATTGTGCATGTATACTTGAGAAATGTGGTTTAAATTTGATATAGTTAGTCACTGTGGGTATTCTTAAATTCGATTAGTTTCATTACACATTTTACATCGCGCATGGATTTGTCGCGTTCCTTAAGTTCACTTGCTGTGTTATTGTAAAAAAAATAGGTGAACGTCTTAACATCATTAGGACAAAGCATTTCTTATAAAAAGGTTATTTTCAAAAACTCTACAGGCAGAAGCAATAGGGTTCGCCATCTTGGATGACGTACCGGCAGTAGTCATGACGTCGACAGAACAGGATCCAACCGGAGAGCTGCTTAGACGATCACGTGACCAGCAGGTCATCTGGGAGTTTTTGTGGTACCTTCGGTGGGCGGTGAGCGACATCACGTGGCTCAAGCACAGACATTGTCAACAATAACCGTACATTAAAGAAAAATCAGAAGATATGCATAATGTATATAATTATGACCAGAGATTATACAAATTTTATATTTATGGAAGGAATTGATTGTGATTTTAAGATAAGTTAAATTTAAGTTAAACAGACATTTCTAGATGATATTGATACATCTTTTACCAGTAAATCATTTCGAGAGCACGAAGTCTGAAGAAATATGTAACAGACTTGACCGCCATCAACAACGTCTGAGTATGATTATGAAGTAAAGAACCCTCTTGGATTGTTATTTTGTCATAGAAACAAGCCTGCTGGCAGGCTTTGTCATCTGTATATTAAGAAAGCTTAAACTTATAACTTAATTTCTGTGCATTAGAGTCGTTATCTTTATGAATCTAAACAACATCTAAATCTTTATGGTGAGCTTCTTGTAGTTTCGGTTGTGCTCCGGAAACAGCTCAGTTACATGTTTGTTTCAAGTCAATTTTCAATGGTGTATGTTATATCTATATCTATGTGCACTTGACATGTCACTATACCTGAACAGGAGAGAAACAACATGATGCATTACGGCTATGTGGGTATTTTTTTTGGTTATGATTTTCCTGTAGTACGTTGTAGGGTTAGTAAGTCCTGAAAATTTCATCATCCTACGACATGATTATATGGATGACATCCTCAAACTGATGCGAGCATGCGAGTAAAAAAGTTTTCCAAAAAAGGTTGCCTTTATTTTGAAATCTACATGGTCAGGAAGGTTGAAGAAATTACTTAACACACAGAGAATGGTATACGAAATAATGGATTCTTCGAAATTCATTTTTGGTCTTTGACATCTTCCTCTATGGGTTTGGCATGCTAAACAGTAGTATCCGTTTTCTGCAAAATATTTTTGCAATTTACGGCATACATTTGCTCCTTTTTTAGCTGCTTTGCACGGTCTACAGTATGTTAGAAATTTTTTTATTTCATTTTAGGAAATGGACGAAAATTAATGAGCGCGCGGGTGTCTTCCATATAATCAAATCAACATGGCCTCAGAGATAACAGTAGGCAGAAAGATATAAGATTGTCAGAAGAAAAGATACAAGGATTTAGAAAAAAGGTCTGTGCTTAGTTGGACAGGGGTCGGCATAATTGCAGCTGGTTACCAGGCTTTGATCTGAGGGTTCTTCCGAAAATAGTTTCATCATGTTGGAATTGTTGGAATTGGTAAACCAATTCAACAGAATTTTTTAGCTACACAGATTTACATTTTTACAGGAAAGAAATAAGTCTGTGTACATGAGAAAACTATGCTGGGGTTCTTGTTCTAGTGTTCCGATCCCTACCTCAAGTGTACATGTGAACTACAGTAGTTCTGCAAAATGAAGCGTTTAACATATCAGAATTGTACCATCTTTAACTTTCACGACTACTCATGTAGATAGTTACGGGTTGGTCATCGGATTCGAGTCAGACATGTCACGCCATGCACGCCCATGGACACGCACATCTCCAACAAGCTATATAACAATTATATCACCTAGTGGCTACTGATAGTGACGTCTAGATTTGGCAAAGATGAGGCAAAGGTTAGGAGATTAGATTGTTATGTTTCTTTTGCCTCGCTTTCTGACAACTGCCAATCCCATGCCAGACAGTCTACCTTAGTCAGAGGAAGGTTAGTATTACGATCTCTTCTCCCGACCTCTGCTTGGAGAATATACCTTCAGAACCACGCCACCGCCAGAACATTCTTCACCAACACCCCGCTGTTGACGGTCCTAGTTTCCAGACCATGTCACCCGCCCACTACGTACGACTTCCATGTAAAACATGGTTTCAATGAGACAAATTTGACCCAGAGGTCGAATGTTTCCAAAAATACCTATGTTCCTGTGAGTTATCTCGGAAGCATCTCTACAACGTCAGTACATTCATAGAGGCGTGACCTTTCTCCTGGTGTAAAAATAGGTCATAGCACTACAATACAAAATTTCAACGTTTAATGATATTTACGGAGTTGGGGAAATACAACTGAGTAGATATTGCTAAGCCAATGGCAGCACCATCTCTTGTTAATTGAATTACTTTTCAACCTCTTAGAGTTAAACACAGCCGACAATTATACTGGTAATACACAAGTGTATGCCGGATCGCAGGAAAGTCGAGCCGCCACGACAAAATAAACGTTCCCGATGATATTTTTTCTTTCTAGTCAGTGGATCAGTAACGAAAATGCACCAAGCTGAATTGGCATCAATCCTAGAAGCACTAGTTGTCTGCTCTGACAGGTGGTTCGAAATAACAACTTTTCGGAATTTCTGTCAATGGTCTGATTTACACATGCGTTTTGAGTCTGGACATGGAGTCGACTCAGGACTGTGCGTGTTAGGAGAACCCTATACCGCTCGAGTAGCATTTTCATGTAGGAAAACTCCACTCGAGCAGCCCAAAGCTCCTCACACACAGCCCCGAGTCGACTCGATCCCAGCCAGTATGTTGGGCCGCTACCGTGTAAACAAACGCCTAACAGATGTGTCAGCCGTGAGCCTCGAGGATACTCGATGCTAAATTTTGATTCTATTCAAAAGCACATCTAAATATCTCCACACTTTACTGGCGAAAAGAAAACTACACTGCTCCGAAAAGCCCCAAATTTCGTATCCTTTTGAACATATTCAGGCTCCTCTACATAATGCTATAGCTAGTGCAGTGCACAGTTGAACTTTCAGATGGTTACTGGACTTTGAAAGATAGTTGTGTCAATAGTCATCATCGCCACAATGCATCATGTTTAAAGACCTGTAGTTCGGTTTTGCCTCGCTACAAACCGCTTATATGCTCTTAGACAAGAAATAACATTGTTGACGTCACGCAAGGCAAGGAATGGACTATCACGTCCAACGGACAGTTCGTCCACAAATTTGAAGCCGAGGAACATATTTGGGACAGAAATATGAAAATAATATGTCTATTGTGAGCTGCTTTCAAAATTATCAAATCACTAGAACACGGATGCATGGACCTTTGAACGCGGTTGTGGCTGTACATACAAATTCAAATTTACCTTGCAACTTACAAATCTAAAGGTCCAATATGGCGGAAATTTTTTACGCTTTAGTCACGTGATTACAAACACCCTATAGAATTAGGTCTGTAACGTCTAAGGACCATAGGCTATTAGCCATTGAATAGACTCACGTTCACTCCGTTGTTACCTGTCTGAAAATATGAAGTTTCGAGAAAATTGCTTATAAGGAACAAAACGTGCACGTAACTTTAATATACATGTACTTACGACGGGATTTTAGCGAATCTGTGGTCGTAAACTGGATGCTATGTTCAGGGCATGTTGCTATCATTCATTGAGAGCCCTTATCTCTCGACCATAACCGATCACGTTACAAATAAGTGTCCTTAAAAGTATCAGTGAGTGAAACATGGTATCCGGGTATGTTTGTTTTCTAATAAACCATCAGAGTTTGCAAAATGGAATATGTACCATTTATTTCTTTTCTTGAACTCGTTTAACAAGACACCCTTTTCGTAGAATACAAAGTAAAAAGAAATAGAACGAAATCTTGTCCAAGTTGACTGGCTGGCGACTAAGGGTTTTTTCACGCACCACTTATTAAAACGAACAAAGTGGTCTACTTCTTACTAAAATGTTCAAATGGAAATGAATAGAATAAACAATTGGGCTATATCTGCCACCCCCCCTCCCAACGTTACCTCCCCCTCCCACAGTGGATATAAAATGCTGGAACAGTTAAGCAAGACTGCAACACCATGCATATGGTCAGTTTCATGTCGAACTTTCCCTCTAGATCGCCTTCAAGACTGTAAAAACTGGAGAACATTTCCTTAACAAATAAATAAGCTCTGACATGATGGTCACACTTGTTAGTAACTTTATTTTGACATTTTTACAGTCAAGTACACGGATTTAGATCTCTCCCCAACACTCGAATGTATATTATCGTGACAACTCATTTCGATTGGTAGTATCTTAGTACATATTGAATAGTATTCGTTTCCTTTCATTCATCTTAAGACAGCCATCTCTTATTGAAAAGAAAACACAGAAATCAGCACGCCTAATGAAATATTGATAACTTACAGCAGTTCAGTACGAATACATGTTAAAGAGTCAAAATATGTTCAATTTTCAAAAATGCCGTTTGGCTGTCGTTACGTTAATAGAGCGGTTTGACTACATATAAGGTCACATGTTACTACTCTTCTAGTACTACTCCACTATACTAGTAGTGTTGCCGTCGGCAGCAAAGTACACTGGTCTCGGTCTACGTTATCAGAGGTAGCTGGGTTTCCTTGCTGAAAAATGTAAAAACAGCAATTCGAATGTGTTGATTTTTTTCCAAAGCTAAGGTAAGAATTATTGTAACTTCTAAAAAAATCATGATTATAGCGTTGATACTAGCAAGTTGACGTGCAAATAACTTTGAAAAAGCTTCTTACCTTACAAGCTTAAAAGGAACACGCATCGTCAGTTCTCCCTGAAAGAATATGTCAAACAAAATTAAATTTGTACACGAAGAAACCGTGCACCCATAACGTAACGTGTATGTCTGTGAGTGTGTTTGTGTTGGAGGGGGGTGCGTGTGAGTGCATGTGCATGGATGTATTACTGTGTACATAGAAATACTCATAATGTGAGTAACATTAATTATTTCTATATTTATATAAATATTGCTTGAACGCATCTGCCAATAACAACGTCAAACAGTGTTGTACTAAACATTGCTTATACGTCATACAAGATTGATGACAAAGTTTAAAGAATAGTCCACTTACGATCTTTTGCCCAAGCTGTAGCCGATGTTTATCCGCTTGCCGAAGTGTCTGCCGTATCCTGCGTTCAGTCTACCGAGATTAGAACCACCTCCTCCGAACCGTTTCTTCAATGCCCGTCCAAAGATACCCCCATAGGAAGCAGAATTGTCGTACCCTGATGAGCCCATGCCGTCGTCTGCTAGACCCCACTTTTTCTGGACAGTCTTTTCGCCAGTCCACCTTTTCTCTGCTTCATTTTTATCAGCATCGCGTCCAAAGATTGCGCCGTACGAAGCAGAATTGTCGTACCCTGATGAGCCCATGCCGTCGTCTTCTAGACCCCACTTTTTCTGGACGGTCTTTTTACCGGTGTCGCGTCCAAAGATTCCCCCATATGAAGCAGAATTATCGTACCCTGATGACCCCATGCCGTCGTCTGCTAGACCCCACTTTTTCTGGACGGTCTTTTCATCGGTGTCGCGTCCAAAGATTGCCCCGTACGAAGCAGAATTATCGTACCCTGATGAACCCATGCCGTCGTCTGCTAGACCCCACTTTTTCTGGACAGTCTTTTCGCCAGTCCACCTTTTCTCTGCTTCATTTTTATCAGCATCGCGTCCAAAGATTGCGCCGTACGAAGCAGAATTGTCGTACCCTGATGAGCCCATGCCGTCGTCTTCTAGACCCCACTTTTTCTGGACGGTCTTTTTACCGGTGCCGCGTCCAAAGATTGCGCCGTACGAATTAGAATTGTCGTAGCCTGATGACCCCATGCCGTCGTCTGCTAGACCCCACTTTTTCTGGACGGTCTTTTTACCGGTGTCGCGTCCAAAGATTGCGCCGTACGAAGCAGAATTATCGTACCCTGATGAACCCATTCCGTCGTCTGCTAGACCCCACTTTTTCTGGACAGTCTTTTCACCAGTCCACCTTTTCTCTGCTTCATTTTTATCAGCATCGCGTCCAAAGATTGCGCCGTACGAAGCAGAATTGTCGTACCCTGATGAGCCCATGCCGTCGTCTTCTAGACCCCACTTTTTCTGGACGGTCTTTTTACCGGTGTCGCGTCCAAAGATTCCCCCATATGAAGCAGAATTATCGTACCCTGATGACCCCATGCCGTCGTCTGCTAGACCCCACTTTTTCTGGACGGTCTTTTCATCGGTGTCGCGTCCAAAGATTGCCCCGTACGAAGCAGAATTGTCGTACCCTGATGACCCCATGCCGTCGTCTGCTAGACCCCACTTTTTCTGGACGGTCTTTTTACCGGTGTCGCGTCCAAAGATTGCGCCGTACGAAGCAGAATTGTCGTACCCTGATGACCCCATGCCGTCGTCTGCTAGACCCCACTTTTTCTGGACGGTCTTTTTATCGGTGTCGCGTCCAAAGATTGCGCTGTACCATGATTGATACCATGGTCCAGAATTATCGTACCCTGATGAACCCATGCCGTCGTCTGCTAGACCCCACTTTTTCTGGACGGTCTTTTTATCCGTGTCCCGTCCAAAGATTGCGCCGTACGAAGCAGAATTATCGTGCCCGGACGACCCCATTCCGTCGTCTCCCAAACCCCACTTTTTCTGGACAGTCTTTTCACCAGTCCATCTTTTCTCTGCTTCATTTTTATCAGCATCACGTCCAAAGATTCCTCCATAGGTAGCAGAATTATCGTACCCTGAAGAACCCATGCCGTCGTCTCCCATACCCCACTTTTTCTCCATGTTAGCTTTACGAGGACTGTAGCCACCACCGCCAAAGCGTTTCTCCAGCGCCCGTCCAAACGCCCCTCCGTACATTGCTATTTGTGAGCCGCTGTCCCAGCCTCCATCGTTGCCCAAACCCCACCTTTTCTGTTTGTCTTCCAAATCACGACCAAAGCTTCCGTACCACGATGAATCCGACCCGCCCCAGCCGCCGCCATCTCTGTCGTCCGCAAACTCCCATCTTTTGTTCAGGCTTTTCTTTCCCGTCTTTTCCTTCTCCCCTGCGGCCTTTGTGCCGACATCTCTGCCGAAGAAGCCGCCCTGAGCCGCTACGTCGGAACCGGACGAGCTAGAACTGCCCCACGCAAACCCGTCGCCTCCCCAACTGCTCCATCTTTTTGCTGGCGCCCGATGTTTCATACCGCTCCACATAAAAGGGTAAAAGACACCCCAATGCTTATAACTGTCCTGGCCATCTGGTTGATTGTAATTCTGGTGCCCCCAACGTTTCTCGACGGCCGTCCTTTGATGAGAAGCGATCTCTGGGTCGGCGGAGACCCATGTCACCGCCAGGGCGAGTAGGACGACCACGTAGACTCTGCACACACCCATTGTCGTGTCTACTTTGCTTTTGCCTATAAAAGAAAAAAAAAAGAGCAAATGACTGGTGGTGTCCAGAGGCGCACTGACAACAAGCCAAGAGTCATTGTGAACAGACACGCGTGACGTATCTTTGTGAATATCTACACATGTATATTTGCTTCATTTTTTGATAAGATTATATTTCCTGCTATATAAATATTTATCTGGTTTGACACAAACAAAAACGTTTTCACAGTCTTGATGCACGATTTTTTGTTGCTGTAGCATTTTCAGCGTGGCTATGACAGACCCGATCTATGACAAACCTTTCCTTTGCAAGACATCTGAATTTTGACTGTGTGACACATCCACGATTGTGCTATTGTAAACTTGTCGAATGACGAATGTGACCCGGGGCCTTAGCAACGATAACTGTTGCTGTACGTGGCATCACATGCTTAACTATTGAGAACCCTGTGTGCCAAGAGGTCATAGAAACATGCGGGTGCAGAGTTAACTAGATAAGTACGGCATCTATGCCATAAAACAAGCAGTCTAACACTTAGATAAGAAAACCCACATACCTTGATATTTTTGGTCGTCTGTCTTTGTGGACAGGAAATACGAATACTTGCTCCGTTGTTCGAGGACTCTGAATGGCACTCAACTCGGTTCGTCTGAGGAAAGTTAGCACCGTGTTCGCGCGCCCGACATTCGGGAGCAGAAGCTTTGGGTTTGGGGAGATCGGGTAGGATTTAAATAAGCCTCCACGGGTGACTAAGCGCGATGAGTAATAGTTAATGAGCCGAAAAATTGATGACTCAAGTACCACCAAAAGACGCAGCGGATATGTGTAATTTCAGAAAATAAGGGATGACGCAGCAACAAAAGGTTCTGAATTATTCTGGTATCATTAATATGCCGGCACTTTATCTTAAAAGTAAACAGAAACAGTTATTTTCCAGAATTGGGGTTATCCTTTTTTCCGTCAGAAAAAATCTGCCCACTGTACAAAGAATGAAATGACGCTATATAAATTTGAATTGCAAAGCCTCCATGGTTCTCATGGTGAACTTCTTATTCGCAAAGAAAGTGTCGAAAATTCAGACATATTACACTGATATCATTACGCTGTTCAAAGCACGAAGGCTCAATACAAAGTATCACCACAGATTGTTTGTCTGATTATAGCAGTAACAGTACTGACATGACATGGTATGTATCAGGACTTACTTGACTTATGTATCATAAGTACTTACTGTGTTACTTAGCGTCACATATTTCAAGATTGAATTCATTTTATCAACATGCCCGCCATACAGTAAACTTCTATGGCTTTCTTTCATGTAAGCTCGCTCTCTGATACATCCGCGAACTTTGGTGTACCTGTTTATACATATTTACATTATACATTTATGGAGTTCACGAGAAGCTACCACTTACACAATTTCACGCCTATTTGAGAAGATACACGGACTGCACAATTCATACATCCTTTTGCCCTTTTTAAGCATACAAATTGCAGGGCATTTATACCGACATTTCCGTCATTAGATTAGCATACTAACGAGAAACATTATCCGTGGTTTAATGCGGGAAACGTAATTATAAAGTTAGCAACCATTGTATGCACATTCCAAAGTTTTTTTTTTCTGGTAATTGTATTTTTGCCATCTTTCAACAATTTCGTATATTTTCTAGGCGACATACCATACCAATCGCCTAAGAACTACAGCGACAGAACGATGTTTCCTTTGTCTGTTGTGAAGACGATACTACTTCAGTGGTCTTTTTTCCAGATGGACGAGGCAGTTACCAACGTCCAACTACACGATCCCAGAACGCATTCATTTCCTTCTGGAGGTTCTTGTCACTAAAAGATAGAAGGGAAAAATACCACAAAATTTTGTTCATAAACATGTAAGCATGTATATTTTATGTCATAGCTTTATATGGGTTTCATGTTCATTTCTACTTTGCTTTATCAGACTCCTCTTACATGTCGAAGACCAAACTGTTTTTTTTCATCATCTTTTTTCCGATCTCGTAGGGTCTGGTCACATGAGTGCATTCTTGGGACAGCTGGTGATACTTCATGCAATATAATTCAGCTGTGATTAAGCTTGTGGTGAATCCTTGTCGATGATTAGTTCTGTCATAGTCTCGCCGAAAATCCCGCGACAAACAAAAATCGTTAGACGAATGCGATGGCGCCGTTACAAACGGGAAGACCATTGTTACTGACCTGCAGACCCATGTCCACCTCCCAGATCGTGAGTTATATCTCTGATGACAGTCGCCTTGAGTTCTGGTATGCAAATCTACGGACACAGTGATCAAGTATGGCCATTCAATATTCGTATAGTTTGCAATATTCTTTCTAAACTCATTTTCTTTTAAAGAACAGCGAGTGCAAATACAGTAGTGCTCAGTACATTGAATCCAATGGTACCGATATGTGCAAGTTGTGTGATACATGTACACACAGACACAGACATACACACACACATATAAACACACATAAACACACACACACACACACACACACACACATAAACACAATCACACACACACACACACAAACACACGTACACACATACACACCTGAACACACACAGACGCACACAAACACACACAAGCGCGCGCGCGCACATGAACACAGACACCTTTCTTGCATTTTATTGAAGGCATCTGTGTAATTAAGAACTCACCTTTCACGAGATAGTCATCTTCAGTCGCCTTCTTTCCAAGCCATCCTTCTGTGTTGCGTTTTCCCTTGAAGAGTTTCTCCAATGTCTTATCTTAGAAGGTAAACGAGGTATACGAGGATGTAAGTTGTGTAACATTACATGCGTGAATGGGAAGGCAAAACTCTTACTATCTGTATATGTTTTTTCTTCTTGCTGACGGTTATTAGTAATCATACGTACTAACATGTTCCCAGACTGATTGATCTGTATCTTTGGGGTTCATACGAACCCCGAAACAATATGTTGTCTTCACTATCTACAGTGTGTTACAGTTGTCTCAAATGGTGTGTGAACGTGTAATTCCACGACAAATACAGAGAAAAGAACATGTTTCTGGTAAAAATGATTTACCTCAAAATATCATATACAATTAGATGTCGTGGTTAAACATGTATCTGGCTGATTTAGTAAAAGTATTCTATCTAGATCAAAGCCTATAAAAAGAATCAATTGCAAAATCCCTACAAATGCGTGCACGTGAAACGCAGTGATCTCTAGTGTGTGGACTGACAACCTTGTGCACTGTGTGGGTAACAACTAGTTGCAACAACAGACAAAAATATGACCAAAAAGTAGTCCTATAGCTAACTGGGAATACGTTGACCTCAAATGTATTTATGAGGGTAAAATGTGCTTTGTCACAAACCTTTTCTGTTACAATGAACGGATACATCCTTCACTAAGTGCTTTTGGTGGAGATATTTGACGAGTGCACGTTGCCACGTTTTCGTTACTTTCTCTTTAGTGTCATCTTCACTGCCATCCGCCACCGTCAATGTCACGAATAACAGCAACACTGTGATCCTGGTGTAGGCCCACCTAGACGCCATGGTCATGACTGGGTATACACTCTATGGAAATGCACTTGGAGTACACTAGTGCTTGATACTGCAGTCACGTCTGCACTTGTGCTTATCTGGTAACTTATTACAGTCCAAGGTCATTATTTGAATGCAAAATCTACAGAAGGTTCGTGTCCTATTTTTGGCAGAACATTAGTCTATCCGCTACAGTTTAATGATAAATGTAATAACTCACAATTCGTAGAAGCTCTCATAAACATATTCTATACAAACTATAACATTATCAATAATAATAATTTTATAATTTTATTTGCAAGTTCTTGCCCGAGGGCTAATTGCAACATGAAACAATACATAGCAAGGGTATACTGTGCAGATAGTGCGAGTTAACAATGTTGACTAGTAGAACACATGGCTATTCTAAAAACCACTACGGAATACAATCTACGCTTTTTGGGTTTGACTTCATTTTTGGAAGCAGTGGAAGACGAAGTGTCCCACTTTTTTTGTAATGAGTGGGTGATGGGAGGTTAACAAGGTTCTAGTTTTATTTTCGTCAGTAAACGTTTGGAAATTGTTGTAAGTTTTGGAGGCTTCTTTAAAAAGCTCTTTTCTATCCCGATCATTGAAGGGGCAGTTTGAGATAAAATGTATTTCGTCTTCCACCGCTTTTGACATACAGTAGTTACATAATCTTTCCTCACAGGTAACTTTTTGTACCGCCCTTTCTCAATTTCAAGAGGGTGGGCGCTAATTCTATCCATGCTTTCAAATTCTCTTTCTCACTGAGCTGATATCACTACTTTGGCATTTTATAGGACTAGTTATACGTTTGGGAAAGAGGCTCTGTGTTAAATTAGCTGTACAATGTTAATGTCTGAAGATTGAGTGTCTAAGGACTGGTCCTTACGGACGGTCCCCCTGTAACACATGGTTTATGTTTATTCTAATGATATTCACAAAAACGATTAAAAGTTGTGTGGTTGACATAGCTTTGACATAGCTTCTCTGATACTTAGAGTATGTGTGTTAGGGTTGAAACCATGACTTATAGGCCCATACATTACAAACATCAATCTCAAAAAGGTTATCTTTCAAGGTCCCACAACATACAGAAACGATAGGTTCACATCTTTCTCATGCTGGCTCGAGAGTCAGTATAGTGTACCGTGACATTTGACAATAAATAAATAAATCTTTCTTACAGTGTGTAACTCATATACATTCCTATTCGTCACGTATTTCATATTCAATGTTACTATTAGTCTTGATGATCGTAGCTGCGTGGTGGAAATGGTTTTATTTTGATCGATTTGATCTGCTGCAGCCTTGGTTTGCTCTAGTTCATAGGTTATGAGGTACTTGCTTACTCTCCTGAAAGAGAAATGGTATTATAGTACCCCGAGACTGGACTGCCAAGGAGAGAAGAAAATTATATCAGTATCCCGAAAGAAAACGAGAAAAAAAAGGCATAACAAAACAGGTAGTAATTGCAATTGTACTTTATTACGTGTTCTAAGTACAAGGACTAGTTATCTTGCTGGTGAGGTAATGTATCCGTTGTTTCCTCAGGAATTCTTTTCCACGACATGCACACAAATGTATCTCTGTCATCTTTTGGCATTTAAAGCCTAAAATTCTTATCCTTCCGTTTCACAGGATACACATCTTTAGATATTCCATGTCGATGTTGTGATGTAACCTGTAGTTAAATCATCTCAGCACTATCTACGATATTGTAAGTCAAGTCAAGGCCTTCATTTTCGGGCCTTCGAATGCTTGTATCAAGCAATGTATTGCTCTGCCATGTAGCTCAGTCGGCATGTTACAACAAGGCAACTGGTTGCACACTTCGGTTTCAATCGTTTACGCGGTTTGCAAAGCTGCCATGCTACATTATGAATTATAAGTGTAAGTAGGCATACATACATCACTACATGAACTCATTTAATTTCTATATAAAGACGTGTAACATCATTCACTCAAAACGAACAGCATTGCTTTCCTGTCAAACTTCTACGTTTTCCACATTGACGGCTTGAATGCCACCGTGACCATCCTGTGCCATCTTCAGATAGCCTCCAGATTGGATAAGCACTTCATGACGTCATCCGACCGAGCAGTATTTTCCCAAGCTTTGGCAGGCGACTGAAATAAAAAAAGGGACAAAAATGAGAAAAAATTGCGTCGATTATTTGTGAAAAATACAAATATAATTTCGGTTTAGACACCCCACACTTCTCATTCTGGAACACTGGAGCTACATCTTCACAAAATACAGTAATGTCCTGTCGAAACTTAAACTGCCCATGCCGGCTACATGGGATACTTTGTGCAATCATAGTATAAACAAATAATGTATAAGATATGCTTTGCCATTGACAGGGAGGCTAAATTGAACGTTTCCTGAGAAGCATGTTTGAAGGCATGTGTCTTGGGAAATGAATATCATTCAACATCAAGATTCTAGAAAACGGCAGGTGAAAAACTGACAGAAATCGTTAGCAATCTATCACGGTCACCTTTCTTCTGAAGAAGAGCTAGCACTGGAGGCACTGGCGGGACCAGGAATACAGAACACCATCCAGAGCTTGTCCATTACCCCTCGTTTCCCTCTGGGCCTGGTTTGAAATATGTAGAGAGATGGATCAAAAACTTTTATAAGTAAAATAATCACATAATATTTGTTTTCATCGACTTTCAAGTTACAAAGCTCAGTACTGGGGAATATACATACAAACACACGACAAATCATCCTACCGATCATGATCGTCCTATACCTTGTTTTACAAGCTTTCTATAGGACTTGTATTTGAGAGTTTTACAATGTTCTGAATACTAGTTCTGGACATATATATTACTGTGTGGTTAGACGATAAACAGCACATTTACAGAGACCCAGATACTCTATTTGAATTGATATTCGTTTACGTGGTATCGCGTACCTTTCCTCGGACGAATCTATCAGCTTGTCACAAAACCATTCCTTCACTTCACTTTTGTGGAGAAGACTCCGTCTAAGTCGTTTCACGCGCTGGAGGGTCTTCGAGTGTTTGACGTGGATATGCCACTTATCAGGTTTTTGAGGAACGGCATTATCCACAGACTCGGTTTCTTCTTCTGTTGCTTCTCCGCCCGAAATAGTCTCAGAGGTGTGCTCTTCGTCTTCTTCAGGTGACATCTCCATTTCGTCGAGCATCTTGTTCAGCATCTCTAGCTCATTGAAGAGGTTGTTCATTTCCTCCAGATCTTCGTTCAGCTCTTCAAGGTCCGGAGCCTCAGCATCTGAGGACTTTACCTCTCTCTGTCGACTTTGACCTGTAGCGATCAAGGCGATGGCTAAGACTGCTACTGTGGCGACTTTCAGATCAGCCATCTTCTTCGTGGTGCTTAAAACAGAAAGACATGTTTACAGATCAGCCGTTATCACATGTTTACACGGTCCAGAACCAAGTTAAGAAGGTTTCTCAAGCACAGACGCTAGGCCGAGGTGCCTTTGGAGGAATGCAATGAAAGAAGATAGCAAAGGAAGCAACGGCGATGTATTCAGTCTCACCTGATACTAGGCAACGTAAAAGATAGGTCCGACCCAGTATATCAGCACACGAGTAAATGGTACGCAGTTAGAATCGCCACCTTCTTTATAAACATGAAGTTGAAGTTTAAATGGGAAATTACAATGTGTCATTATCACAATCCTACCCCAATTGTTGCGTCTAAGTGTCCTGCCCTTCACCATCATGCATATAGTTTGTATGTAGACGGCCTAGCGAAGACAGACAATGTGTTCATCTGTCAAGAAGTTAAACCACACTACATCATCATAGTAAACATACTTAGTAAAGATATCACAGTTGGTCACTTGTTATAGCACACGATGTTCTGTCTACTTCTATCTATTTACGATGACTGGAACATAAGTTTTGAGTTGGCACCTATGTTGCATTATTTATGATATACACTTACGTAAGTGGGCGACGTTATAGTATAATTATAGCAAATTGCTCAAACTTGACCATGAATGAATACCAACGAGTGTCTCGTATACGTGCATAGATAAAGAAAACTTTGTCGCTCACACTCATTCAAGGTGCTGAAATGGTGTACACCATAAAGATGTGTGGTTGCCATAACTTTTCTGGTGAATACCATACATCTTAGTTTAGAGAGTGCCGGGTTATAACAGAGCATCCGGAAAACATATTCATTGGATCGCGGCATTCGGAAAATACATGTACTATTTGAAACGCATTATTCTATCATTTGAAACATTAAGTTGATACTTAGAGTATGTGTGTTAGGTTTTAAACCATGACTTATAGGCCAAAAATTGCTGCAAACATCAATCGCTAAAAGGTTATCTTTCAAGGTTCCACAACATGCAAAAATGATAGGTTCACCTCTTTCTTACAGAATGTAAAATTATGTATGTTCCTATTTGTCACGTATTTAGTATTCAATGTTACTATTGGTAGGGAGAGAGTCCGTAACCAAGTCGACCAATGCAACACAGTTGCGGGAAGATCTAAGGTCTAAGTTAAGGTGTGAAAAAAATGGTTTTATTTTGATCGATTTGATCTGTTGCAGCCTTGGTTTGCTCTAGTTCATAGGTTATAAAGTACTTGGTCACACACAATATGCTGACTCTCCGGAAAGAGAAATGGTATTAAATCAGTGTCCCAAAAGAAAAAGAGAAAATGTGCATAGCACATGTACAACATTTCGTAATTACAATTCTACTTTATTATGTGTTCTAAGTACAGGGACTAGTGATCTTTCTGGGGAAGGTAATGTACTAGTTGTTTCATACGGAATTCGTTTTCCACTACATGTACACAAATGTATCTCTGTCATCTTTTGGCATTCAAAGACTATAATGCTTATCCTTCCGTTTCACAGGATATACAGCTTTAGATATTTCATGTCGATGTTGTGATGTAACCTGTAGTTGGATCACCTCAGCACTATCTACGATCTTGTAAGCAATGTATTGCTCTGCCATGTAGCTCATTCGGCATTTTACGACAAGGCAACTGGTTGCACACTTCGGTTCCAATCGTTTCCGTGGTTTACAAAGCTGGCATTCTACATTATGTATAATACGTGTTAGTAGGCAAAAATACATCACTACATTAAGTCATTTAATTTCTGTATAAAGACGTGTGACATCATTCACTCAAAACGAACAGCATGGCTTTTCTGTCAAACTTCTACGTTTTCCACATTGACGGCTTGAATGCCACCGTGACCATTCTGTGTCAACTTCAGATAGCCTCCAGATTGGATGAGCACTTCATGACGTCATCCGACCTAGCAGTCTTCACCCAAGCTTTGGTAGGCGCCTAATATAAAAGAAAAGGACAAATACTCACACTTCACACTTCTCATTCTGGAACACTGGTGCTACATCTCCACAAAAGACAATGATATCATGATACTGTCCTGTCGAATATCTAACTGCCCATGCCGGTTACATGGGATGATTTGTGCAATCATAGTATAAACAAATAATGTATAAAGGATACTTTGCAATTGATAGGGAGGCCGAAGTAAACGTTTCCTGGGAAGCATGTTTGAAGGCATACATCTTGGGAAATTAATACCATTGAACATCAAAATCTTAAACGCTTAGGATTCTAGAAAACGGCACGTGACAAAACTGACAGAAATTGTTAAGCAATATCTTACCTTTCTTCTGAAGAAGAGCTAGCACTGGAGGCACTGGCGGGACCAGGAATACAGAACACCATCCAGAGCCTGTCCCTTACCCCTCGTTTCCCTCTGGGCCTGGTTTGAAATATGAAGAGAGATGGATCAAAAACCTTCATGAGTACAATAATCTCATGACATTTGTTTTCATCGACTTGCACAAAGCTCAGTACTGGGAAAAATACAGCCCGGCCCAACACACGACAAAGCTTCAACAGTATATTTTTCGTCCTTAGACGAGCCGTAGTGAAGCCGCATTGCATTACCACTAGCTACTTGAAAAAGCATCATGATTCACCTCAAATGAGCATGCCTTGAAACGAAAACGAAGCTTCGTGCTTTCATGCCTACTGGTCATGATCGACCCACGGAACATGTTTTACAGCCTTTCCGTAGGACTGGTATTTGAGAGTTTTACATGTTCTAAAATACCTTTGAGCTCTGGACATGTATATAAATGTGTTGTTAGACGGAAAACCATACATTTACAGAGACACAGACACTCTATTTAAATTGATATTCGTTTACGTGTATCGCGTACCTTTCCTCGGACGAATCTAACAGCTTGTCGCAAAACCATTCCTTCACTCCACGTTTGCGGAGAAGACTCCGTCGCAGTCGTTTCACGCGCTGTAGAGTCTTCGAGTGCTTCTCGTGGATATGACACTTATCACTGACAGCTTCTTGAGGCACGGCGGTATCCACAGACTCCGTTTCTTCCTCCGTTGCTTCTCCACCCGAAGTAGTCTCAGAGGTGTGCTGGTCGTCTTCTTCAGGTGACATCTCCATTTCGTCGAGCATCTTGTTCAGCATCTCTAGCTCATTGAAGAGGTTGTTCATTTCCTCTAGATCTTCGTTCAGCTCTTCAAGGTCCGGAGCCTCAGCATCTGAGTGCTTTACCTCTCTCTGTCGACTTTGACCTGTAGCGATCAAGGCAATGGCCAAGACAGCTACTGTGACGACTTTCAGATCAGCCATCTTCTTCGTGGTGCTTAAAACAGAAAGACATGTTTGCAGATCAGCCATTTCCTTCGCAGGGCTTCAGACAGAATGGCGAATTTGTAGTGCATGCACTTTCCAGAGCCAAGCTAATGTTTCTCAAGCACAGGCGCTATGCCGAGGTGCTTCTGGAGGAATGCAATGAAAGAAGATAGCAAACGAAGCAACGACGATGTTTTCAGTCTCACCTGATACTAGGCAACGTGAAAGAGGTCCGACCCAGTATATCAGCACACGAGTAAATGGTACGCAGTTAGAAGCGCCACCTTCTTTATAAACATGAAGTTTAAATGGAAAATTACAACATGTAATTATGACAATCCTACCCCCATTGTTGCGTCTAAGTGTCCTGCCCTTCACCATCATGCATATAGTTTGTATGCAGATCGCCAAGCAAAAACAGACAATGTACGTGTTCAATCGTACCAACCAAGCTAGGAGGTTATGTGTCTATATAACCTCCTTGATCGTAGTGTGCACGGACAAAGAAAACTCTGTCGCCCATACTCATTCAATATGCTAAAACGGTGTACACCATAAAGTGGTTTCCAAAGCCAGTGACAGTGTGCAAGAACAGACTGTGGCGTCTTTATGCAAACTGGTATGTGTTCATCATAGAACGTGCAAAAGAGAGGGTAGTTTCGAAGTTACCCAATTGACTCAAGCTACTGTTTCCTTTTCATCGTATATACTTATTGCCAGAGGATTTTTACAACCTACAACAATTCAAACAACCTTACCATCAGACTTTAACAATCACCAAATATAGTCAAAGAACTGGTACAAATAAAAACTGCCTTACTACAATCAAAAGATAAGTGGCGTAGACAATAAAACATACACTCCGTTTTAATACCACTGTTTTATTCGTTGTGATATCAACCGTTTCATTCATCCATACCTCAAAAGATCTTACACTTTAGCTTCAAATCCATTCGCTGCTTGTCTAAATTATTTACACTTCAGTCTCTACAATGTCCTAAATGAGCATGTTCTGTGTCATTTTCATTTGTCGTTCGTCACTGTCTTTCCTGTTTCCAGGCTTGCTCTAACTATACCTTTCTCTGTATATATAGAATCACCAGTACATTTTTTTATCACAAACGTCTGACTCAATACATATAATATGTCTAGCACTCGGCTGTCAGTTGATAACTGCAAGGCTTCGGGCAATACATTTCTACAATCACACTACAAACTTTTAGCTTGGATGCAAGATAGGATGGAGGCCTAATCCTTTCGTGGATGGTGTCCAGGTAACTAAGTACTAGGTTTGATCCCTATCGTACAGATATACAATATCGATATTATGTAGTAACATCTCTAATATACAGATTATACTTGGATTAAATGATTTGATGATATAGTGGTAGTGTAATATACCATACACCATCCGCTTGATTTTGTAATGATATCATTTTATCGATGACAGGCAAATTCCAAAGCATATATTCAAAATCGCAATTTGAGAACAGCCAGTCAACAGTTTTCTTCGTAACAAACATTTACAAGCATTCACCTACATTCTTACATAGTAATAAACACACAATATACGAGTGTCTCATGCAGATGTGAAAGGAAAATAATGGCATTCATCACGACGCCGTCTGTATGTACCACCAGCCAATGTCCTCGCCCGACACAGGAGTGCCCAGGCACCTGGAACGTAATGTAAAATGGACTGTTATTGGACGAGCAATGTTTCAAGGTCCCGTTTTTTTGTCTGATTTTTTTAGCTACTGAATGCTCAAAGTCAAAAGGCATATTCAATATCATCTTGCTGTTTGGTTTCTACACACTGTTAATCTACTACGCAATACATTTTCATGGCGACTTAGTTTCGTGGTAGAACGATAAGATTTGTTTTTACAGTGTTCTAAGTTTGGGACTGAAACAATTCTATAGTACAGTAGCAATACATTGGAAAAACGCAAAGTTGCGGTGTCATGAATTCAAAGTGATTATATCAAAATTTGTATTTACTGTGTAGTTTACAATTCATATTATTCAACATGCACAAATTACTAGCTATATGATCATATTTCAGTAGTGCATTACCGAATTTTCTATCAGTTAGCTATAATACTGTAGATGTAATGAAATGTAAGTTTGGACATAATGAATAAAGGTTATCTATAAACATGATTTAGATTTAAAAAAACACTGTGTGGTGAAACGGTACTACAAGCTTGTATCTACTTCCATATCATTGAGAACGGACACTTTGAACAATTTAATGATCTGTATAAGGAGAGGTTATTGAGTATGAGTGACTAACTGCGAATGTACTTCTCTTGCATGAGTAAAATGATACATAACCAGTCATGACAAACCTTTCTGACCTGTCCTACATGATACCGGCGGCCGCAGTGTGAGGAGCGCAGAAGGTTTCCCACAGCTTGTCCTTCACTCCTCTTTTCCCGTTCGGCCTAACAAGAAGTTCAGACACGATACAGCAATGAGCCATGCAAATGAACGATTAACATGATATCATACACATGTATATATATATAGAGAGAGAGAGAAAGACAAATATAGATTAAAGGATAGATAAATAGATATAGTTTCTTCATAGTATTGATGAATGTCAGAATATGAAGTACAAGAAACAAGTATTTATGGTACTTTTTGTCTGACAGCTTGTTGCAAAACCAAGACCTCAGCCCTCTTCGCTGGCGCTTGACTCGCTCGAGAGCTACCGGATCGGATTCGGGCGACTCGGCCACGTCTGAAGTCTGTCGCGCCTCTCCCACAGCCTTTCCATCGGCGACATTGTTTGCCTGGCCTCCAAAGATAGCGACCAGCACAACTACCAAGAGGACAAGCTTCAAGACTGACATCTTCGCTGTGGTACTAAAACAAAGAATAAACACACACATCGTATGCTAGATATACGATGGTAAAAAATACTTTCATAAGCTTGCTTATTCTTTTGTTTTTTCCAGCTCCAAGGTTTTACAACTGTCAAAAATCTACGCACTCAAAGGTCATGATATTTGATACTTGATAAATGCATCATTTTATAACGACAACAAAAACAGCCTACCTGATCCGATCTCTTCTCAGCTTGTATTGGATAGAGGATGTGCTGCACGCTAGGGACCCTAAAGGCTGCTCCACAGTAAATTTGCTTATGTATGAGTGGCGTTTCTACGATGCTCAATTAGGCATATATATTTCCGACCACATCATTATTTGTTCCGACAATTACGATGTATCTGTATGTAAGTAGGTCAACTTCTATGTGACAATCATCATACAGTTGCATTGTGACTGTTATTCTGCCTTTTAGTAGCTGTATAACATAAGGTATCAAGCCTACTTTGAATCAAATAGAGTTTCAAAGCCAAGTGAACATCTAAATCTTCCCTGGCATGTGGTATATTAGGAAGGTACAGTAGACTTTTGTAGGATTAGTTTTGCATGGAAGGGTAAGAGGATATATGCAGATTTGCTGCCATTAAGGGATCGGGCGCAAACAGGGCGGAAAGATTGCTTCCGCCCATTTCAGGTAAATCTGCATTTGAATTACAGGCTGCTGTTCATAAGTTTATTCCGTGCAATTGTAATATCAAACAGTCTTCAACTCTGCTTTCAAATTCACCGCTTATTTTTCTAGCTGTTTGTTTATCTTACAAGGAAAGGAACAGCTGCTGCACGGTTGATAGGAAGTCACGGAGGCCGTCCTTTGTTTTTGGAAGATGATTTCAAGTTGTTAATTCTGTATGTATTAAAGAATCAGACGTGTCGCTGTAAACTGTTTTGTCTTTATTAGAAGATTATTAACGTCTTCCCTGTGGCTTCCATTTTCTTGTTTCCCCCGTGTTCGCCCTGTATTCGGTAGGTCGTGAGTTCGATCACCAACCGAGTCATACAACATACTTTAAAAGTGGTATATACTACTTTTTCTGCTTCTAACACTCATCTATGGGAAAGAGTGCCATGGCAATAGAATTTCACTGCTTATTTTGCAGTCAGTTTTATAAAACTACTATTACTAACTAACCATTCAATCTTCCAATTTTTTCCTTCCTTCCTTCCTTCCTTCCTTCCTTCCTTCCTTCCTTCCTTCCTTCCTTCCTTCCTTCCTTCCTTCCTTCCTTCCTTCCTTCCTTCCTTCCTTCCTTCCTTCCTTCCTTCCTTCCTTCCTTCCTTTTTCTCTTCCTTTCTCTCTTCCTTTCTCTCTTCCTTTCTCTCTTCCTTTCTCTCTTCCTTCCGTTATTCATTCACTGTATCAACCTGTCCCAGCAGTGTACACGTACTCTTAAGTCACTCATAGAATCAAACCATACCAAGCACTCGGTCTTGCACAAGTAAAGTTTATTATCACCAAAAAGTGAAATGGACATAAAAACCATAAATTAGCACAATTACCAGCCATTCATTTGACCGTTGTGACTTTTACGACTTTTCACAACAACAACAACAACAACAACAACAACAACAACAACAAGCATGCAAGTATTTCTGTCACTGCATGCAAGAAGATAGATGTTCTGAATCGAAAACCATCTCAACTTCGGTTTCGGACCTACTGGCGACGTTCAGAGACGCACGAACCCAATGTGGGGTTTCCCTGCTCCCTCATCATAGGTCGCGTCTCTTCTAACACAAGGGAGAATAGAAATTCGGAAAAATAATTCTAAAAACAGCACAAATTGCGAAACACAACAATTGTACCGAAAATGATACAAGTACACTCAACTTGGATTTCAAACAAAAGACCGTAATCTGTATTCTCAATTCGGAAATGCTAACTCTCAGTAATAATATCAGCAGTTCAAGAAAACAAAATAAAGCTAACGAAGGTCAATGTATTGCGGTTATAGTAAATATCACTTGAAGTCATCGTTTAGATGGTGCAACTTGTCTTACTTTCCTCGTCATTTGCATTTAAGCGGATTTCTTCTGCTTGGACGGCGGTGGTGGGCCGAGCAAGGATGGATCGTTTGCTATCTCTTCCATCATCTTCTGCTGGACATAAGCAGTAGCTTCTTCCATGGACATCCCTTGGGCCATAGCTTCCATGAACAAATCCATGACCCATGGAGGAGGGGCTTCGTCGGATTTCTTCTGCTTGGACGGCGGTGGTGGGCCGAGCAAGGATGGATCTTTTGCTATCTCTTCCATCATCTTCTGCTGGACATAAGCAGTAGCTTCTTCCATGGACATCCCTTGGGCCATAGCTTCCATGAACAAATCCATGACCCATGGAGGAGGGGCTTCGTCGGATTTCTTCTGCTTGGACGGCGGTGGTCGGCCGAGCAAAGATGGATCTTTTGCTATCTCTTCCATCATCTTCTGCTGGACATAAGCAGTAGCTTCTTCCATGGACATCCCTTGGGCCATAGCTTCCATGAACAGCTCCATGACCCATGGAGGGGGTGCATCGTCAGCCGGCGGCCGCGCAGGTGGCGGGCCACCATGCGGTGCGCCTTGTATGGAACTCGTGGCGACCACCAACAGGACCGCTGGGAGCAGCTTCAACACAAACATGATTTCTATAAAAAAACAGGAGATAAAAGATGAACATCGAAACCATTTGTAAGCTAACTAGTATCAACGTGGAAACTTCATAAAAGTAGGGTTAGTAAGAAATACAAACTATTACAATACGTTCTAGATCTCGCCACTTGAATGCTATGAAACACACCAAGTAAACTACAGGCACGTTTGGTACATACTAACCTCCCTATAAGATGACGATCTCTCAAGTGTAAAGAAAAACCTGCAACGGCGCCCTTTTATAGCAAGTTTAGCAGCCTTTGGATTCTCAGAAATAATTCCAGCAGATAAATGAAAATACCAGATGTTTCAGAAATGATGTGGGGCATTTTATTTTAATGACGACTACAACACGCACAATTTAAATTGGCATTTGGTTTCATTTCAAGCGAGAAAATTGGTCGGGAATTGCTCCATCGGAAGATGTCAATTTTCCAACAGTTGAAAATTGGGTTGCAATGGTTACGGCAAAGGCTCGGGGCTTTATCACACAGTCCTTCTTTAGAATAGTTCTATAATATACAGTGCAGTCTATTCAACCTTTATCGATCTTGTATGATAATATTCGGTATTTTCAGTTTTGAATTTGCGTTTTTGATGAGGATTAGAAACGATTTTCAAAACCATTTTGTAAAAATGTAAAGTACAAAAAAAATTTGGCCAAAGAACTGTATACTGCCGGTTAAAAAAATCAACACAGTCTCTACGATGTTATCATTAGTATAGACAGCTTTCTTACAAGCGTTGCAGTACCTATTTATCTACATAGAAACAAAGTTTACCCACTGCAAGAGACTAGGACAATGGGAGGGAAACGTTACCAAATTACACTTACCAGTAAATCTGTCAAAATTACAAGACGTGCGGGTAGAAAGTAAACAGAGCGGTTTAATATCAAGGCAGGTTAAGGATATGAAGCAAGCTCTCTGCTGCCATTCAGGTTATAAAGTCCTTGTGAAGCCACCCATTTTTTTCTCTGTACAGCTGTCATACAAATGCTGTGCGACGAGGACTGATTATGTCACTGTACAATGCCCACACTCGGAGAAGTAGTAGAAAATTTAGAGACAAAATGTCCTCAGACTTGGTTACTAGCACAAAATTCGTAGTCTCCAAGAAGTAGAACACTTGTACCACCTGTAGAATAAGGTCTAGCCATTACCCTATTTCCGGTTATTGTAGGAGATTGAAATTTGACATGTATGATATTCTCTGCAGGTGACATGCATATGAAAGTTTATTTTCATTTCTGAGCTCTCAATGGTTTGTAGCTGCTAGTGAGGTGTGGAGAGTGATGATGGAGTCAGTTTGATTCAAAGCGGACATTAGGCCTCTGGAGTCGATGCAGCTGGACGACCATATAGTCAATGGGGGTAACGCCGCACCAGTACTAGTTGTGCCGGGAGCAGCCAGCTGGGAGCAGCAGGGGCACATCCCGTCACACTCGCCAGGCCTTTTGCAGGGAAGCTCAGTCCGCATCGATAGTCGTTGCGCTACTTTATTCTCCAAGCGGAGGTTTCAATTGTGTGTGTGTGTGGGGGGGGGGGGGGGGGGGTAGTAGTGGCCGCAATTTTCAACGCTATCCTCCCAGCATTAAAAATTGCGACCATTACTAGCATGGAGAATGGCGCTACTTCGGAGGGGCTAGAGGAGGTATGATATAATGGAAATTAGAAATATTAATCAAAAGCAAAGGTTTAAAAGACCACCAGCACGTAGCTAGACAATCTCCCGTTTTGGTTGGGTGATTGGGCAGCACGCCGATAACGACGACCTCTTAGCTATATATAGGTTCCATATCCGCAGTTCAGAACATAGCGTTGCAGTTGAAGTGGGGTGTGGCCAACACGGTTTGTTGTGCAGAAGCAATCAACGAAATACACACAAAAATATATACATGACGGAAAAGCATTAATCCAATTCAATCCCCCGACAACAGACGACATTTTTCGGTTTCATATCCACAGATCAGAGCAAGGTTTTGCAATTGAACCGGAGTATACCCAGCACGTATTGTTGGGCAGATGCAATCAAGAAAATACCTACAAAATGCCGGGAAAGCCTAATCCTTTTCAATCCGCAACTCTGCTGAAACAGTTTCTTCAGTAGCCAACTAAGCCAAATCGGCAAGTACACAAACGGAACAGAGGATTAGCTTTTGTACAAGACAAACTAATAGGTACAGACCACTATATAACCAGTAGAAACTGTATGTTTACACCAGAACCACAAACAGTCGCCATATCGTCAAGAGCTGTGGGATCCACGGCAGATAAACTCAACTCGCTCGTCGTACCGAGGCTTACAATGAGCAATCCCTCCGAAGACAGTACAATGCCGGCAAGTCTGGATCCCGACACAAACGGGAAACATTCCCTCTCACAAGCTGACGGAGGTGGCAATCTCTGCATGCCCAACAGCCACGAGGAAAGTAACGATGACTGTCATGAAGGCAACCTGGCTGGGGCATCTGAGAACGGACAAACAGTCCACATCGGCTCTGGTGGAACATCAGACTGTGGTGAAGAAATCTGTCATGATGGTATGGGGGTTTGTGAGACAGGTTCAGAGGAGGCGAAAACAAAAACAGCGTCTAGCAACAGCGATGACATCACAATCGCCTCGGCAAGGGGTGGTGACTTATCAGAAAAGAGCGTGCACACTTCAACCTTGGTAGGGAATAACAGCAGCATCAGTCCTGACATCCGACAGCGTGGACTTTATCAAAATCCAATGTGCGAGCAGGACACACAAAACCCGAATCTTGTCTACACACAAAATTCCATTGGCCTGAATCCAACGTACCGACAAATTACACAGGACCCGAATAATCCTTTGCACGCGCCAAACACCTTCCAGACTAGTCCTGAGTACGCTCAAACCACCGGCAACCCTAATCAGATATACGAGCCATACGTGTACGATCGCCCTGAACCAGCCACCGGACTAGATAAAAATCATGAAAATCAGTGCCGCATTCAGTCATTTGCAGCTACACGGCATGATGCTATCGTTGATGAGAGTGACAATAACATGCCCACAGCTGACGGGTCGGTTTTTGTCCAAGGTAACAGTGCGATACCAAATAGCCGCCATTCAACGAGTTCTCCAAATCAGATGAGAGCGCAAAACGATCTGATAGAAAATGAGATGTACTTGCCGAATGTGCGCCCACGACAAACAGCCTGTGGTAAGAATTGTTCACATTTATGCTAGCGTTGCTACTGATTTCGTATAGCATGCGAAGACATGATATTCTGTTTTATGTCATACCTGGGCCGCGAAAAAGTTAAATACGGGTGTTTCACATCGTGTGATGATTTTCCTTTTGTCATGCCTGGGCCTGATACGGGTGTTTTGGACCGTGTGATAACTATCCGTATCACATGAGGTTCTTGAGTTGTATCCCACGGGCTTCCATAGAATATTTCGAATGCATTTCGAGCGCGCCGGTTGCGCCGGTTGCGCCGCCGTCGAAAATTCGAATACCGGATTCGGAGGTTGGAATCAATGTTGTTACAGTTTTTTGTTCGAGGACACAAAACTCCCTCAACTTCTGTCGCATTTCGCATTGAAATGTGTGTTTTCTCGGGTGGGTATGACATAAATAAAATACAACACGGTGTATTCCTCATCACCCTCGGCCGAATACGGTTGTCGGGCGATCCTATCCGCGGGCGGGCTGGGACCTCGGGTGATACGGAATACCCCGTGTTGTATTCTATATTTACCCTTGGGCCAGCAGAACTGCAGGAGCCGATTTCGTTTCAAACTTTGAAAGGGAATAACTCAAGAAGGGGTTGATTGATCGTCATGATATTAGGTATGTAGATAGCTTAGATGATGTTTGGCAAGATCGTATGCTTATTAGACAAATCAGGAACTACTTCACATAATTAATGAGGAAAGTTTATAAATCCGCTGCATTCTATTATAGGACTCTCAAACATGTGACATGTGTAATGGAGAAAGAGAGGAATATTCATAGATATCAATTATGCAAATGAATACCTAATCTGCATAGTTAATGGCAAAATACTATAACGCCATATTGGCAAATGATGTGGATTTAATTTGTGATGCAACGTGTCGGCCGTCTTGGGACCATCCAAGATGTTGTAGCAGTAGGCAATGAGACTTTAATACATGTGAATATGTAATTTAGTAGGGGATCATCTGTAGACATAAATTATGTTAATTTCAATTGCGTCATTATTTGGATGCTGCGAGCACAGTCTTTGTTTAGCTCAATAATATTTCTGTGTCATGAGTAAGTGGTTTCTAATTATCAACAGCACCAACGTCTAGCAATAAATTTAAACAGACCAATTTCCAATTAGGACCAATCCGAGTGGGTGCTTGTTTAGTCGGATTATTGGGGCAATAAACCAAACCTACCACTTTGAAACTGTTGTAAATTGTTGGAACAAAGAGATAGATAAGTTCAAACATGTTCAAACTTTCATTTGCAATTGTTTGAAAAATCTAAAACTATAATTGTGACTGAACTATTATTTCATTTGAAATAGTTTAAACTTATGACAAATGTCATCTGAACACCCTTGCGGTGACTTTGAATTGACTCTAGCTGAGAATCGGATTGCCTTTTTTCACTACAGCCTTTTTTTCTGTTACAAGAATTGTTTCTGAGATGTAACAATATTGTTTTCATGCCAAAGCAACTGAAAAGCGCTCACATGCATGTCTTTTTTGCTTTGAATGATTTTTTTTATGTTTCCAGCATTGTTATGGGGCACGTACCGACGGACCAGCGTTATTGTGACAATCGCTTTGATGGCGTTATTAGTCTTCTGTGCAACCTTTGCTGGATTATACTTCAGCACCCGCGTCCATGATGCTGAAAAGGCAAGCTTTTGTCTTTTTCTGAGTCACAGGCTTTATGTTCTTTTCTTTGATGGGGAGAAATGCATATTAATCTTGATAAGACTGGATGAAATCTTGTATTCTCTACCGGACTCCTTTGGTTGCTGGAAGATAGTAAAAATCGGCCGAACGGCTAGACTAATCTGCCAGAACAATGAGCCGGCCATGGTGTGAAATTATGGGTGGACAACATGTAACTCTATTGCCAGGTAGATCCTCTTTGTTCTCCCTGTTTGGCAATTTTTCTTCAACAACGCAACGTAATTACAAAGAGTCTGGTAGAGACAAGAAATCTTATTCCACCCTGCTGATGAGAAGAATATTGCATATTCTTATAAACGTTGTCACCAGGTGTTTCACTGCGTATTCCTTTCTTGGATTATTTTGTGTTGTAGCCTAACTTTAGAATGGTATTACGGCCTTTAAATAAACAGCATGCAGTGCAGTGCTTTCTCTAGCTAGTTAGCACTCAGTACTTTTGACAAAGATTATGGCACACTCCACTAACAGTGGACTATCCCCCTACAGTAGTGACCTGTGTTGCTCAAGGGCAACAGAAACGGAGATGGGCATCGCCCCTATACACTGAAAAGTATGGGAAGGAACTATTAGTTATGATCGATATGTACATGTATTGCGAGCTCCTGATTGGCCAATCACGCATGCACTGCTGGCTATATGATTATGTCCATGCGTGTCGACTTATTCACTTGATGTTGTTCTCAATCTACAGGTGACCACAATCATAGGAACTAATCATGATAACTACGGTCCTGATGACTTTGGTTGCTGCAGCACTAGCTTCGCTGGAAAAGAGATAGATGATCTTACGTCCGAGTTGACGGTGAGTTGCGTTTGAATTAACTTTTCCATTTTTACCTTTACCAGAACTGCTCTGGGTAACGCTGATGTATGTGTCTGTCTGTATGTTTATCTGTGTTTGTGTTTGTTTTAATTTGTATGTATGTATGTATGTATGTATGTGTGTGTGTGTGTGTGTGTGTGTGTGCATGTGAGCGTGTGTGTGTGTGTGTGAGCCTGTGTGTGTGTGTGAGCGTGTGTGTGTATGTGTTCGTCTGTGAACACGATAGCTCGATAATGTCTGGGTGGATATTTGGTATGTGGGCAGGTCTTGTTAAAATGATACGATTTCGGTCTCCCTTGCGGCTTGTTATGGAACTGCAGCGGAAATAACCCCATTTTTGTAACTTTGGTTTGAAGATGGTGCAGTCATCAAAATAGATCTTAGGTTGACGAAGAAGTGACAGAAGTTTGGGTCCCTAACAGTTTTTTTTTTTCTAGCGGCGTAAGGGCGTTTTGTCGGAAGGTTTGATTCGGCATATATGCATAACTCGAGATGGCATGGACTGATTGGCATGAGTTTGGCTTGTAGCTAGCTTAGATAAAGTTGCACACAATTAGACAGTAGTGATGTTAATAACTTCCAGAAGTTCTTAAGTTGTTTATTGTTTGTTGTAATTGTTTATGCATACCGGTCTTGTCACTTGTCAATTCTCAAATTCGGGGGCGCAGCAGAGTCCATTAAAATGTAATTCCCCAACATGGCGGTCAATATCTGCCCGCTTCATTGATATGGAAAGTGTGTGGAGACTCTCAATATCAAGTCAATAACAAGAACTCATTTGATATTCCATGGCAGGTAGGGACCACCGATCGCTCTGTCAGGAATGGGGAACCAACGTCAAACAGCTAACGAGATGTCACACTGCCATCAACCTTCAACAGCTCTGTCTCTATACCAATGCGAACCCCAGATTCTAAGTCGGCACCATCAAAACTGACCGCCCACCAAACGTCGATGTTTTTTGATACGACCAAACGTACATCGAAAGTGAGCGCAAGAAGTGTTGTTGCACCGGCATCATCCCCCGAAAAAGGTGCGTCATCTTTAGCGTCATTAGTTTAAGACATGTAAATCTTCAATCATGACTGTTGAAAACCAAAATCACCGGAAATTTGGTATGAGCATTCCTCGTGCATATATGCAGGGACCAGTATATTGTTTTTGGGAAACAGGCTTTCGATATGACGTGTTTATATGTTTTTACTATTTTCAGCCGAAATATAATGACTTGAGATCTGGTATGACAGTGCCTTCGACATAAATGTATTGGTTATTTTCAATGTTACTGTGATGCACTCCTTAAAAACGTCTTCTTTGAGAGTTTTTGACCAAAAATGTTTATTTCAGGATCCTGGGTCATTACAAACAAGTAGGATGGTGCCTAAAGTATACGCGAATTACCTTTATTTTTGTTTCTTTCTATCATAATCCTATAACCGAATAGTGCCTCATGGTGATTATGATGATGCAGACATTTCTTGGCACGGGTTCCAATGGGATAATTGTTAAAGATCCATGTTAAAGTTTGGCTCATCAAAGCAAGAGGAGCATTCAGTGGCTATCATTTACAAGAGGAGCATTCAGTGGCTATCATTTACGACCATAATACAAACATTACTTTAATGACCACGCAAGATTTCTTTCACATCACCCCAAATTTCATGAGAATAGAAAATAATGGATGTAGTTTAACCATTCTGGGGGTCTGAAAATTGTTGGTAGATAATACAACAATATTATTGCTACCTAGTCCAATCGTGGTGCTAAATTGCTAATACAATCATTTTTTCTTTGATTAAAAAGACCTGCTTCTGGAGTTGATGTGTTCCCCTTTAGTTAAAGTGAGCCCCATCAGTGCTTCACTATTTACATGATTTACTCTAATTTCTGATTACAGAAAGCTACACCGAAATTTTCAAGTCGGAAAAGATCATCATTGGTGGGGGGAAGGGATCAAGTCCCGGAAGATTCAATACTCCAAACGGAGTGGCCGTATCCAGTGATAATGAGATATATGTGGCTGATAGAGGTAATGATCGAGTCCAAGTCTTCAGCATGAGGGGCGTCTTCCTCCGCCTCTTCAAGACAGTGGTGCCTGGCACAAATGGACAATCTATGTATCCTTCAGATGTTGCCATTGACAGAAAGGGTTATTTGTGGGTCGCGGGTATCACTGAAGCGTCTTCTAAATGTGCTATGACTGCACACGTGGTTAAGTATAGTCGAGAAGGTTTAGGGAAAACCACATTCCGCCTACCACGTACATCCACTGTTGGACTCGTCGGTGTTCACGCAGGCATCGCTGTGGACGACCCCAATGACAGAATCATTGCGGTTTTTGTCAATATTCACATCTTCATGTCAAACGGCTCGTTGATTCAAGTATATGAAAGACCCGGCTCACCTAAATTGTTGGGACATTACGTCACATCAGGTAATGAAGGACACGTCATTGTTTCGGCAGAGACCAGGAGATTTGTACAGGTGTACAATCGGGAGGGACATAGGGTGGTAAGGTTCAGGATTGGTACAGGTAAAGGGAATTACCCCCATGGTATTTGCACGGATAGCTTGGGGAACATCATCGTGGCGAACTTGGACAAGAACAGAGTGGACATGTTCACAAGCCGTGGGGAGTTTGTCCGCACTGTCGCTCGTACGAAGCGCCCGAACGGCATTGCTATAGGACCGGGTGGACAGTTTGTGGTGACCCATTTGGAGCGAGACATTATCACCATTTTTCCGCGTCAGACGGTATCACCGTAGCAACGCTTCAGAAATGTGCGACAGTCTAGTCTTTTCCCCAGCGCATAATGAATAGGACTGTTTCTTTTAATCCCCCCTCCCTGCGCCAAGTCTACAAATCCACTGGCTAAAAAAAAGAGGGAAAAAAAGACATTATCGAATGTCAAACTTTGACTCAAGAAAACATTCCCGATGAAAAGTTTTATTCGTCAATACTATTGGCGAACAATATTTCATGAAGTATACATACATACTTAGCTTACCTAGCCTACCCTTACTAATAGTCTGTTAATTAGAAACAACAAGCAAAAGCAGACGTTACATTCATTCATTACAAGTACTGAAATACTTCTTGTATCATCGTGACATGCAGCCGAAAATGGCGCAAGCAATGATGATGTCAGGCTTACGTCATTTTAAAAAGTCATCCGCCAATGACTAGAATCATTATTATGATAAAAGAAGTTGTAAATACGATATACTAATTGTTATGTTATGCTATGCTATGTAGCGAACAGCAGTTAACATTATCTTTGTGATACGTATGGTACATCAGTATAATCTAAAAATACAAATTGGTATTATAAGTAGCATTATACACAACTATAAGACACTGTGAAATAGATATACTTTACATGCAAATATATATAAAGGTCTCCGACACTTGTGGGCGAACTGGGGCCATGTTGGGTTCTTCACAGCTCATGCGATTAGCTGTCGTCTGTTCACAAAAAGGTGTGAATTTTGACAAAATGTCATATAAAGTCTCATCTTATCACAGGGTTTTACGAGGGGTCAGTTGCATTATCAAATGAATGAATGGACGAATGAGCTTTATTGCATACCAGCTGTAGAGGGTACAAGGTATGGAAAACTGTAAAAACAACAACAATAACTCTCAGAGACTAATGTATATATGACAAAAACTAAGATTTTGTATATGGGTATAGTAATATTGTTCAGAATTGATAAGTTGGTCTCATTTTAGAAATGCATTATGTATTGACCTGCATTGGTAGACACAGGAATTGGACTTAATAACAGCAGATGAAAAATGTCGTTCTGTGTACAAGGTAACCCGGCATCGGTCTTAGCTACACTTTTGATGGTGTTTATTAATTCTTTTTCTTCCCTATAAGTAAGGCAAGACATTACAAAATAAATTCCAACTTCAACAGATTTATAATAAGGAGATACAAACTCTGTATTATATATCAGAAACCATTTTCAAGACATAATTATTTGCATGATTGTATATATATATATGTATGTCATAGTTTACAAAGTTAAAGAGAAGAGCGTACAAATTGCAGAAGTCACCTTGAAAGTTCCTTTATCGGATTCACTTGGCAGAGCCGACTGTAAAGAAAGACATTTTAACAATATATGTGGGGTTGTTTTTGTTTTGTAAACATCAACGTATGATATGGTATTATCTGTATATATGGCACAATATAAAGTGATAATACAAATCAGTGATAGGAGCCCAGTTATCCTTTTGGAATTCGTACTATTACACTTGTCTGACGTTTATATATTCAATCAATTCACCTCTATAACTACAATTGTTAATCAAGATTCTCCAGTATTTTTGCATGTAGCAAGTTCTCTCAAACCGGCACAGCGGAAGATCTGACAAGTTTTAAGGATTAAAAACGCACTGATTTTATTGATAGGTACAATATAAAATCGAGCAAGAGACTTCACATTCTTACAAACAAAGAAACAAAGAAACAGACCGACCGATCGACCGACCGACCGACCGACCGAGCATCAACCATTTGCTTAACTACTATTTATACAACTGAAAATTACCTTTAAAGACGGAGAGTTTCCAGGTGCCCCCACACATGGTGGTGATTGACGGGTCGTCACCCACACACGGTGTGTCACATGACTCATACAGGACCTCTTTCCCCTCCAAGTTGCGGGCGAAGTCTTCCTCGGTACCGCAGAAACATTCTTCATAATACTCCGTGCCTGTGATACAAATAGAAATTAGGTAATGAAACATATACTGCTTCTACCTGCATTTATTTTCAAAACAATGCAAGAAACTAAAAGAAACAAGACGACTATAAGGGTATCTTTAAACTCAACTCGGAGAGTTCTTTCACTATGTTGAAAAATATATGCATGTAGTTGAAAGCATTATAAATGCTGAATGAGAAATCAAAACAATGTACCCGTGATGCGTTCCTCGTACCGTTCGCTAAATATTGAAAAATACCTCCACACTTAGTTCTTAGGAATTCTTGAATTCTTCGTGCAGACACCAACTATACATCCACAGTTACGAAATGTACATTTTTAATAAATCATACATTCTATGAACTATACATTTTTATGAACCATTGTTTTCAAAAAGGCTTAAGTCATTTCGGATTCTAATAAGTAAGAACAACATTTGCCACTCACCGGCGTAAGCATAGCCCAACTCCCGGCAATAGTCGAGACAGATGTCGTTGGTGAGAGTGTTACGGAAGATCTCTGGACCATGGGACATCATGCGCTCCTTACTGTCCGTGTAACATCCAAGATTGCGTACTGACAGACAGTAAAGAATGCTTTTAGAAATAAAACTAGTTATGTCCGGAAAAGCAAACATTTGGAACTCTAAGAAGATACAAGCGTGTGTGAACTACGGTATGCGTATTGTATCATTTGACATTTGTAATCTGAAGCTATGTACATTCCATCTGTCTTTCTGTTTTTGTTTGCATTTGTTTGTTTATTTGTTGCAGGTACGAGTAAAGTCGTTAGCCTGACGCCTGATAAACACACACACACACACACACACACATATATATATATATATATATATTGTCTGCATGCAAACAGTAATAAAGAAACCTTGTATTCTATAAAATGCAATTAATGATTCTATTCTTACCTGTTGATGTTCGAAAAGCAAAATAGCTTTATCATATAAATTTCGTTATGTTAAAAGATTGATGATAAAAGTACCTCCGTAATGGCCGTAGTCGATGCAGCCGGGACAGTCGCAGTATTCAGGCGCGACGCCACACCAACCGTACGGCGAGCAGCAGGCGAAGACTCCGTTCGGATTGCACTCGGCTTCCTCGGCACCCTCGGCAGGGAACCCCCAGCCGCAGCGATTGTCGTTCCGCCAAGTCAGCTCACCCTCAACGTCGTCCGTGCCTTGTTATAGCAGAAATATCGTATTCTTAGCTGAATTAGATCCATTGCGAATACACACATGGTCCAAGATACTAAGAAGTAATCTACAAGAGGTACTGGTACAAGAATTTCACTCAAATGGAAATAAGTTCCTAGCTTCGGTTAGGGATGTAGAGTCGGAGTCCCTTGTACTATGAGGAGAACCACAGATCGAGCACGTGAAATAACCCCCCACACTTACAGAAAACAGCAGGGGTCCATCCTGGTGTGAGTGGATCATACCTTACAGTTCGGTCTTACGCAGCTTACGTACCGTTCAAAACTTGTGTGTTACGCGTTTAACCGGTTATGCGAAACAAACAAGATAAACAATGTCACATATGATACGACTGGATGATTTGAAAGACCCTCACCGATTGTATGATGCATACTTATTGTTAGTACAGCAGCTAACAGATCAACTATTGCAGAAGTAAAGAGAAGACACAATATAACACTTCATGTACAGTACATTACACAGCGCATTCAAGCAACAAAAGATAGGTAGTGTAAGCTGCAGCTTGTATTAACTTCTGAAGGACGGACCGGTCCCACTCCCCGGCTCCCTGTAGTCGGTACAGCCGGGACAGTCGCAGTGATCGGGGGTGATGCCGCACCAGCTGTACGGGGAGCAGCAGGGGTAGATACCGTCGGGGTCACATTCGGCAGGGCTACCGTCTTCAGCAGGGTAGCCCGGCCCGCACTGGTAGTCATCGCGCCACTTCTTAGGAGCTATTCAAGAAAAGAAAAAAAAATTAAAGTATAAGTGTTCATTTTTCAGTTTCGTTCCGAATCTGGGCGGAGTTTGTAAGTATACTTAGAAAAAAAAATAGATCGTCTGATAATTTTAAGTCATTCTACCGGCGCCTGGCTTCAGGCCCCCGCCCAGGCCTCCCAATAGCCCGAAAAGCCCCGCTAGGAAGCCGCTCAATTCGCCCAGTCCCTCCACCGGGATGCCTTCGTGGACTCCGTGAGCTGCCGGCGCTTCTGGCGGCACCTCCACCAGCTCCTGTCCCCGAGCAGCCAGCATCAGCGCGAGCACCACCAGGGTGGCTACTTCGAAGGCAGCTCCTTTCATCGTCTCAGTTACTTGAACGAAAAGAAGAACAATTCTATCACTAACTAGAAATACATTTTTTTTCGAAAATTCTATGAAAATCTACCGAAATAGTATGAAGACGTTGAAATAAACTCAAGAGGTAAACTTAAGGCAGGTTAAGACGTTGACACATATATACCTACCCTCTGCTTGCCGTTCACCCCAAGACTTTGCGATGCCGTCCGTATCCTTGCTGCCCTACCGACCTTGTGGGCTGATAATTACGTTACGCGGTGCATTTCCTACACTCGGAAAATTGCCCCCTGTATTCGGGTAACTGGCACCACGCCCAGTCCTCTTGTTTAAAAAGATGCAAAGACAGATAATGGGATCCATGGACATGGCTCAAATTGTTTATCGTCTTTCAGTAAGTTAATTTTCATTTCATATGTTATATTGTAACGGACGGTTTCATTCACATATGACGAAAATATGGTAGTGTTTTGAAAGGGAAGGCAAAATGTATGTATAGATTTAGCGTAGGCAGATGTTTGTAAAGAATCATATACCCTCAAAAAGAAGCCGGTTTCCAAGAAGGTTGAAATTGTTCACGATTAACCCCCGTAAAGCAAGAGACCTGGCTTTCAACTACCCGTTAAATGGGTACTAAAACGGCTGACCACTAATGTAGCAACTTAGTATTCTTTGAATAACACTTCCGAGAGTACATGTGACTACTGATCCAGGCATGCGGGCACAACACCAAATTCCTGAATGTTGGCCAGTTTTCTAAAACACCAGTTGCTCTCGATGTAAGCAGTCAAACCTGTGACCTTTAACTTCCCATATGATGAAGGAATTTCTGCTAACATGACTTTTTCTATGTAATTATAAGCATGCCCTCAATATGACGAAGCACCTTTTACCATGCACGAGTAGGATCGCGAACAATTTCAACCTTCTTGGAAACCGATTTCTTTTTGAGGGTATAATTAAGTATTATTTGCATTACTCTTGACTATAATGGTAATTGTGACGACCTTGTGTCGGTGAGTCTCCCGTTCCAAACATACGGGCACAACTGGCCAGTTTTCTAAAACACCGGTTGTTTTTGGTGTAAGCACCCAAAATTATGATCTCTAGCTCCCCATACAATTTCGAAATGGCCATTTAGCTTACAGAACTTTTTCTTTGCAATTATAATCTTATAAAAATAAGACGAAGCAATATTTGAGTGGGGATAGCTTATCTGAATGAATATTGGAACATAATGCAATACTATGAAATGATCTGATGTGCCTAAAGTACGGATCTCCAAACAACGTTAACATATGTATGTCCAGTTGTAAGTTTGTTTGTAGTATGTATTTGAATGAACCGATGTCCATGTGCTATATTCTGCACTTGTATGTTGCATATTTCACGTTGTATTGCTGTTTTACTGTATGAGAGCACGACCGTTATGTGAAAGGTATTTAGTTCTCTAGAGGTCAACTTATATACTAACGTTAGATTTGTTTTTCTTACACCGAGAGATAGAAGAAAAAAAACATACATATAGGTGAATGATAGAAACCTCCATGATAACATGAACAAAATCGCCACGTAACTCAAGATTAACAGCTAAACTTGAAGTCCCCAGAACTCCCATAGGCAGTAGTATAGCCGACATAGATAACAGGTAGAGGATGTGGATCGGTCCACTGCATGAAGGGGGTCTGTTCGCCTTGTTTGCCGACTGAGATGGTCCCGTCTTCCGACCCGCCAATCCAGAAGCCGCGAAATTCGGTATCAGAGAGGATCCCTGCAACACACAAAAAGTTGAAAACTGTAATGCCCTTGTCCCACAGCATTGACATACAGAGTTGCCGAATTCAGTATTACATCTTTGCAACACAGAACATCACATGCCATTATCTACATCAAATATCTGCATCAAAAGTATGCAAAATAAAAGAAGAGCAAATTTGAGGATTATTTGGAATCAGTGTGTAATCCAAACTAAATGGTGCCTCAGAAAGGAAAGATGTCACGTAACCAACTACTTTTGCTGACATAGAGGTAAGGTCGTTGGTTATCCTTCTGAATCTTTACCAGTATTGGTCTTCTTCAAATGAATTTTTGTGGAAAATCAGTGGCAAGCCTTTAACGTTATAATACACGTCAGTCTGCAATGATGTTTGTAATCATCTACGTTTGGACATCAAATACTGGTGGAATCTGGTAGCAGACCTTCCCACAAACTTGTCTTTACCTGGTGTGTCAACCTCTACCAGTCTAGCGCCCACGTCTCGGCGGATGAACGACCTGGTGTTGCCGTCACCTCCAATGACGATCTCGTACATGTAGTCGAGATCCCGGTCCTCTGCAGACAGACCAATGCGGACATCATTCCTGGCCCTTGCTTCCAAGGTCAAAGGTGAGGGGGCGATACCCTTCAGGTCCCACCTGTACCTGTAGGTGCTGTCTGTGGATCTCTCTTGGCAGGTATCAGGGTCGAAGAAGATGTCCTCCATTAGGTGTAGCAGATTTGCTGTTATCATGATAAAGAATATCAATAAAGAACATGTAAGTAACAATGAATCACTGCATAAAAAAGCACACCTTGAAGCATGCATATGCCTAACGTTTCTGTTCCTCCATTCGAATGAGAAAACGGCACCTTTATGCATGCTTTAGGTCACGCTTCAAGATCTGATTTTTTGCAGTGCATACGTTACGATTCACACGACGTAAAATTGAATGGAACCATATCGAAAATGTTGAAATGACAGTTGCTTTTGTACTTTTACAATGAAATAAAAGTTTAAAACCTGTTCAAGATATAAGCCCCAACCGGCTTGTGTATCTACAATATTTGTTTTTTAACTAATACATGTTTCTCTCATTTTCTGCATATTCGAGGTAAAATCCCCTGCATACATACAACTGCTATATCGGATATTCAGATGACTCACTATTGTAGGCGAGATCCTGGCTTGTTGGGGCTGGCAGACTGGTAACCACTGAAGCCAGTGTAATCATCAGTAGAAATCCAGAATACATGATGCTCGTCTTTAGTATGATCTGCAAAGAATAACAGATCTGATATTGGTTAGAAAACTGCATTGAGTTAACAAAAGTCAAGTTAGTTAAGAATCAGATAAATAGCGGAGGCAACCTAGGGGATAACAACGCACTAGTGTAGATTATAAATGGCATATTTCAGACAAAACTAATTCAAAGCTTACCAATACGACAAGAACGACGCCGACATCTATTAGGTATATTGAGAGAATCAAATTTGACCTCTAACGCAACTTGTAGGTGTGTCGTCTGGTAAAGTTTATCTAGTCTATCAGTAAATTGGCTTGATTTGAACTTCCTCTCTTGCATCTTAGTCTAATGACAAGGTACAATAAGTCTTTTATCCATGATGGCTACATTGTCCCGATTTTTCACAATAGGTGGATTCAATTTCATAAATATCCTCATTTTTACCATATACCAACATTAATCTCTGTGGATGCAACATACTATAATAACCAATGCAAAAATCAGTATACACATGGTATGGAACACATTCTTACCCTATTGTCTTGAATCGGGTCACTGTAGCTTGATCAAGTCCCAAGATGTCAAAGGAAATACTCGTAATGCTGTTTTTGAACCATGTAATGAGTTTAGGCTATTGCTTCTTACCCTATTGACGTTTGCACAAGTCCCGCATGTTACGCACGGAGCTGTGACCAATTCAGAAATTAGACGGAAATGATGGTAGTAATTACAATGGTGATGAATATCTATAGAGGAGCTAAGGTTTCTGAGAATTAGGCAGTATATAATCATGCGGTCATGTGGTGGCCTTGTACGTGGTTAGGGTTACTGACTTGGAATCCAAAGGTTCTGGGTTTAGATACACAATATCCTCACTTAACTCCCCTCACTTAACTCAGAGGATCAAACGTATCCGTCTGGTCTTACCCAGCTAGTACACGTACGTAACATACAGAAACCATTGTTATGTGGTTTGGATTGGTATACCATTTACGCAACAAAAACATAGAGAACTGAGATAAGGTCATTTAAAACCTCTTTATATACTAGAGTAGTACTAGTATCCTTTAAAGCAGTCCAATAAAATCTATCGTCTTAAAAGTATTGTGTACTTAATATCTAAGTATCAGCTGACATGACAACATTGCAACGTCATGACTTAACATTACTAAATTGAAACTTGTCAATGTTGTTGTAATTCCATGAACTGAATAACGATTGCACACTGAAATACTTTTTGTTCAACAACTTGAAGGCACTGGATATTTGAACTTTACATAGTCATGATCACCAGTTGTTTTTGTATCATGATATCAATGCACTTGTCAGGACCTTTATATTGAGGTTTCAATTAGGTTCTATCTATAATTCACAATTTAGTTTTATTGACATGCATAATCATGACTATCAAACATAATTGTGTCTTTTAGCTATTTTTCTAAAAACATAAAATAGCTATACGTTGATGAAAGTTAGACATCCAGGTAGTAAGATACGCCAAAAATAATTACTCAAGCAACTGAATAAAGTTTTGAAACTTTCAAAACTTTATCCAGTTGCTTGAGTAATTATTTTTGGCGTATAAAATAGCTATGTTAGCTGTCAAGTACATGTCATGACTACTATTATGGAACTAAAAAATATTTCAGAAACTTTACATTATAGGAGAAAATCAACTTAGATCATTGCTGATTTCACGAAAATATAATATTTTACATTTGTATCTCTGGATTCCTCCTTATCTTGTTTGAGGCATCTAAATCAGACATTTTTTAATCATTCTGAATATATTAATTGCTTTTAGCTAAAATATTCTGTTGAGCAGAAGTCTAATCAGTTGATCAGAAAATAGATTTCCTATGGTGTTCAAATTGCACTTGTTTATGGAAGACAACATAAGTTTGATCTCTTCATTCACCACTGCATATCATAAGTGGCCAAAAGAAATACCCAGGCACCCTGTGTGTCCCTTGTTTCAAAGGTTAACACAGCTAAGTTATGAAGTCATTCCTCTGTGTTAGTCGTTGAGTTTTCCAAACTTCAAACATGTAACTACATACAGTATTGTCAAATGTACTTTTTTCATTGCTCATGATCGTAAAAAAATTTAAAAAGTGTATTATGATATTTTGTATAGGGCACATTCCAAAAAAATGTATGTACGGCTAATATGCAAGATATTCTAGGAGTGAGAAGATTTTGGAGATGTCATAATTTTGATGACATTGTTTGATGGACCAATGGCTTCATCCTTCCTCACAACACGTTTGTCACCGTTGATTTCTCTCGCCTGTAGGAAGACATGTGAAATAAGACTTTAAAAAGTATCCACAGCTAATCAACCAATCAATCAATCAATCAATCAATCAATCAAGCAAGCAAGCAATCAATCATATCTAAAAAAAAAAAACAGTTGAGAAGATATGAGTGTAAAATATGTAATACTGAACTGGTCAGGACTGGTCTGGCATTTTTGGCATTGATGCCACCTCAGGCCAGATCCCTTGACAATTTAGCATCAATGCTGCACTGACATCAACAATCATTTATCCTTAATTCTCCTAGACTGCAGCAAAGTATGATCTCAGTCATAATTACTGTGAAACTGCCTAGGACCTCAGCACCAATGCCAGACTACAGCAGCAACAAAACTTTGAGCATTAGGGCAGCATTTTTGCAAGGGTTGAGCAATGTGGAAGTCACATGCAACAACGTGTAGATGTATGCGTAGTAAAACTATTCAGAAATACCTCCGCTCGGACAAATGTTCCCTTCAAAAGCTCTAGAGCATGTACCAACACTGTGTGCAGGTGGCCCACTGTAGTACCTGGTCTCAGGACCATGCAGTCCTGAAGGGGGGTGACAATGATATACAAGTTAGTGGTGGCCCTTGAAAAAGACACAAAGCATAATTGCGAGTCACAATTAAGAAGTTGAAGTGCTATGTAATTGAATATTTAGAATAATGTCAAGTATAGCCAACATTAGGAACAAGCTGTTTGGGGACCCAGAAAAATAGCACTTCTTTCTAGTACTAACAGATACATGTACATGTCTAGAACAGAAAATATATTTTAAAAATATTTGTGTTACTGTACTGAGGAAAGCATTGGAGGCCCACAACTGACAAGTATCTTTGGGATAGTATCACCAATCTATAGCTAGTAGTACATAAAATCTACCAAATATCATCAAAATCCAGCATCTATGTCAAACCCTTGTCCACACACAAACAAGCCACTGATAATGAGAACTCATTCATCACTATATGATTAAGATACTACATGTAAACTTTGATGTTTAAGTGTGGATTCCCTTGTCTAAAGCACTTGTCTGTACCTTAAGCACCCCGGGTGCCTCTCCCTTCTGCCTGTGGTCCAGTGACATGAGTGTGTCCAAGTCTTTTACAGGGAAGGCAAAGATGGGTGACTTGAGAGACACAGCACGGTTCAAGGCATTGTGGACATTGGTAGAACCAAACCTAGTAATAATAACACAGTACTAGCATTGTCAATCTTCTTCAGGAAATGTTACACAAGCAACCAAGAAGTTCAACCTATCTGATGGAACACATATGTTGAGGGGTTGCAATCTGGTAGAATTGTCAATTCTATCAGTAGAATGTCGCAAGTCTCTGTCTGTTGACAGAGACTCCTATCAGGATGCTAGGAATGTGTTACAAAGGTCTTTCACCTCATAATTCTTGAGTTTCAATTCAATTCATTGACCTCTGACCTAACAATTGAAGTTTTTAAAAAAGTTCTGACCACGATTCTGCCAGATTGCAATCTCTACCCAAATGTATATATATCATACTATTCATGGGTATCTGTACATTTCTTGTTCCAGCTAAAATATCATGTGTATCAGATAAAAATGGAATAAACACAACATAGATTGAGCATCAAATCATCAAAGATAACGGAAAAAAATTAACTGCTGTGACTGACTTACTTTGAAAGTACATTGTTTTGTATCCTGTCCAGTTCCACGGTTGTTGTGGAAGACAGAGGTCTAAGGAATTTGTCGTCAGTCATGAAGGAGGGTTCTCCATAACAGTAATACAGGAAGCCATCCCTCTGTAACTCCTGCAGCTTACATTCACTCAGGGCACTCATACTCGTACTCATGACAGCTGCATTTGGATAGGCCTCCTCAATCCTGCATGTACAAAAGGGCAAATTGAATATGTTCCAAATTGGGTCAAAATGGTTGTAACACCACTGACACCAAAATACATTAATTCCTTATTACTTTCAACCAAAGATTGAGGTTTGTACAAACCATACACCTTTCTGATGTTATTGAACATCGAACCTTACTATGTAAGAACGAACATATAATGGACAAAGTATGTAGTCATGTTTCCAAATGTTTCAAACAGAGAGAAGAAACTACTGGGTGATCAACATTAGTTTAATTAGCAATAGTCCACAGTTTGTCTGTTTTTCAGTTTTCAATGTTAGAATGAAGCATTTTATCATTTCATGTTTTGCATTATGCTTCTTATACATGTGGACCACATGTGGTCATCTGTGCATTTAGCCCTTTTGGGCAGGAATATGCAATAAAGACTTGTTTTGAGAAGCCAATTGTGCATAATCATAGTGATTGCATACAATTGCACAAATGCAAATATGATGATAATGTTTGCTTTGTTTACTTTTCAAAATAATTTTTTTTTTACCAGCCAATGTACCAGTTTCCAAAGTCATCTATTAGCTATAGACAGAATGTCAATTTATGATCATTCTTTGTGTGTGTTACCGTTCCATTTCCTTTAGACAAATTCCATGTGCACACACCTGTGTATGTTGTTCTCTGCCTCTGGCAGGTCGGACTTGTTGAGTCCCAGCACCATGGGGAAACGGATCCTGATGAACTCAGTCACCAGTTTGTGGAGGACACCTACGTCCCATCCAGGCAGGGTCTCCACTAGCTTCCTATTGAACAAACAAAAATTCAGATAATATGTGCCTTGATTCGTTTTGTTTTGTTTTGTTTTGTGGCCCACAGCATGTTATCTGCCTCATTGCATAATGTCCCAGTCTTGTATTTTTAGCTGCACAAGACCATACGTATTGGTTTGATCCACTCACACTAGGATGGACTTTCACTTCAGCACCATGGACAAAACTTAAGCTGTGGAAAGTTGGTCATTTAGTTCACTCTGAAAGTCTAACCAAATAAACTAAATAAAGCGGAGTGTAGACATGACCTAATTATGACTAACCATGAGGCTAGATGAAAGGATACATGTTTGCTTATGGTAATACCTTCTGGGTTGTACTTCATTAACTTGCTATATTCTGATTGCCAAAAGTAAAAGCAATTATATATCATGTATATGCACAGCTATGAGACGGACGGATGAATGAATGGATGGATGGATATGGACAGTAGAAATATGACTCCTAAAAGTTGGTCAGATGATATACAAGGGGCTCGGATGAGAAGTTGGCATTTCAATTCTAGCAAAATCAATGCAAAAACTTCGTAATGTGATATGAACAAATCTCAAATTTACTCTTTCTGGCTTCTTTTGCTGAATGCTGTACCTTGTATCGATGCCAGTTGCGGTGAAGGCTGCTTGTATGACAGATCTGGAGGCGTGGTACCCAGAAAACATGTCCAGCAGCTTCAGAGGTCTCTTCACAATGGCCTCCCACTTGTTCATAATGTTGTCATAGATCCAGCGACTACAGGATAATCATGTCAATCAACATTTACTGCTATATTGATGAAGGTTGGACATCCAGGTAGAACATGGATGATAGGCAATACAGAATGAATCAAGCCACTAGATAAATCCTCTCAAGAGTCAGACATTTCAGATAGCATCTACTATCTTTCATCTATCCAGTTGCTTGATTTACTCTACATTGCATTACTGTGTACAGTTACTATTAATGGTGGCAGGATAAGAAATAGAAATGGACATGTGTCATCATAAAGATATAGTATCACCTTTCATTTATGCATGTGCCTTTTGGAGAAAAGAAATACTACAATAACACTTTAAAACATGGTAAAAGCTGTGAGATTTCACTTCAGCACCAAGGACAGGGTATAAGTAGACAGCAGTTGGCAGACCAGGTTTGAGTGACTGTATAATTCCTAACAATGTATGACTTACTGTATTTCAATATTGAGCCACCTGACATCCTTAGTTGGATCGTACCCTATAGTTTCCTCCCCATTCTCGTCCGTCTGTCCCGATGCATCGATGATGTGTATCAGCACATCAGCATCTAACAGGTCATTCAAGAACCTGGCAAGGGACAGAGGTGGATCATTGTCAATCCGAATGTTAATAAAGTTACAAGATTAGGTGCTGAATAATTACAGCAGCACAATCACTTTTCTTGCTTGAGAATCTAGCTAAAGAATGAAATTGTACCGCTGTATAATATAGACCAATCCCATACCCGTCCACCTTTCTTAAAAAAATGAAAATGTAAATATTTGGCAGACATGTAGCCACTCTCTCATAGGTCGAACCACTTATTGCCAGGCTATCATTGGTTGAACTGTTGATTGTGATGGGTAGCCAGATTCGGTCTATTACTTGTCATGAGTATTCTATGTCCAAAAAAGCATGATACACATACCTCAAAGGGAAGAGCACATTAACCTCTGCAACTGTGGAAATTTCTATATTAAAGCCTTTATCATTAAAACCTGTTCTTACTGTTTAATCATTTCCTAGTTAAAAATCATCATTTCCTAAGCCAATCAAATCTAGATAGCCCTAATAATTGGCGTATTCTGTTAAAGCACCTTAGCACCTTAGTTCCTCCCGTGCCTTTGAGGCACATCGGGCCGTCCTTTTCCTGCTAAATTGTTAACAAATTTTTTTTGTACCTGTTTCCTCTACCTTTGCCATCGGCTGCCCCAGGAACTAACCCTGCAACATCTTTCAGCAGCACAGGTAGCAGTCTCTCACCTTTGTAGTTATGGCCATAGGCTGTCAAAGAAAGATGAAAATATTTCCAGAAGAATATAATATGCCAGTCATTCACAATACAGTACATGTACATGTAACTACTGATCAGGATGGCTTAAATCTTAAATTTTCTATTAAGAAGATGTATGGGTAGAAAACATCAATGTTTTCTGGTTGCCAGGCTAATTTCTCACAGCCTCAAAGCAGATCTAGATGGGTGTAGATCTGGATTTGGGGTCACAGGGTGGCTGTCAAAAAGGCCTGGCAGTCAGAAAACTATAGGAAATACATACATGTATATGTTCCATTCCAACATCTGCTTGGAGATTAGCTCCCCTGTACACAAAAGTACAAGTGCATACATTTGTAATCATTAAAAATTACCTGCTTCACATCGACGATCCATCTTGGCACATGGACACGGCACACTGAAGTAGGCAGTGCCAAAGTTGGGCTCTATAGTAGTGAAGGGATGGGCAGCAGTTTTAGCCTGGTTCTGGGCCATGGCTGCATTAAAAAAGGTCGACTTCCCAGCTGATGGCTTACCCTAGAGAAGAAATTAAACAAGGACAATTCAAAATGAACAAAGTGTTGCGATAATTTTTTTAAGAAACTCCTGAGAGAAAAAAAAACAAAACACATACATATGTGTCCAAAAGACTTTTGGCCTTGAATAATTTTTTATGGAACTGTAAGTGTAATCATCAATAAGTGTAATATCGGTATATAACAACAAGTTAATCAAGTCCTCTTTTATTTGCAGATAACTGCAATTAGGAAAAAATGCTGTATTTCTTCTGTCTTCTGCACTGCATGCATCCTGTTTTTGGATTTGAACCGTTAAATATGCTACTATAAGTAAGGGATTTCATGGCGTTCCAACTATTTCTTTCTTTAATGATATTATGGAATGATATCACACTTGTTTTTATCAATCAGAATTTTAACATTGACCTTACCACAAGTCCAATCACAAAGTTCCAGCGACCTCCAGTGTTTCTACTGTCGGTAACCTCCACCGGTGAGGACAATAAATCTGAGATGTCTGTTGTTTCTTCTTCTGTCTGGTCCTGTAACATGGACAATATACAGCCAAACAGATTTCTTCATTTATCAATCTTGGCTGAAAGCAGACAGACATTCCAGGTCATGGGGTAAATGGATGAGGCTACTTATTCAAGGGGAGGTTTTGGTCTGTCTGCTTGTCTGTGTTTTTGCAGTTTTATCATGCTGCCTACAAAATGTGCACAACACAATAATGTGTATTATTTGTACCTGCGGCGTTTCCTGATCGGGTGTGTTTGGACACACATTTTGGTTAATCCAGTCTCTGGCTGCCTCCACTAGTGTAAACACCATGGCCATGCCAACGCTCTCTTCTGCCTGGGTAAGACAGAAACAGAGTCAGAGCCATTATGTAACAGTGTCACAATAAACATATCTTTTGTAGCTACATTTCACATTATATAGTTGCAGTCGCTTCCATATTATTGTCATAAAGACTCAGAGTTAGATGTTAGATGACTCAGCTCTTTGAGTAAAGTACAGACAACATAATCATGTAGAAAAGTTGTTATATGTGGTCTACCTACAATTGTTTTCAGATGGCTGAGCAAGTCTGCATGTTGCTGGGTTGTGAGAACCTGAGAGCGCAGAGGGATGTCTATATCCGGGGCCTCGTCTGGGTATCTCTCCTTGTATGTTATCTTTACATACAAGGGACCTACAGAGAATAATGGGAGAAGAGGGGGTAAAATCACTTCAGTGTAAATACTGTGAGTCTTGTACATGACGGTCATCATGCATTTTTCTGTGAGGTGTAGAGACCATTATTCGTAGCCGGAAAATTTTTTATGAAGTATAATTGGTTGCCTTAATTCTTTTGTTGCACATTATTTGTCACCCAGAAATCATCGTTACTAGCAAGGAGGTTAAATATATATTTTAACCTCCTTGTTACTAGTAAGCATTCTTGGCAAATTCTATCACATAGTCGAACCCCAGATTGCCCCAATGATGTAGCCTTCATTAATGTTATATATCTAGGTTTCCTTTTTAAAGGAATGTAAATATTGAACTTAAAACTATATAACGTATAACATTATCGGTTATCATTCTTTAATTAATAATACCTGAAAGTTGGACTTCCAAGTCCTTCAGCTTTAACATAAAACTGCATGGTGTTGTAGCAAGGTCTATCAGTGGGGAAAGAATGGTGTAAATATAATAATATTAAGACATCAATATTATTAAGCATTGTAAACTACATCTAGTAATCAATAAATTTCCATATTAATTACATGTTCTCAAAAAATCATAGAAAAATTCAATACTCAGGTATTTCTTTCCTCTTACAAGACTGGATACAAAATTGTAAAAGTACCCTTATTTTTAGATTTCTCAACTCAGAGACTTGCCTAATTAATTAGTGGGCGTGTCATATACAAATTGTAGGGGGAGGGGGGTAACGTTGTTGTTGTCCACATCATCAGAAGCTGCTCAAACTATTTTGCTACACTCACCGGAGAAATCGTCGTCAAAGATAGCTTGCAAAGCTCCTTTTTCATCATTCTGCTCACTTTGGTAGTCCATAACGATGTAGAAAGTGTCAAGAAATACGTGTTGCCAACAATAAAACTCGAAGCACGACTATGAAACTTTCATTTGGGTTAAAGGTCAAATCGGACTATTCTATTCCCTCTATAGGGAAGTTCTTTTTGTGATGATTTTCTGTATAGGAGAGTTCAATTCGTGATATCAGTTATATCTTTATGTTACTATATTTACATGTACATATAGTAGCTGAATATGTCCGTTTTGGCTTTCTTGAAAATGATATTTGAAACCTTTGTTTTATGACATTGACTTATTATTTTGTCACTCTGTGCAAATAAATCTTTAAAAAGGAAACATGAAGGTGAAATTTTCTTTTTACTGACATAAATCACTTTGGAAAGTTGTATCCAATAAAATCCATCAAAATTTTCAGTTCATAAGTGTCAGACTTAACTCATGCATTTCCTATTTTGAAACAATAATGATCAAAATTAGCAACTTTGTCATAATAATAACATGTAAACATCAGGAATACATTTAATACAACTCTTTATTGCGAGGCAGACAATTGTATTGCATTGTGAATGTTTATATAAGGAAACACCAATTGATAAAGGATACAACAGAACATGTACAAATGCTAAAAAAACATTTGAATGTGTGTAAAATATCATGTTACCCAGCTGAAGGTAGCATGGATTTTTTTTCTTAAAAAAGCTTTGCTTACAATGCCATGGGGGTCTTTTTAATACCTTATATCTCTTCATAAATATATAATTGTACATTTTTAATACGCTATACTTTCACCTCCTCAACCTACACAGTGTTATCCCAAAACACAGAGGCACCTGGCAGGCTGTCATCAAGAAGCCATGACATCTGTGTGCAGGGACGTCTAACCCTTTGCAAGGCAAGAAACAACAGACAATAAACTGGATAAAGTGAGTTTGTGTGAGTCTGTTCATTCACTGTCAAAAATATATTGCTCCAAATCTTACACACAAGCCTATTGCTCTTTCTGCATTGGAAATACTTGACTGTCTAGACAACTTGAAATTCTGCACGGTTAAAGAATGAACAGCCTAGGTAGAATATTGCAGAAAAGACATGACAATTGGTACAAAGTATTTCGAACCCTGGTTCACATAATTCATTACGACATCTTTGTTGAAATCTCATCAACAAGACTTAGCAGCAATGAAAAGTAGTCGTCTCCACTATCTTCTTGCTTTTCTTCTACTACAAGTGCTTGGTATTCTCCTCTCAACATGGACAGATGTTGCTGTGTCTCCGTGGACTTGTAGTCGTTGTGACAGGGCGTGAAGAGAGTGATCATGGCGCGGAGGACCTTTTCTCTGGTGTCGTGGTCTGGGCTGTCTAGCAGTGTGGGGATGAGCTGGCACCACCCTGCTTCTACCATCATTTGTAACAGGGGAACTCTGGATGAAACAACAACAAAAATATTGGTATGAGTACTTACCTAAGGTTGAAGGTTCGGTTACACCCCAATGGTAAGATAACCCTACATGTTGTGAGATCCGACTCCACTATGTTCCAACACCCCCTAGCCTTAACCATAGCATAGGGGTGTTGGAATGTAGAGGCGTTGAAAAATAGGGGCGTCGGAACATAGGGGACCCAGGTTCAACTGTATTTGATAGATTAACCTGGTTCACAGTTTAAACTGCAAATTTAGTAATGCATAGTTGAAGGCCCCTGAGACATAACTGAAACATGTCTGGACAATTGGATTCAAGCATGGTCTGGACAACAACTGTTTACAAGTTAGGGACCTTCACTTTTGACATTGTGCATGCAAACTTATTCATTCTGGAGTATAATTTCACTATAAAATCCAATATTTTCAATGACATTACTTGATGTAGAAAGAGTAAAAAGTTGCAGAAAGCTTAAATAATGGTGTCATCTGTCTATTAAGGGGTGGCTAGCATTGTAGGGCCCTGATTTATATGGCTTTCTTTGCTCCTCTTGTCCACCGAGTTATATATGTCCTATCTAAGAATCTAAATAAAGTAATAACACAGAAGCCGTGGATTGGCTTGTTTCTTGACAAAGACTGTACAGTAAATCATGAATTATTAAAGTCCAACTTTTTCTTGTGAATCCTGCTTCAATAAGATCATCTGTGCGGGTATGAGAAGAAACAAGCATTCTCAAGTTCTTTCATCAGGACAATGTAAATACATTTCATGAGAATAGTAAGGTATAAAATCCCTTACTTTTCATACTGCTTTTTCTTCTCCATATTTGTGGGGTTGTCTGGGCTCAGGTTTTCTACATTGATCTGAAAACAAGAAATGAAATGTAAGGAAACTAAATTAGTGAGTTAACTAGTTAATGAGTGGGTCAATTCCTTGACAAAGACAGAAGGAAGAAAGGTTAGTTGCTTGTGTCTCCAGTGACACTAAAATACAACACTTCTTGATTACAATGTAATGACCATAATAAGCATCATTTAAATTTAAGGTAGCTGTTTGTACAAAATATACACCTTTCTGAACATTAAACAGTACCAATCATACTTTCAGTTCTTGAAGGGTGAATATTTTGTAAAGACGTCTATGTTCATTAAATTATACTTAATTGAATGTAATCAGGAAGGGTTGTGTTTTAGTGTCATTGGTGACACCAGCACTTGAACCATTTCAGTCACACGACACCTACCTGTTCCACCATCAGGTCATTTAGCAAGGTCACTGCTTTGATGCAGAGTGTCGTGGCATTGGGGTCTCCAAACAGCTGGGCCAAACAACTCAAACCACCCTGCTGAAGAAACCTATCCACAGAAAAAAGCACAAAAAAGAAAATTGAATGTCAAGTACCTTTACCTACATAACTCTACACATATATCTTTGTGCACTGGTGCACCCACAGTCATCAACTAGGTGCACAACTCCAATTCTGGGTGCACAGAAGTGCATAACAGTATTTCCAGCCCTGAGTTACTGACAATAGGTACATAAGACAATAGAAGAATGGGAAAACTACCTGAGTTGAGCCAGAGGAAAATGTCGGACGAGAGTTGACAGGGCGTAGAGAGCCTTCTTTCTCACGGCTATAGACGAGTCACTGGCAACCAATCGGATTAGAGTCGGGACAGCTCCGGATTCCAGGGCCTCGATCTGTACCTTTGGGTTACTGGAAAAATGTGCAGAAACAAAATATTTGAGTTATATATAAATACACAATTATATCCTGGCAAATTTCACATAGTCTATATGCTAACCAACTGTCTTGCCCAAGTTAACTAGCAACTACTTTTTCTAAATCTATTTTAGAAAATAGCATTTGTGTGCTCACCTCTGTACTGCTGCCCCCAGTACCCTGGCTGCCTCTGCTCGGATGTCGCTGTTGCTGTCATTCAGGGCCAGAATCACCAACTGGAAACCTCCCAGCTCAATCAGGTTCTGAGCATTGTCAATCTGATATAGAACAATACACAAACACAAACTGGTTATCAAGTATCATCCATACATTTAGTGGATTAAGATAATATTTGAATACATGCCCAGATTTTATCAGTCCCTACTAGTAACCATAAGTATTCTTGGGCAGTTTTGACTGTACTACAGGTCAATCCAAATGGATATTACAGGATAGCATCAGTGCAGTCATTGGTAAGAGTCAAAATCATTTACATATCATTTACATATAATATCCAAGACCACTTAGGAGTTTTTGACCTACCTGGTGAACATGATACTCTAACTCTGTGAGCACGTGGAGCCGCATGTCATCAGACGATTCTTCCTCAGTGTATGCCAGCAGTAGTTTCTGCATGATCTCTGTGTCTGTTTCCACGTCTACGTGCATCTGCTGTAAAATGTCCTTCAACTCGTCGTAAGAGCGGTACTGGTCTTTGACATTCTTGAGCTACATGAAAGGTAAAGAAAGAAGGCATACTTACTTTTATGTACTTGTACATTTTGTAGTATTAGTCTACCATAAACAGTAAATAGTACTCAAGCAACTGGATACAATTTTGAAATGGTCAGACATTTGTAGCTTTAGTCTGGCTTACAGGCAACTCAGATGAGGATGACTCTGCCTTCAGATTGGCTCCTGAAGCTTTGGAGATCAAGCTCCAGAGAGACCACATTAGAAAGCCCAATCGACTACATTACAAAGGAAAGGTTACCTTTTCTGAAGGCTATAGGAAGCAGAATAATTGGGAATCTACTACATGTAGTATCTATTAAGGTACAAATTATGAAGTGGTGAGGTGTGTAATGAGACTAACTAGTATTCTACTTTATCTAACGTTTACATGTAGGTTAGGACTGGTGCATAATTTCTAGTTCTGAATATAGTTAAAGGTACTTTTTGTTGCCCAGCTTCTGACACGTCATCCTGATCGGCCTTGAACTTCTTCAGAGCGTCCTTCAGCTCGCTGGCTGTGAAGTACTTGTTCTTGGTGTTGACCATGCCTTGGCGGTCCCCGTCTTTCCATTTCATGTACCTGGACGAGGTGTCTTCTTTTTCCTTTGTGTGGTCATCATCGTCCAAGAGTTTGGCCCGTTTCTCTCCAGTTGTGAGGTCAATGGAAACGTGAAGTCCTGCTGGAATGGCTTGTCCTGAGTTTTCAAAAGGGGATGATGGAAAAAAACAACCTTTAACTGTTAAACTTAAAGTTAAATCATGGCATTTTCATAACCACATAACAGCCTTATGTTTGTTTTGCCCTACTGGTAAAATGCCTTAACTTGAAACATAACACACCAATTTTGTAGGTACAAGTTGCGTAAGACCGGACTGTATAATTATCTTCACCGAGGAACTCGGAGTAGATTATGTTTTCGGTTGAGCCGGATGTTGTGTGGGTCTGTATGTATGTCAAGAGCATAACTCGGGAAACCTTTGATGGATCTTCATGATATTTGGTAGGTGTGAAGTGGTTGTGCAAAGGAAGGTCAAGTTTAAAAATCGTTCACCTGGCGTTTTCCAACAGTACTGCAGCAGACTTTTAATTTTTCTGTGTTTGTATGTAGGCAAAAAAAGTGACGGAAACGTTGATGAATCTCAATGATTTTTGGTAGGTAGGAAGAGATTGTGAAAACGGAGGTCAAATTTAAGAATGATTCATCTGGCGCTTTCCTACAGTACTGCAGCAGGCTTTGTGTGTGTGAGAGTTTGTATGTCGCCAGCATAACTCGAGAAGCTGTTGACGGTTGTGCATAATATTTAGTGGATAGTTAGGGGTGTCAAAGAGGAAGGTCAAGTTTGATAATGGGCCTCCTAGCGGGTATATGAGGTACTGCAGCGGAGCTTCAACGTTTGAGGCCAAATTTTCTGGAGGCGTCAGGTCCATAATTTTTAGGTAGTATATAGCTTCTGTGACGGCAAGTGAGTGGTGTGAATTATGGCCCCCTAGCTGCTCGTTTGGAACTGCAGTTGGCGTTTTTGTTAATATCTTTGGAGACGAATAACTTAAGCAGGGATTGACAGATTATCATAATCTATGGCATGTGGATAGTTTCGGTGATGCTTTACATAATTGAATACTTGTCATGCAAATAAGACGATGATTTGCATAATAAATTAGGAAAGTTTATCAATCCGCCAAAAGCTTGAAGTCAAATTTCATGCAAGTGCTATGGTAATGATTTTTAAGTGGTGTGCAGCTCTTGGGGCAGGCAGTAACTGATGTAAGTTTAGACCCCCTAGTGGCTTGCTTAGAACTGCAGTGGGCTTTTTTGATGTTACCTTTGGAGGTGAATAACTCGGGTAGGGTTTGATGAATTTGCATTGCTTTGGACAGGTAGGTTATTGAAGTAATGATTAACAAATATAGACGTATGAAATTGTAATCAGGGTCTAATTAAGTGGTGAAATAGGCTTGTTTATGATTGTGTTTAAGTACCTTTTGTTGACCTATATTCAAGGACAACACCTGCTTGTCAGCAGGCCTGTGTAAATTAGATTGATGCTCTCTTGTGACCTCAAAAACCGCCGTCCAAACTACTCTCCCGCTGGGACGGAGCTAAATCAACAAACACAGGAAAGGTCAGGCCCTGTGAGGGACTATCGTCAACCAGATGGTCCTGACGTCGTACCTGATAGGGAAACACTACTTCTTTCAGCCACCTAAAGAACGCAACAACGAACTTGTCTTCAATTTAGTCTTCATACGAGGTCAAAGTTCGTAATTCCTCCCACCCTATCATCGCTACCTACCGCCCGGCAGGGGAACTGCCGTCACCGAGAAATTGTCCTTCCTTGGCAACACGTCTTGGGTGACCATGGAAGAAATTAGAGATTCCTCCACCAATGATCTAATGGCTAAGGGAATCATTCAAAGAATCGATGTTTCAGCTACCACGCGCGTTTCTGAGGCACTGGTTTGTTGTGTCCAGCAGGAGTCAGGACTAACGAGCCCGGTAAATTATGTTACCAACGTGAGTAGCTAGAGGTGCACAGGAGACAGGAGAGGGGCAAAGTACACATACTATCCTATTGTGCGAGCAGGGGGGTAACGTTCATCAGTACGCAGGACTAGAGAGTCTGTCTGATCTTTACTGCGATGCTTTGTCTGCTGGTCACTCTCACTTTCACTCTGGTTTCAAAAACCCCTCAAAGTGATCATCATCTGACACGGTCTCAGCATCGCCGTTAACGTCTGTGGTTGTGTGCGATGTTTGTGGTCCCGGATTTTTGTATCATGACGATACTTGGTACGAGTGTGTGGGCAGGTATTGGGAAGACGAAGGTCAGGGTCGATTTTGGGCCCCTGGTATGTGACCATGGTACCTCAGCAGAACTGAACGTGCTATGGTCTTGATCCTTTGGTGTCAGGAAGCTTGTGATGTAAGTAGAATTGTTGTAGCTTTGCCCCCCTGGCAGCTTGCTCTTGACCTGCAGTGACATTTTGTCATTATCTCCTAAACGAGAATAACTGAACACAGCCACCAAACTTCAAGTCTCTTGACTATTGGTATAATCCCCTGATTATTCGGCGAAGATATGTGTTCGTGGAACTCTAGTTCAGGTTTAAATTACAACACTGAAATGAAGACCCCTACTAGTACTCTTTTTGGGGAATCTTTAATGTGCTCAAGGCATGTCTTAAACACAGGACCTCTTGTTTTTCGTCCCATCTAAAAGCATGTCCCTAACAGAAGCTAGGACAAAACATTGTACTAATATCAATGATAAAAAGATAATAAAACATAACACTAACCTGGTTTGATTCTTTGCCATTCTTTAGTTGGATAGAACACCTCAAAATCCTCATCATCATAATCGTCTAATTCAACACTCACGACACCATTATCATTATCATCTTCATCATCTTCTTGAAGTTCTTCTTCATTTGGAACTACCATCAACGCGCCATTATGACCTCCCGACGTCTGCTTGGAGTTTCGAAGACCTTCAGTATCCTGAGTGTTTCCTCCGTGAAGAAGTAAGGAGGACAAGACCAGGGCAAGAACACTTGCTATATGGACAGCTGCTACCTTCTCCATTCTGTTCATGTAGTAGATAATGGTGGCTGAAGAGAGAAAACAATGGACTGATACAAACATCTGCCCGAAAAGATAAAGTACTAACGTTACTAGCTACTAGAACGTTCAAAAGGACGAGTATTTGTTAGGGTATTTACGTACCTTTATGAATATCTTTAGGTCGCCTGCTCTCTTCGATATATGTATTGGACACGTCTTAATGTTTTCCTGCTATCTGCGCTCAAATATAGGCACACAAGTCCACGTGTGACTCTCGAGTTGTGAGGTGGAGGAACAACAGGCAGACACGTCAGCCATGTTGTGTCGGGGATCTTCCATTAGGCTGAGGGGGTGATGTTTCCATATATTAGAAAAAGGCAAAGCAACAACATCAGGTAAAAAATATTAATCCTGCACTCTAAGACTAAGTCTGTACTAATAGAAACTATTCCTCACATTATTTTCTTCAGCAGTATACATATCATAAAACCTACATTTTCTGTCTAAAAGATATTTCAGGATCTTACATTTAGGTTACTGTAAACTGTGCAGTTCTTTACAGAGCCGCCAGATGGGACTGCTACACTGCACGAAGTTACGTCATACATCACCAAGAAAGATGGCAGCTCCCTGTCGGACCGTGCTGCGTTCCGTAACAAATTTTACCTCTGCTGCTTTATTTAGAAGCACAAAACCAAGGTAAGCAGGGATATACCAAATTTTTACGTCCTTATGTTACTTTCGACTTTCGTGCTTTTATCATTTGTGGCGCCAGTAGAAGAAAACGGGCCAGTAAACGCAAGGCTTGAGGAGAGGGAGGGGGACGATGAGGTCACTCCAACATCCATGTGTCTGCCATGTGCGATGCAGATTTCTAGGAACACGTTATCAAATCCGCAGTTCTTAGCACGTGTGTCAACCCCTTTGGCAAAAATCTGTTACAAAATTGTCCTTCTTGTCATACTAAGAGATCTTTGACGCCTTATATTCATTGTGTTTCTTGATGATGCAATTTTAGTAGTGAAACATGCTTGTGTAATAGTAGTACTATGGGTTGTGTAACTACTCGTAACTGAACCAAGTGAAACCCAGTACCAAGAGACCACGTCCAGCGATATAATAGACGTTAAACAAGGACAACAACAACAATTGTAATACGTCCTGGTACTAACTGCATTTACATATTGTTCTGTTTTGTTTTGTTTGTTTGTTTGTTTGTTACACATGAATGGTAGACTGCCTTTAGCAGCAACCCACTAGTTTTGTTATATGTAAGACACTACTAAGACCAGACTGAAACATGTTTTGTTCCACTCACACCGAGATGGATCCCTATGCTCTTCAATAAGTGTGGTGCATTCTTTAACTTGCTCAAGGTGTGGCTCTCCCCCAAAACGGGATTTCCAGTTTTATATCCCATCTGAGAAGACGTACCTAACTGAAACTAGCACTGCATGGAAACAAAGATTTCCACAAGTTTGCAAGCTTGGGCACTATGGTGAAACCCAACATTTCCTTGCTGTGTACATGGCTTTCCTACACCCGTGTCACCAAGATTGGACACATGTGCACACAAAAGTGCACACAAAGTGTCCAAAGTTTCCCACCTTAGGAAACATCTCGTGCCCGGAATAATTAACTATGATAATAGAGACTTGTGAAGTGCGCGAAAATTTACCTCGAGCAAGGAGCGCCTTGCCTGAGTAATTGTTTAAACTTTTTGCCCTGGGTAAAATGACGTAAACCTATGATTTTTTAAAACCTCATTGTGTAAACCCCTGATACGTGTCTAATTCGTTACATAATCGGGAAAGCCTAAAATACTGGTGCCAAACGATAACGCATTAAATGTGTGGCATGGCGTTGTATTGAAAACAAAACGAATGCTCTCATGATTTCACTCTTATAAACATTGACGTATGCCATGGGTCGGAGTCGTTAATTAAGGAGAACTCCAGCATATTGCCTGCTTTGCGTTTTCATTGCAAACATTGGCGTCTCTTGGTGCAATTTTGACTCCCATTTGTCTGACTCTAAGCCTGAGTCACGTTGTAAACAAAGACAAGACGACGTACCCACGCGGAGTATAATTAGCATATCGTTGTTCCCAAATTAAACCACAGAACTCGATATCTAACATTGAAGTTCTTGTTTCACGTCACTGCTCCATAGGTATAAAATATACGGGTGATTTGGGTTCGAAACCTTATCCCCAAGCCTGGACCGTACGTCATCGACATAGCCTCTAAAAGGCCCCGATCGCGAGGATGACTGGGGATAATAGTAGAAATTGGCCATATAGATCAAGGATTGAATAGTATGCTAAGGGAGTCGGCTACGGAGAGAGGGTTCAACATGCAAGCAAATATTCTCACTGTAGCCGGCGAAGTTAGTTTATCATCGACCATTCGCGATCTTCTGTATTTGGGTCTATGATCTACGAGTTGATTTGAATCTGTGCGTTTATGAAATAGTCATTTGCCCGTTGCAAAAATAAACACCGATTTGATGTGTATTGTGCTGTCTGGGCTTTTGTTTCTATGACAAGGGCGACAAAAAAACTGAACGTAAATCTTATATTTCTGTATTAATTTTCTGTACCGACTGTGATGTTCGTTCAAGTCACATGAATCTAGACTGCTATGTGTATCACTTTGATTAATAGAAAGATTAACTACGTCACACGCGAACTATTATCGACATAGGTCCGTGTCTCCGTAAAACACACACACATACATGTAACATGTTCACCTTGCACTGAATGGCGTCCATTGCCTTTTAGTAAATGTTGTTTTGGAACATGACATGTTATATATTTGACTTGATGTATTCTAGTTTCCTCGCCGGTTATATCGTCGATAGAACGATTTACTTGCAACTTTTACTGTTAACCTACTAATTTATCAGGCTGTCGTCATTATTCATAAGACACGGCCGCATGTTTTAACACCGTCCTTGGCAGGTATTGTTAATCTGTGAAAAACTAGTAATCAGGCTGCTCAAATCTAAATGTATGCAATAGACATACACGGTGTTTCACAAGTAATTATGTCTGTGTCAATGCAAATTCTAGTAAAAAAAAGGGACATCCAATAGTATTTCTCGGTTAGCACGTGGTTTAAAAACCAGGGACCAATCAAGGTTCTTGTCACCATTTTCAAATCTTTCAGATTGTATTTGAGATGTGCAGATGTGTGTTGTTGCTATCTCTGTGTCTGAATACTAGCGTGGGTTATTTGACTCCTGCCTGGGATTATTTTGAGCCTGGTTTCTATTCTACGACAAGACTGATGCACGACGTTTGAACACAGAACATCGCGACAGGAAGCTACCTTTGTGACTTCCTTGTAAAGCCACGGAGGTTATATGGACAAATGACCGTCCGGACTTTTGACTACGGCTTCGCCCCGGACTTTTCAACCCGTGTCGGATGAAGAATGTGGACATTGCAGCGGCGTGTCTGGATACAGTAAAGCAACGAGCGACGAGTCATACGGACCGTGCGGCTAGGTTTTAGCCTGACACTACTGCGCCACTGGACAGTTCAGCCTGACTACCTCAGTTCGATGAAAACGATGACTTTCTGCCTCTAGAGGGCAGCAGTTAGACAGAATTGTAGACAACAACATTTGAAATCCATGTAGAATTCGAACTTATCAGTGCATGTAGCTGTTAACCTAATAGATTTAGAGTTTTGTACATGTTTCGAAATGTTAAATGTATCTGTATTCTTTTGTTAATTTTCATTCAGACACTTCGTACGTTTTCACCTTTTGTCTTGGTATTGTTAGCTTAGTCTGTGTGTAACTGTGAACGTTTTAAAAGACTGCATGTGTAAATGTAAATGTATGTAATTGAGAGAATGTATCGGCTGGAATGTATTGGTTGTTGTTTATCTCTAATTAAGTGAATAAAATGTCAATCTTTACGAACAATGATTCCGTGTGCTTTCGGTATGACGAGGTGGTATAAGGCAGGGGGCTGGGAGGGGGCAGGGGGGTGTCCCGGGGGGGTGGGGGGCGGTTTCCGGGCGTAGTAGCATAGCAACGACGCTACTTTCAATGACAAAAGGTGTTTTGAAGGAGTACCCGGATGTGTCTGGACGGGCCGCGTGGTTAGACCAACTGGGGAGATAATTAGGTGATAATTACGCGATAATTACTGCTAAATTATGCACCACTCGTTGGCACACAAAGGCCGACACATGTAATTTCCACACATGTCCACACGTTTACGCACAGGTTTTCATCGAAGGACACAAAGTGTACACGCAAATGGTCCGTTTACACAGATGTGCATAGGTTCCCCAAAAGGGACACATCGCATTTTCACTGTGGGAACTCATTGAAACCCGTGGAAATTAGGAATTTCCTAGCAGGTATACACAGGTTTTCAACGCGGAAATCTGTCTGTTCAAGCAGTGTAGGTTTTCAGTTTTCAATGAGGAAAAAGGTGTAAAATGTCTTTCCCAAGGTAAAATGTCGAACCCAAGGCCTTTAAATTCCAAGTCAACAACCCATAACACAAGACCACCTTTGTTCTTAGGTACAGCACCAGATACCTGGCTACAACAGCCACAGAGACCTCCAAGACAGAAGATGCAGAGGCAGACAAGTCAGAAACACCAGCAGAAGGGGAGATGTCTCAAGCCGACAAGAAGCTGACAGAAGAAAAGGCCAAATTAGATAAAGAACTAAAGGAATACAAGGTGAACATGATACCAACCTCTGCTTGGATTCAAAGTTTCTCTGGTGGCATACTGCTTTCTGTTTCTCAGCTTAGCATTACACACCACTACCAGTAGACTAGCCTCCTGCGATACTGATTGCACAAAGTTGTGAGGCCCAAGGGCTGCTGAAACGGAGATGGGCGCTGCCCTATGCAGACTTTACCTTAATTATGAAATGTTTGTCAACTAGATATTGTATTTCACTTTAACGCGTTGTAAATACCCAGCTTTCAGAAAATGGTATATCTTCTACCAAACATCTGCTTTGAGATTGCTGTTAGTTTACTTCTAGTCTATGGTGTGTCTTTTGATAATTAGATTTCTTTCTCTCCTTTTTCTCTGTCTAGGACAAGTACATCAGGGCCCTTGCTGAAACAGAGAACGTCCGACAGCGTATGAAGCAACAGCTCGCGGACGCCAAACTCTATGGAATCCAGAGCTTCTGCAAGGACCTCCTGGAGGTCGCGGACGTGCTACAGAAAGCCACGGAGACCGTCCCCGCAGAAGAGATGAAGAACAATCCCACCCTTAAGACGCTTTTTGAAGGTTTGAAAATGACGGAGACGCAGATGCAGAAAGTTTTCAGTCGTAATGGTCTGGAGATGTTGAATCCCGTCGGGGAGAAGTTTGATCCGAACTTTCACGAAGCACTTTTCATGGCGCCCATGGAGGGGAAAGAACCGGGCACGGTCGCGGTCGTGTCGAAGGTTGGATACACCCTACACAACCGTGTGGTTAGGCCTGCGCTAGTAGGGGTTGTTAAAGCACCTTGAAGCTATAGAAGAAAGTCAGGCTGTGTACATGTAGTTATATCTACAGCCTTTCCATTCCAAGCACTGATAAGTGATATACAGTCGAAAATAACTAAGACTACCACTCAGAGGTGTCAACGGAAAAAGATTATCAATGGACCACAAAAAAGTGATCACATTGCATTGGCCAAGTGGTCCTTATGTAGAGGTGGTCTCTTGACAATGTACAGATTTGACTGTGTAGCCAAAATTTCTGTCAGTGCTTCGGATGACAAGGTTAGCTGGCAAAAGATATGACAAAAAATTATGAAAATGGTACAATTTGGGGCAATCAATATTAATCTAGACTAGGGATTTATCCTTTTTTCATTCTACTTTTCGGGAAATATATTGTCTGTAAAAAAAAAGAAGTAGATTTTGGGTCCCAAACACCATACTAATCAAGGTACTATGTAGATATCATTAGTGGATGCTACCAGTAGTTTTAAGGTATTTGTGACTAATAAACATTCCTAAATAAATGGCTGGTGAATCTTGTTCAGTAATAAAGTTTTGTGGGTAGAATATCAATGGATGTTATTCCTGATACAGGTTGATATGCATCTCGGGATGAGTGAGTTGGAAGAATAATCTGTATAGCTTAAGGCCACACCATCTTAATCTTATGGATGACATCCGTGCGCGCATTGATTTTCGCCTGTTGTCAAAAAAAAAAAAATCACCTCCTCCAAGGCCACACGGAACTCCGGAACTTGCCGACTTAGATTGCCGCAAAAGGCTAGCATTGTGCCGGCTTATTGGAAAACTCGAGGCGTATTTGTGGATTGGTATGCCATCGATGTTGGCTAGGGGGATTTTGCGTTTGCACAGTTGTACGAGAGGATCGCGGCGGCCAGCGAGTAGTGCCCAGACAATTTCAAACACGACCTATCCAGAGTGGCTCTCACACGTTTCTTTTGCAATAATGAGAGACATGTGAGAGGAATTGAGGGATTGGCAGAGGTGAGATTTGTGAGCGTAAACCATGGAATGCTTAATATGGAGTTCAATGCCATGTATGTTGAAACTGCCCTTATGGGTGTATATGAGTATTCTCATCACAGTCATATATCATCCACAGTCCTTGGAGTCTACCTTCTAATAGTATACTTCTTTGGTCGTTCTTGTCAATACACAATGTATATTAAATATCAATCACTTGCGCTGAGTCTGCTATGATGAACAAGACAACCTACATGTACCTCCTACAAATAAACTGTTTTGTGGTTCAATTCGCAATACCAGCTTTGTACTAGTAGTCCTGTGGTTTAGCAGCACTTTTTTTTGTGCTGGATTTTCTTTTTTTTGCCCGCGCGCATTAGTTTTGGGGTCTCCAGAGGATGTCATCCATAAAATCAACTTGGTGTGGCCTAAAGGGAAAATGAAATTTCCGATATCGTATTTGGTACTTTCTGAAAATGTTAATGTGCTGTTTGAATCAGTTGTCAAAGTTGATAAGAAATTGGTGGTGAAGCTCATTTGGCTAGAAGTCCTTTCTGTTTAAATGCAGTAAATTGATTATGCAAATAATGTTTTGGTTAACATTACATGTGTCCATTGATCACTTCCTGTTACTCTACGGTGAACGTGACAAGCATATAGAAAATATATAGCTGTGAAAACACAAACAGACAAAAAAAACAATACCTCCCCTTGAATTATTACCCCCATTACCTGTCATGTCTGATACTTCCTGTCACTCCAGTAATTCTAAGTCTGACCTGTGCAGTGACACCATTTCCTTACTCACTTCCTGCCACTTAACTGATAGTGTATTCAAATAACTAGGGACACACAAGAACACAAACGAACAGACGCACCAAAAACTCTGTAAAAGGATATGAATAAAGCAAAAACTAAAGCTTTACTTTAAAAGGATTAACCTATACCTATAAATGACCAGTGACTGCCCATAGCTCTTTCAAGCATTTATTCTGCTATATCGAACAACACTTTCATTGTCTGATTAATATATGGTTTCCTAAGGCACATCATACTCCTAAACATCAGTGAACAGTAGAGGTCAGGACAGGATATTAGCACTCACGTGACTATGACGTCAGCATCATCCACCATATTGGATAGTTAAATCAGCCCGGATCTTGGCAGGTAAAGTTGCATTCGTAATTATGGCGTGTGACGTCACCTTCACCGTACAGCATTTAGTGGGCCAAAACATGTTTTACAGTGCGCAAGATTTACATTTCGGAACGGGTGCAACTCCTAATGACAAACGCTACTGCCTAGGCCTCTTTTTAGACCTTGAATCTGAAATCAAATAGTATTTTGTAACTAGTTTGAAATTTTCAGCAGACGATGCAGCAAATGTTTACTTCTTTTTTCTGACACTCAAATGTCACGAATATGCTGTATACTAGTGTACGATAGTATCTTTACGTACCTAAACATACACAAGTATCTTAGTGCACCGGCACACGTAATACGACAAACATTGAATGCCATTAGAACAGCCGTATCATCTATACATATACAGTTCTGATGTCGATTGTGCAAAGTTTCAATAGCGCTCATCACGGAAAATGTCAGGGTTCTTATGCGATTCCTACAGTCCGTTCTCCTCTACATACATTCCACGTACGTACAGACGTACGTCACAAATACGTCTTGCATTCCTCATACATAGATACAGAAGTTTTCAATCGCTTGTCTGTGCACTTTTGTTCGCCCGGCGTTAAATACACGGACAATCGACGTTATATAACTACTACGTCACGAAATAGCCTCCTATACACGTAGAGCACGTAGAAGTTGTCTTTGGAGTTTTTGCATTTACAATCTTTTGCTCCGGAAAACTGGAGCAAAATTTGGAAAAGAAATAGAATGTCTAACTTTGGCGCATGGCTATGACAACGTGAATTGTCAGCCTTAATTGATTATAAGTTGCTCTCTGGCTCTAAAATCTTAGCTGTAGTTATCTTGATTGCCCTTTCTTACTGAAATTCAATGCCAATATATGTATATATCCTTTTTCAGTTTCAAAATTGAAGTACATCCGTGATATGTATATTTTCAAATACTGTTCGCTTCTCCAGCTGAAATGTTCTTATGATAAGTACGTGTATATTAAGTTCTTTCTATTAATCTCTCTACAAATGAATCTCTCTTCCAATCTTATCTTGGCTGTTTTTCTAAATTCTATAGGACGTACATTACAGTAACACTTAAGTATTGTGGTTAATTAGTAGCTCTGTCGTAAGATTTTTGTACAACGGGCACCAAAACGACATTTCCGTTTCCCAAAAGACACCCGACAAAGGTAACGGCAAAGCAAACAGCGCAACAACTTGAGAAATCATTTCTAGGAACTTGATCTAATTTCTCGTACACCGTCCTAAACACAACTCTATTACGTCAAGTCCATCGTACAAGTCTCCTGTATTTGTTTTAGGGGTGTGCGTGTTCTATCTAGTTGAAGTACTATTCGGAGTCCGACGACAGTTCCTTCACGTCCAGGTTGTATTGCACTCGGTCCTTCATTACATACGGCTGGGTCGGCATCGGGCATTCCTCACTGTACAGAATAGCCTGTGGAACAAACGGCAGGGGTCAGGAGCCAGTATGGAGGTTGGACAATCTGCTAGGTTAGCATTGAAGAAAAGGAGGAGTGAATCTCGTCAAATGGCAGCGAAATTAGCCCTGTCCTAGCTGATAAATGTGGTACAGGTATTGTACAGGTAGGACAATGTGAATGTTGGACTGTAACGTCACATGTAAATGTAGGTATGCTATGGCATAGATAAGTCTGGTGTGGTGTGGTGTGGTGTGGTGTGATGTGATGAAATATGGTATAGTATAGTCGTCGGCATCCTTCGCGGTACCCTTATGGTTTAATACGCACTGGACAATCATACATGGCATGGTATGTCATGGTGTAAACGGACCTCATGACCATGGCTTTGATATTACAGGTTATGTTACCTCCGTGAAAACGGAGGTGTTGTTTACGGTCTCTGTGTTTGTTTGTTTGTTTGTTTGTTTGTTTGTTTGTTTGTCTTGGTGTGTTTCCGCAGGCAGTTATTTGAGTATTGTACTACATGTATGACAGGATGTGAGACGGAAGATGGTGAACCCGGAGATTGGCAAGATGGGAAAGTTGGCTTGGCCCAGATCTAAGGCAGGAAAATGCATAAACGGAATAAGTGGGAAATTCACAATAACGAATAAAACAAGAAATAAACAAAAATCTTTGTCTATGTATACAGAATATTTCACAAATCGATGTCTGACTTCTTCGATTTCTTGTTTTGCTATATGTTGCTTTGTTTGTTTTCTTTCGTCTTATTGAGAGTGAGAGAGACGACCGTACCACAGTTTCTTCTTTCCCCGGCGGGTTTCTGAGGAAGATGAGGAGCGGAGCGAACAGGATGTTGACGATGGCGATGCCTCTCATCAGCCAGGGGAAGCCCACCGCGTTTACAATAGCGCCGCTTAGCGCCGGACCTGGTGAATTACACATGTCAAATAGAACTTAGATGTTAGGAAAACATATTCCAAACAAACGAATAACGCTTTTGCGTAGATGCCTACTAGTACTAGACTCCTTTACATGCCTTTTATGCGGTGCTGGCGTTTATTTGTGGGAGAGCGCTGATTCACGTGCACAACATATCGGGGCGAGGCTCTTTCGCTGGATACATAGTTTTTGTCACCTGAAGATCTCTCCAGCAAAAGAAGCTGGCCTCGATAAATTGAAAATCACGAATCAGCACTTCCACGGCCATTAATTAGCGCCGGCGCACCTAGAAGGCCTGGAAAGGAGACTAGGTTTTGCGACTGGTACATATAGCGCCCGTTGGATCCAAAAGGATGGGTATCGCGAAAGGAAAGTTACATAAATTTAATAAACTGTACATATTAAGATAGGACCATACCTATGGCGAATCCCAGACAGAACGCGACGTCAGCAATGGCGTAGACGGTTCCATACACCGAAACGTGTCTGTAAGATATTCCAAAAGAAATCAGTGGCCATGGTCAACATACAGTCTGGTAGCGAAATAATATCTACAATCTTAACATCTTAGGACATAAAAACCTATTTCAAGTTAATGTTTTACGATATGTGGCAGATATCAAAGGTATTATAATGCGCAAAAGCAGCTATAACATGATCCGAAGGGATAAGTATTATTAGTACAAAGCTCGAAGAGAAGGCACTGGTGGTATAAAAGATTGGGGATATTTTAGAACGTTTGTTTTTCAAGAATCAGTGGAAAACTCCACCTAGCTCTTTTACCATTGATGATATCGATCAGCGTCCTAGACCCACCTCTTCGGGTATGGTTACAAATATTGTATTGTCCAACAAACATATATCGGCTTGGTTCGTCCTCATATAGCAGTCCTGTACCACTGCTTGTACCGATATGAAGCGAGTAATAGTCACTGATAAAGACAAAGGGTACAGCTAACCTCAGGTCGACCAGGTACCCCATAATCGGCATCATTGACGAATCCACCATTCCTAAGGTGAGAGATATAAAAACGAGATGTTTGTATACATATCAAAGCATTGTTAGCTGTTAAAAATTATGGGGATATTGGCCTTCTTTTCTGTCAAATGATATCTATCGTTGCACAACTGGACTATAAGATCTTACCTATTGCGAATCCGATGAAAAAGTTTGGCACAATCAGTCCATACAGACTTCTGGCAAAAGGAACCTTGGAACAAAAGGGAAAACATCGTGTCATTGACGTAGTAGATAAGATCTTAAATGTGCGTATTGCACTGGTATTGCTATTTGCCATTGCAATTGCAATTAAGGAACGTAACCATTTATCAAATAGGACATTCTACCACTACACCTGCATGTACATTTAGAATATGAAGTAAGATGTACAAGCAAGCTTAGGTTGCTAAACCTGCCTCCCAGACAGTACGAAACTGCGATGCATGTGAAGATATTCGTGATACGTAGAATCATGCATTCAGCCATTTCATGTTAAAGACTTATGACGTCTATGTTTTTAATTGTTTTTCTGTATGGGCGGATACTGAAATATAGATGTACCTACCACAAATGAGAAGATTCCGATCAGCAGCATCCCCAACAAGGCACACAGCCATCTAAAAGATAAAGGTACGTAAAGGTAATTGTTTTGAGCAATTCTAAGTGTTAGAAAATATAGCCACCGCATCCATCACTCTTCCGCAGGCACCAATAAGAGGCCTTCAAAACAAAGCATAGCAAACAGTGGGTCACTGACCTTCCCATCTTGTGTGCCAGGTTACCAAATAAGGCAGTCCCAATCAGGTAGGAGATGCTGGCAGGTAGGAACGCTACACCTGGCAATTAAGAAAACAATATGTTGATCATGACAGGCTTCTTCAGAATAACGAGCGCGAGAGCACTGAGGCCATGCTCAACAAAGATAGAAAGTTTCAACAACTTACTATTTTGAGCATAATTATCAATCCCCTCGCGTAATAAAACATAACCATTTTACTAACATCATCTTCGGAAGTTCGACGGACACGGTTGCAATTTGAATTTGAATTTGTAACGTACCGAGCTGCCATTGGCCAACGTCCATGGTGTCCATCATCCAGATCGGCAGGGAGGGCTCCAGCATCGCGATGGACATGTTGGCAAAGCAGATGGTTCCTTTGGAACACAAAACACATACACCTCATAACTGGCCCCGCTTTATGTAGAGATGTAAGTATACACAGGGGCTGAATCTACTTAAAAGGAAGGAGAATGTTTGTACCTAAATGTCTGCCATAACATCATTTCTAACATCCGTTGCCAGTTGATTCTACTCTTTGAATTGATGCTGCAGGCAGTGATTTGGTACTTAATCCGGACTACTTTCGCATTCTTTGCAGTCATTGACTTCTACATCTTGTTATATCATTGCATGATGGTCATGTACTATGTTTAAAGTACACTAATATGAACCGCCACGCTTGCTAGGAAGAATAACTCTAAGTACCTGCGGCGACGAGGATGTACGGGTCACGCATCAGCTTGTGTAGGGGATCACCAATCATGTCCACCTGTAGAGAAAAGTCGGGGTAAGTTTTTTTCACTTTTCAATCTACATCTTACATGTGCTCTGTACATCTATTAGTATACCAACATTAACAAATAAAGTTAGCGCTAGTATTGATGTGAATAACACAACTGTAAATGACGTATAGAAAATGACAAACCTTTGTCTTGACATTCGGTCTCAGCACCATGAGCTGTAGAGCTAGAAATACAAATTCATCAATGAAAAATCAGCGGTCAATGTATTCAATTAAATCATAGAGCTTATATGAAGCTCCTTGATTATGTCTATGACGTTGAAAACTGCATGAAAAAAGATTACTTTGTACCAAATTCAGTAGAATTATAATAATTCTAAGGAACACAGATCTCTAGATGACGTACCTCCGTCTAAGAGCACAAGGACAGCTATGATGAGGAAAGGCGCGCTCTTCCCTACGAACTCGTACATCACGCCGCCGAAAGGAGGTCCAACTAGATAGAGTGCAAGTAAGACGTTACTAGAAATGTAAACACTGGACAACAGAACAGCTAGATGTGGACCTTTAATAAAGCGGTAGTAACCAGAGAGATGCCACGCATTATACAAGTACAACACAATTAATGCAGAAATGCAAAACTATTTTGGTGAAAAAAATGTTGGAAGCATAAAATTTTGCTCATGGTGGAGTCGTACGATGAAAAAGTCAAACATAAGGACACAATGTTATCATAAGCGTTTTGACACTAAAAGAAAGTTAAGAAACAGTAATTTTCACTTACTCAATACTCCAAATGCCAGTCCTCCTAAAGCCATGCCGATCACGCTTCCTCTTTCGGCGTCATCTTGATACGCGTCCGCAAGCATACCCATCCCTGAGGCAAAATAGGTTACTGATTAGATTGCAAGTTTGGCTTTGCTAACACCCGTCAGCCACTATGGCAAACTAACGTTACCGAGATACTAACCATCGGAATGGAATGCTCAAGAATATGCACCAACATTTAGAACTTAGAAATGCTCTGTTGTGATTATAAAGAAAAAGCTACGAAAATGACCAGTGAAGTACATATTGCCCTGTTGGCTATACCTGCAACGGAAGAGCAGGATGAGCCGACCCCCTGCATCGCTCTGGACACAAAGAGGACCGCGTATGAAGTTCCAAAGGCGAACCCTATGTGTGACAAAACGTCTCATCAAATGTCGTTAAAATGTCAAGTCTCTAATGCTGATCTTATGTTACTTTTACTATACCCCTACTTCTACTACTGCTACTACTACTCCCACTTCACTACTTCTACTAGTATTACTACTGTTACTTACTGACTCACTCACTGACTCACTGACTCACTCACTCACACGCACACACACACACACACACACACACACACACACACACACACACAAACAAACACGCAAACACGTTCTACATATCTTTACAAACGTTTTTCATGCATATATGACATTTGTAGATGTCGCCCTCCTTATTTTCTACACAAACTATCAAAAAAAAAATATATATATATATATATGTAGCAAACTTCAGAGGTAGTAAATGCAATATAATGAATATATATCTATCATATTCAAGCTTATTAGATACATCACTTCTATTTACTTACCTAATGTTGACAGGAACAAGATTATGAATCCTATAAACATTGGTATGCTGTATCCGATCCTACAGGAAGAAGATAAGAATGTAAGAAAGGGAATGCATGTTTGAGTGGTGTTTTTCGCATTGATCTGTGACCACATGGGGTTTTGATTTCTGCGGGTTAAAAGGTCATAGATCCTATCGCTCGATTTCGCCCAAAGCGACAATGAACCTTTTTGAACACTGTCAAGTTTTTTTGACCAGGGCAAGGTCAAACTTGACTTGATAAAAACGTGACGAGACCTTTAAATTTGTAATCTGATGTTTTCTTTAGTTGTACTTAAATTGTTATTTCCACTTTTCTCACAGTTGTTATTTCTATTGAATCCCTTGATATCGTCCTGTTTACCAAATGATTTTCTGAAGGTATGAAATTCGGCTAGCGTTAGTCCATCATTTTTCTTGAAATAACTTAGAATGTTTCTAACCTATTTGTCAGAGGACCAACGAAGGGATTTGCCAAAAGTTGCAGCGTTGATTTGGACGCGTAAAGAAGTCCTATTTTGATGTTCTCGTGTATGAGGTCCCAGTCGTGTTCGTTTCGCTGCGGTTCTTCTGTGTAAGCCCCGGATGTTTCGGTCACCTGTCCATGCGTCTGTGTCACGTGATCATCATGCGCATGCGCGGTGGTGCTGTTTGCCATGCTGTAAGCTTCTGAAACAGGGTTGTTGTTGTTCTCCTGCTGTTGCATTTTGTAGTATCCCGAGTGGCCAATCCAGTCATAGCCAGAGTCACCGGTGAAGTTTGGGTGCTCAAGGCGATAGAAATAGTCAGGGATAATCGGCACTGTAGAAAGGTAAAAAGAAAAATGAAAGCTTAAAATAGACATAATGCTGGTATTCGTACTCAGAATAAGTAGTTCTGAACACGTTGACTTAAGAAGCAGGCAGCAAGATACATAGCTGCTTGAAATATGATGCTGCATAACATTCATTGAAACATTAAAGATGTTAACCAAGCGTTAACTTACCGACCACCGTGACCAACATGTTGTCTAATAGGAGTGCCACGAAGACGGTGAAGACTATCAACTTCTTTGACATGCGGCACTCGTTGCAGTAGGCGAGCACCGATGTGAACTTCTCGGCCAAAGGAGCCATTGCTGTGGCTTTTGATGCAGTTGCCTGGAGCCACAAGGTACAATAAGATTATATTTATCACGAATAAGATGTTGCATAAAACAGCGAATTAAGATGTCAGGGCACGAGTAGAGTGCAATTTGGTAGAATAATCCCAATCAGAGTCTGTGAACTCACAATAATATTCGCTTAAAAGACAGTCATAACTTTTCAACTCCAGTTTATGTCACTTTATGCCAATGGATTGACTTAAAATTTAGGATTTATAAATATTCTTAGAATCCTGTTTGGAGTCTCTGTCGTGATCTCTACCTACAGAATCTACTATTATTCTGCCAGACCGCAATATCTACTCTGACATAGATGCAGCAAAACATGACAAACATGACAAACATGGCATCGTTATTTTAATAAACACAGTACTTTTTGACAGCGGATTCATTGAAAGCACAATCTTCGCTCTATATCTAAAGTGGCAAAAGAGCTATAGTGTTTTGTTTGTTTCTATAGACACTTTGCAAGTGGCTAAAAAGGACACAAGCAAATCTAGAATAATGCATATGGTTGACTAATTAGCATTTGTCAGTGTTCTCAATACAACGTGACCAAAAGAGACAAATGTACAAACCATATTCAAACCAGTTGCCACAGTTTCCCCTAACTATTCCCATTTCAGAAAGTATTCCAACTTTTAGAAAACTACAGTACATTTCTACTAAAATCACACAACCCACTTATTATAACCCAATACGTGGGGCATTTCAATTGGTACCATACTGCCTTAAAAGAAATCAAATACAACAATACTGTGCGCAGAAACGCCTTTGTTCTATTTTCGTTGTCATTGTATGATTATACAATTTGTTTACTTGCAATTAGCCTTTAGGTATGAATTTGCAACAACAAAAGAATCACTTGTCAGCCACAATTCAACGCAGAAGGCACAAAAGGTACATTACTTGAATAAAAACTTTAAATCTGATGCCTTATCCACGATCAAACACGATGATTTCTGATTTCTGAAATGCATTTTGTTCGATTGGAATATAACAGAAAGTATCCATCTGCAGCATTTCCAGGTATTCGTATTCCCCATGCCCCTCTGCGCGGCAACCGAAAAAGAATCGCGTGCATGTATCTAAGGGTCAAATATGTCACATTGAAAATTGCCCCAATCACAATTACAACCCCTGGCCCATTAGTGATCAATGCCTTGTAATCAGAGCTCTCCCTTTGTGCGCGCAGACGTTTTTCTGCCGTAACCACGAAACGGCAGCCTTCATTTCCCCTCGCGTGCGGGAATCAAAACTTCGCTAATGCTACAAGATTGCGGGGTAAAATGGAGATGGAATTGGTTCAAAGTATATCACGAGTGATGTTTGCGTCGTATGGAGGATTCGCCGGGCGGTGAAGATGGCAGAAAGGTCAACTGGACGAAGGCAATCTTATTTTCGATCAGTCAAGCAGATATGTCCAAGGGGCTGAATGTAAGTGTAGAGGAAATATCGACTTAAACGGACCAAACATTCGGACAATATTAATACGCAACGTTTAAGGAAAGCTTAAAAGTGTTGAGAAATCGAATAAAGGCATGTTTACCTCGAATAAGCCCGTTATTTGACAACTTCAACGCTGGACTTCTCTTTCACCATTTTCCTCTTTTTTTTTCTTGACGTGTATATTCTGCCTGATTCTCGGATACAACCTGGAGATAGTTTTATACTTCAAATATCGTGTAGACGGGCTAGGATCTGTAGTATGGTGGTATCTGGTAGAATTTCCTTCAGAGTACTGATTGACTAACATGTCTTCTGGTAGCATCACATGTGCGAAAAGTTGCCACTTTTCAGGTTGGTATCGGGGGAAGTTTTTTTTTTACATTCCAGTTATGCTGGCGTTTAACGTCAAAGAAGTAGTAGTAATAAGACTTAAAAAACAAACTCGGGGTTTTCGTTTAAATTCACGTCCAAACAGCATTGCCCTTTAGTTTCAAATTTCATTTCATGACGTCACAAAGCCACGTATATCCTGTGCGTCATGGTGCAAAATTATGCTCATTACGGAGAGAGAGAGGAAGGCAATTTGGGACAAAGGTGCGTAACAGATGGCGGATTAGAAAACAGGACTGGCTTTAAACAAACATGGCGGCGTTGTAAAGAGGATATAAACTTTCCATACAACGAGAGGCTATCGCTTAGAAGTTAACGAGAGAGCTCTGAGAGCTAAAGTAAACAAGCAAAAAGGGCACTCCTGGGCCATTCCGTCTATTGCCATTAGTAGTAGTAACAAGCAGTGATAACGAAGGAAAAATTTGCATACCCGGCCCTATTTTGGGCTAAATACAACATCCTTGTAAAGAATTACGTAAAAGGCTAAAACAAATGTTGATTTTTATCTAATAAAATGTATTCTTTACCAAATATTCAAGATAACCTGTCGCGGTGGAGGCATGCTCCTGTCATTATCAAGTCGTAGAATGTCATGTTCCATTGAACTATTCAACATTCATCGAGGAAAATAAAAACTTTCTCTGTTTGCTTAGTACGACATATGCAGTTCTTATATTTGACAATGAGCGCTTTTTTTGCATCCTGGAACACTTAATCTCATTAATCTCCAAGCAGATCTATGGGGGCAAAAACGTAACGGTTTCTAAGTGGCGCCATAGATCTGACCACACGACCCTTGAATTAAGGGGAGGTAGACATTTTCTGTTGCTTGGAGATTACAGCTCGTGCCATTAAAAAAAACACAACCTGTCCCTACGTCTCCTTTGATTACCGTTTGTTCACATGTACAATGTCTTCGTTAACTGCTCGTATCGCATACCAGCCATAGGCCCCTGGAAACTACATGTGTTAAAGGGAGTGATATTAGTAGAAGGTCATGGATTTATATATCAGGAGAGTCCTTTGGAAATTTGTTCACTTTGCCAGTTTCGACAATGTATTCACTCACAACATACGTGTACATGAAAGTCTAGCGACTCATATGTTCTTCTTTGTCTGACTTTAATGATCGGACGTCGTGTTAATGGTCCTTCTTCGTCACACCTACAACTACAAGGAGCACGTTTACCTGGAACTGCTGGGACAGGGAGGGCGTCTAGAGGTAATGGTTGGTTGGAAAAATGAAAGGCTGTTCAGTGGCGGTGACGTTCCGTAACGGATCACACAATACCCTTTAGGCAGGTAATAATTGATGTTCCGAATGTTCAGAATGTTTGCACACACTAGCCTAGAGTGTAGCCGGGAGCCGGCCAAAGCTAACAAGGCTGGACTCCAGGCTATGAACACACGTGAATAAAATCTGATATACCCAAGTCTTGTGCCTTGTGGCCACTTGCGCCGTACATTCATATACTGTTCAGTTACCATATATCTATTTAAACAGCGAAACTAATGAACTAAATCACATCAACGCACACGAAACCCTGTCTACAGAACCGTATAGAACATACGGGGGCGACAACCTGTACGTACATCGCAGCGGTCCTTTTATTCGCAAGGAGCATACAGAGTCGACAATGCACAAAAAGACACTGACAACCAAAATGCAAGTACCCTTTATCAATACTCAACGCATCGTGACATTGAGCTGTGCTTTCTTATGGAAATAACCAAAATACAAAAGGCAGGCTGTTTAGACAGTTAAAACACACTCTCAAAACACATACCTTTTCGCCTGCTTTTCGGCGTCAAGAATGCTACATGTTCAACCAATGATGAACTACTGACAAGACCAGGGTACCCTTCTCCGGGCCACTCAAGTGCGAATTAGAATAACAAGAGCACCAATCTCACAAAAATATCGTCAGTTCAGGCTGATACAGCATTAATATTAGCATTACGCTAGCCTTGCACACGTGTTCTCAGAACCCCTGCTGTTCCCTGTGGTTGGAGGTGGCCACTGCTACAGGTAACTGAGCGACATGACTCATGATCATACGTGACCACTTGTACGATTTTCTAAGTTACCGCAAGTCGCGAGGACACCGTGTCATACCAGTACTCAACTTTGCCATGCGTAATCGACATTGTGTTCATTTATTGCTTATAGCTGTGTTATCATTATTAGTATAGACAGAAGCTTTCTTGAGGCAACAAATGGTGACGTTACAGCGACTTTCGTACAGTCAACTCTAAACTACAAAATAGAAATACAACATAAATCTTAAAAATCCACTTACTAAGCAATGAAGGCTAACATGACTAAAGCGGTAATATCTTGTTAGAATCAGGTGCTGCTAGTTGTGAGTTTCAGTATCTTTCCTAATAACAAAATTATCATAAACGTCTGACAGCGACGATGGCTTGGCATATTGCGGCTGACTTATCTGCAAGCCATGTTGACCAGTGTCAAAATGAATGGTTCGTCCATTGGGCACTTTTAGGCACCAAAGAGGGAAGGGGTGTCTTTCTAAAGAACACTTTTGCGTTTTAAGAAAAGTGCAGGTGTTGAGCAGTTCATTTCATCGAAAACTCGTCGTTGTGAGCCAATGTTATTGCGGATTATTGGCGATATTGCATTCGTCTTTGTTGAATCACCATGGCCAGTATTTCCAGACATACACGGAGAAGTACTTCTTACATTTATCTTGCAATTGGTTAGCGGAAAACTGTTTGGTATCGAAAAGATACTACATGTGCATAATCGTCTCTAAACTAGCGATAGGGTTTGTCCCACAGGCAAGCCCTGTATGCTCCTCCTAGGTAATAAAATAAAGTTGGTTTACTTACCGCAAACACACGGGGTTACCGGTCGTTCTTAATTGGTTGACGCCCCTCCTTCAACTCATACCGATAACAGGACAGATACAAACGAAGGAATCATGTTTAAGTCGCTTTGAATATGAAATATAGAAAACCAACTTCGACTGAAGACCTCCGGTAGTAGTAGCACACCAGCGAAGTGAAGGCTCGGAGGAGTGAACCTGGCATATTATTCGCATACAAAGTATACGTAATTCTTGGGCGTTGGTTGCGGGGGAACTGACGTTTGACCCGTACGGAAAGATAGCAGTTGATTCGGGAGCTTTTGCAGGGGCTTGGTAGGATCGTTCATTAATGATGTCTAGATGTAGGGGGAGACGGCAACAGCTGTTGAAATTTATTAGTGATGGTACTAATTATACTTTGGTAAGGGTGAACTACACAAATCGTGATTTTCAGGTCTAACTCAGTTGATTTAAGATATTTCAGATATACGTTACTTATTTCTAAAACAACAACTACTAAGTATTACACACCTAAATTTTACACCCTGCCATGGATTAGTGAACAGTCCCGGATTAAAAAAAACGTCCAGGAACTACGCAAACACTGATTGGCGGAAGCATGCATACGTCATGGAAGATCGGTTCCAACAGATTGTTGTCGTAGGGAGGGAGAGAACACACAGAGGTGGGAACTATAATACATGTCATTGAAAAGGGGTAATAAAAGGTGTAACCACGCCAACTGCTGATCTATTTACAATGACAAAAGTACCGATGTAATAAAATCAGTCTTTCAGAATATAGTTATGACGGCAGCAGGTAAAAAGTCACGTTTTCTAATGCATGACAAATCTGTGTTCAAATCATGCATATAGATATGAATGATAATCATAAGATAAACTCTAGTACATCAACACCAAGCCGCCAAGTTTTGATGACAAATTAATGACACTGCAAATTCAGAGAATCTAACATCAAGATATAAGGAAAATTGGACAGCACAATTAAACTCCTGAAGCCGAGCATTCGGTTACAACAGGACACGGTGCCGAAGTGTTCTCAATACTGGGTGGCATCTGGACAACACCATTGTGTAGAAAGTCGGATAAAATGTGTACCAGTTAGAGCACTGGCCATGTGCCTGTTATAATGTCAGTAAGACTGTGTAGCACAGGGTACTTAAGACAAGATGTTTGTATCGTCTAAGCACTGTACCGCAGCATGTTAAGCGGTACCTCGCGTAGTTGTCATGAAAATCGTGACTGGAGTACACGTACTCTACACAAAAATACTCCATAGTCTCACGGGGCTAGTCCCCTTGAACACATTTTAGACCAACTTTCTATCAAACGGAGTTGCCCTAATCCCACCCACTGCTGAGAACACCTATTTGCATGACTTCAATGACAGGACGTCACGTTAGAATGATCTTTTCATTCAGTCACGAAAATGAAAGCTTAAGAAGCACGTATACCTGGAACTGTTGGGTAGGGAGGGCGTCTAGGGGCGATGGTTGGTTAAAATATTTAAAAGGCATTTCAGTGACTGTGACGTTCGGATCAGACAATACTGCTAATAACGTTAGTAAAGACATGTAATAATGGTCTGAATGTTTGGAATGTTTGAACACATCGGTGTGGCCCAACGATCAGAACCAATAGGTCCCGGACTGTTCGATGCTCACCATACCCTGACGTTGTACCCTTGGGAAAGACACTTTACACGACCTTTCCTGGCAGTGGAGTGACGCCCACCCAGCCCCTTCGGCTAATCTGTCTAAAAGTGTGACAAAAACACACTACGGATTTGGTGGGCGATGTGCCAACATCTAGCACATTTGCCAACAAGAACCGTACGATTTGAACACACGTACATGGCTCATTGCTTTGTTCAATCTAAAGATATGGAAAGGATAATACCGTACATAAATCCTACTTAGGTCGCAGCAAGATCGCAATGACAGCGCTGTCTAGTCGAATGGGGGCCTAAAGCCCTGTCACACCTGTGCGTATATACACGTCCGCATGGGTTGCGTCTTAACATGTTTTTGGTTTAGATTGAGTTTGCAGCCGAAGAAGTGATTTCCTATGTTCGATCGCTAGGCAGCACAACGGTGGGTCAAAGAAGAAAACAACTTTTCCCCAACAAACCTTACTTAAACCCCAAAAAATGTCAATGCGCAACTCACGCGCACTTGAATATACGCACAAGTGTGTTAGGGCCCTAACATGACTCACGAGCCATACGTAACCACTTGTGCGATTTACTTCCTAAGTTACCGCGCGAAAGTCGCGAAGACACGGTGTCATACCAGTACCAATCCCGCCCACTGTTAAGAATACCACCGGCCCCGTGCCTTCGGAGTTTAGTGGGTGTGTATACGTATTAAACAGAGTCAGATGTTTCAGACAGCACCCTCTGACATTGAAGTGAACTTGAGTGAAAAAAAGCTACATTATGAAAGACAGCAGATCCTGTCTGAAACATCTGACTTCGTCAGATACCCTTCTCAGTTGTTTGTTTTATGTTATGTACATGAATGTCTAACCTTTATCGACACAGTTCACATAATTCAACTATTTGTTCTTAAATGTACAATGTAAAAAGTTGTCATTTAAAAGGTCATGCTTTCTAAACAAAAGTATGGTGCCCTTATTGATGTCTATAGAAAGAGACATGTTTGACTTAATTAAAGTCGATTACATTGTCTAATTTTCGGTGTCTTTCCAAATATGAACATTCCACTGTTGAATCTATTAAGGATCTTGAAAATAAAGGCGTTTTAGGTTACTAATATGAGAAAGGTGTCAAACTTATGGTGCATTTTTCAAAACTGATTTTGAATGTCACTCCTAATGACAACACACAATGTAATCCTCTGAGATTGAGGTAAATATAGACTGGGATAATTTGAAATAGTCTATCAGTAACCATAACGACACTGTATACTTAGTAGTGACTTAATAGACAAACAATAGGTTGACTCGTATTTGCAAAAAGGTATAACCCAGCTGTTATTAGTGTTAATGGGAGCTCAGTAATAATTATCGTGTTACAGGAAAGGAAATATAAGTCATAACAAATGAGAAAAGTTACCGATATTTGATTTCATTAGAAGCTTTTGTTAAAGCGCCGTACACAATATACATCTCTTAAAACCGGAGTACTAGTTCTATGGGAACTACTGCATTGATAGAGATCTAGACATAATTAATTCGCCGACCTAGACAACGTTAACAGACGCCCGTAAATACATGTAGTATAGCGAGTTACCTACGTTAAAATGGTGTAAGCAACAGCAGCGTTTGCACACCAGAAACACACACATATATTAGCCAGTGGTAAAGCGACCTTCATGAAGAAACTTAACTCTATATGTAGTGACCATACTACACCTTGTTCAATGCCTCTATATACCGTACACCTTTTTTCGCTTCGAATTTGATTGCACCAAACTACCTACTCAAATCATACCGGCATTTTCAGGCGATAATCAGATGTTGTAAAGGTCAGTAAATGATGAAAGGGTTGGTTCTACAGATCAAAGGTGCGGGGTATGTTGTAAATGGACCATGATTGCCCGCTCGCGATGAAACATTATTCGGCACGCAAAAACAGAAAACTTAATCTGTGCCCAGTCTTTCAAGTACGTCAATCAATTAGTCCTAAATGTAGGGACGTATCTGGTTGGCCGTTTTGTCATAATTACATTGGTTTTCCCACGTATGAAGGCAATTCTGTTTTTCAGGATATTCTGCCAGACGTCACAAGAAAAGTATTCGTCACTGAGCCTGACATCTAATAAGATAAGAAGATTCGCTATTGAGTCTGATATGATTTGTCAATTCCTTCACTATCAATTGGCCAGTAGCCTGTTTTCTACCTTGGATGACTAGAACATTATTTTGGCATGCACGATTCACGTTTAATGTCATTTTTCTACGTTTAATGCAGTTGGTCGGCATAAGCTTGAAGTGTATTCTAGATCTATCCATTTATATGTACCAGTTGGTCAGTGACGAAAAGTAGTGGATGCTACTTGAAACGTCTGACCGTTTCCAACATCATATCCATGCAGTTGCTTGAGTAACTGATTATTGGCATTATCTCGCAAAGAGCTGTAATATGTTACGATGTCACTTGTGTTTTGTCTTTACCATGTATAGATCATCGCGTACATTGGCAGTTAGACTTAGCCTCCGTTGCAGTCCTTCCCATTAGCGATTTTTTAGATATTTATCTTTTCAATTTTTTTTGTTGAGGGGGGGCGTATCTGTATGAGGCCCCGTATCTGCTGACACGGGATCACAGCGGTAACAGAATCCCAGGCAGATATGGGGCCTCCAGCAGATACACTACTCACCCCCCCCCCCCAAAAAAAAATCGCTAAAATATCGGTAGTGGGAAGGACTGCAACGGAGGCTATTAACACAGTGGTGTGGTAGGCTACCCGCTTCACAACGCACCCTACTGTACTAGCGAAGTACTGCACAATTAACGCTGACGCCGCATGCATGATAAGATGTTGGTACTGTGAAACGAGTAAATAAAGATTGTATACTTTTGTGGAGTAGATCTATTTAGTTTCCTAGAATTTCTCTTTACGTTTCCACCCGTGCACGTTGTATCGAATGCAGTTGTTGAGCAATGAAGTTATTACATAAAGAGGACATTATCCGTTGTCATTACTAGAGTCATGTTAGGCATACAGATTTTATACAGAACTAGTTCTCACAATGTATACGTAACCACGTACGCCGACTGTTGTTCAAGCATGCACTTACTCTCGCTGGGTTTAAGCACTAATACAAAAGGATCCATCTACCAATAAAAATCATAACTACAGCATTTTAAAAACACGAAATAAAAAAAAAAACCTGAAAGTTCCGCTGCAGTACGATAAAACGCCGCTATCGGTATCTCAATCACTACCGACATGCAAAAATTCGAAGAAATCCATCAAAATAAACCATGACACACAAACCAACACAAAGTAATACCCCCTTAGGAGGTGAACTTCCTTTACGGAGGTAACTACCCCCCTCCCATGATGGATCATACACATCACCGCAGCTATGCTATCATGTTTGATATTTGTTGCGCCATTCAAGGAAAGCAATTAGATTGTTGCATAGAAAACCTAACACACAAGCTAGAGAAGGCTGCCCTCATTGGCTAATGATGCGTACACGGCAAGATTCAAAACCAGTGGAAGGATGCATGGCTAGCCGAGCGATCTTTCCAGGCATTCACTTTACGGTTTCGTTTTCATAGCAACCTGATGATTCAATTTTACACCTGATGAAAACTAGGTATTCAGCCCATTTATTGTGTGCAATATAAATACCATTTATATGCAAACTGGCTGGCGTGTAAGTATACTATTATCAAATAACAGCTGATAAAAGCTCCTTAAACACAGGAACAACATGGTTTATGTGCGCTGATGTTTATGAAAAGCATTATTTTTTTTGATAACCATCAAGTATGAAAGATATGTGAAGAAAATAATTGAACAGCATGATGTGTGAAATTCGTTCCGATGAAGACCGTGTGCATACATCACTTGCTATAAGACGCACTAAGTTTTGTTTTATGATAGAAGCGTTCTAGATGTACGTGAACGTCTATTGCTTGACAAATGCACCCAAAAATATCTGCAAATACAATAAAAGAGATATCGAAACCGGAAGTTCTACTGCAGTATCATATAAAGCCGCTAGGATGCTCATTATCAAACTTAGTTTTCCCTAACTCTACCCAGCTACCAAATATCAGAAGAATCCATTCACAGCTTTTCGAGTTATGCGAATACAATTAACACACACACACACACACACACACACACACACACACACACACACACACACACACACACACACACAGACACACACATACACACACACACACACACACACTCACGTACACACACACACTCACACACACACACGCACGCACACACACACACATAAACACACACACAAACACAAACGGCACCAAAAATAACCCTTTTTTTAAAGGTAATTAGGAACAAGTGTATTGCCCTTCGCACTCTTAGCGATTATTACAGTTTAAATCGTACAATTACATGTCAGCAACCTCAGCAAGAAACCGTCAAATAGATTTGATCACGGGTACTCTTACGTCTTCTGATAGAGGTCATTCCAATCAGTCTTGGTTTTATCTTGCGGTATGCAGACATAGCAGGAACCACGACTCAGTAAATCATAGGACCTAAATGTCACACTGAGCGATCGTATTTTGAATCATAAGGGACAGATTAAAAAGAGATATACACTTCACAACTTGACACAAAGCTCTGACTACAGGGATGACTGACAAAAAAGGTGTAGTTTGCTTGTCGGGTACTAAAGAAAAGGGGAATTTCGGTTTATCTTTCCATCGAGATCACTATATTTATTTATTTATTTATTTATTCATCTTTAGGGTAGTCCCTTCAGTTAATTCAATAACTGATTTCCAAGGGAGCCATTAAAACCCATTATAAAGTGGCACTACAATAGAAATCTGTTGAAAAAATGTATTTTTTTGCATATAACCACTGTATTGCATTGTATTATTGTATTGTATTTTATCCTATCGTATTGTATTGTATTGTATTGTATTGTAATGTATTGTATTGTATTGTATCGTATCGTATCGTATCGTATCGTATCGTATCGTAATGTATTGTATTGTATTGTATTGTATTGTATTGTATTGTATTGTATTATTATATTGTATTGTATTGTATTGTATTGTATTGTATTGTATTGTATTGTAATGTAATGTGTTGTATTGTATGACTAGAAACCAACAACTCATTTGACGGCCGGCAGTGTATATCTTTAATAACCAAATCATTTGTCATCCATAAGCTGTTTTGGAACATAAATTACTACGGAGAACGCCGGTGTCACAATGTAAAATATTTCAGACTTCCTATTCACCCGTGTGCCCTTTTCCTACTTCGGGTAGGAAATCGGGTAATGCACGGATACCGTAGATAACATGCTCAAGCAGATATAAACAAGAGTTCCACGACCTCATATCTCCATGAACAATTCTATTCATCCAAATGACTTACACGTTTGCATATTATATGCTTGGTCATAAACACCTTTATCTAACTTACATGTTGCAATATTGACAGTCCTTTAATTTTTCAATTAAATGAATTATGGTGTTTTGCATTAATTATGTAAATTAGGAATTTATTTGCATAATCGGTATCAGTTGATGCTCCACTTTCCATAAACTACATATGTTACATGTATTTGAGTCTGATAATGGAAAACACTGCAGATATAGATTTTCCTCATTAGCCATGCAAATTAAGTCACAATTAGCATAATTTGCACTTCATTATGTATATCTCTGTCTAAGCTACCTGCATTCTAAGTATCAAATTGACAGTCCTATAATTTTCCAATTAGATGAGATATGGTGTTTTGCATTAATTATGCAAATTAGGAATTTATTTGCATAATTGGTACCTGTTGATGATCCACTTTCCATAAACTACATATGTTACATGTATTTGAGTCTGATAATGGAAAACACTGCAAATATAGATTTTTCTCGTTACCTATGCAAATTAAGTCCCAATTAGCATAATTTGTACTTCATTGTGTATATCTCTATCTAAGCTACCTACATACTAAATATCATGGAAATCTGTTGTTCCTTTGTTCAGTTATTGTCCCTAGAAGATTTTCACAAAAACGCCCTTGCAGTTCCAGAGAAAGCTGCTAGGGGACCCAAACCTACACCACTTCTTTATTATATCACAAGCTATCTGCCACCCAAAAATCAAGACCACAGCACGTCTAGGTCAAAAGATACAAAAATTGAAGTTCTGTTGCAGTACCAAGGTCACATACCAGGGGGCCCAAAATCGACCCTGACCTTCGGCTTCACAACACCCGCCCACATACCAAGTATCATTGTAATTCATCAAGAGGTTCTTGAGTTATCCTGACTACAAGAGTCCGGAAGCACAAACACAAACACACACACACACACACACACACAAACACACCAAAAACAATATCTCCATTTTTCATGGAGATAACAATGCGAACGGATCCGATTGGCTACGCGACCTACAGCGACGCGCGCTCGTGAACATCGTTTAGTCGTCCCTTGATGGTGACATTTAGAAGTAGGCGAAAATGCTGTACGCGTCTTGGTTATATCAAAGAGAACTGACATAGGTTGCTGTCTTCCGATTTAAGGGTCCAGGTCCAAAGGGGCAACTGAAGGCGGTACCAATAATCACCAGGCGGTTGACATGGCCTAATTACCAAGTGCTTTTCGCCTATGTATGGCCCGTACGTACACTTATCAGCGTCTTCAGAGGATGACAAATTGAATCTGACTGTCTTCTGCGGTGGACGACTACGCAAGTAAAAGGTTTTTTTTATAGTATCTAACGTGTGTTGTGCAGGTGCTATTATAGCTATCACCGGCTTTAGGCGTCCCTTTCTGGTGATTAGAAATCTAGAATATGGCACCTGCAAGACTTCGAAGTTTCAGGGAAATCTCCAACCATAGCGTTTCACATATCCATCTAGTCTATCCATCCAGTTTTCACTGCTTTCGTACCGTGTAAATGATTTCTAATCTAATTCTACCATTAGGCCACAGCAAGTAATTTTTATGGATGACATCAGCGCGCTCATTAATTTTTGCCTGATTTCGAAATAAAAAACAAGAAATTTCATTGCCCTCCGACAGTGGTGAAAATGCCAAAAATTGGCAAATATGCCGTAAACGTTGACAGTCTAAGGTGTTTCATTGCATATGAATACCCAGTGTAGTTCCTGCCCATGATGGTATAATAACAAGCTGTTTTCTGCAGATGTTCTAGCAAGGATATTATATAAATAATGGGGTGGGGGTTCTAGTTAATTGAGCTGTATACACAAGGTGTTTCATCGCATATGCATACCCAGTGTAGTTGCTTCAGATGATGGTACAACAAGCTCTTTTCTGCATTTGTTGAAGTTGGTCTATTGAGATGTATACACATCTACAAGGACATGTTTACTGTTGAATCAAGGAGGTTTTATATTATATATGAATGAATACAGGGCTAATACATTGGTTGAATACAAGACTAAAAGACCTGTTGGTCATGATATCATATTTCGTCGCCTCAATTCTTATTTAACAAGAATTATGATCTCAAAATTTGAAAATATAGGAATCTTGTTTTTTTTGGCCCACCTTGTTTTTTTTTCGCCCTATCTCATTAATTTTGGAGTCTGCAGAGGATGTCATCCATAAATTTTACTTGCTGTGGCCTTACGACAGCACCAGCCGCAACAGTTTAGGCCTTCCCTCTTGCAAAGTACCAGGCTTTGGAACAGAGTCGGAAATAGCTCTCCCCTTTCCCCATTTCTGCTAGATGCGGGACCATACGACGTTTCGAATTCTGAATGAGGTCTCTTGAAACCAATTTAACCACCGTTCTCTCAGCGAAAAGACTGCGATGTCAACAGGGCACTGAAGGTTTTCAGCAAACGTCAAAATGAATGAAGAAGCAGATACCTGGATATGGTAAGTATCACTCTGAATAATTGTACATCAAAAGGGTTGTCGCTTGATTCTTTATGGGTGGGCTAGTACCATTAGATGCTTAATGAATGGATAAAATGCATGACATACTGTACAATGATATCTTTTCGTGGGGATTTAATTTCACGATATATATATATAGAGAGAGAGGGGAAAGGTGTTTTATGCGTGCATTGGCTATGCGGTTGAAACAAAACTGGATAGATGTATTTATATTCGCATACATACGTACAACAAAAATGCATATTCGAAAACCACGAAAATAGAACCATCGCGTAAATGTAAAGATTGACGTATTGTCTTGTTGCAATTTTTGATAAAGAATAAAGAAAGAATAAAGAATAAAATTGGAAAGTGCAATTTGTCAACGTAATTCGCTACATCAGATTTTGCAAAATCTTTACAATATATGCTTTCTGCGAATTCTATGTTCAGCTGTATCTTATCAAAGCAAAGCGATCTGCCTTTTGTGTACGCCGTATTGTTTTCCTGATGAGTGTGTGTGTGGCCATGCCATATATATCACACACGTGCTCCTCATATCAACATGATGATAAGCATTTACCGTTGTCTAATGTCTGAATAGGAAGACTTGATGAATTGAGTAATTAGAAACGTGGATTCCTCTAATGTTATGATGACTGTCATTAGATTCCATCGTCTACTAAAACTGAATACGTCAGTTCTATGTCGGTCAAACGCCGTCACGGCTGGCAGCTCGGAGAAGAATACTTACAATAAGCAAAAAGCAGGGCGCCTGGCGTAAAATTAAACCATAAATCTCTTGACGGCCCTTTAGCTTTTTAGACGAGGTATTTGACACTTACGCAAGGACATCTTCATTTGTAACCATTAACGACTTGTTCAAGGATGTTAGGTCATTTTTACTTTTCTATCTGCAGTATAGATTAATAGCAACGAAATAACTCTGTCCAGTTTGAATGATATTGTACTTATACGGTACAGAGTTTGCTTGCAAACAGCGATATATCTTACGTGAACTCTCGTCACACCGCCACATTGATAAACCAGTGTTGTCAAGGCCATCTCAAGAATGTATTGACCACCTGCATACGGTACAGAGTTACCTTGCAAACAGTGATATATTCTCATAATTCCGCTGGGTTTCCTAACATCGCCACATGTTTGTAACTATGTTATCGAAGTCTTCGGTGCTATTTTACAATTTCCTTGAGGCCATGTTGGCCTTAGAGCCGAGGATCTGGCCTGTGTAGTCCCTGGAAACAGTATGGCATCCAGGCTAAAGAATATCTTGAATACCTGGATACTGAGATGTGCAAACCTTTGGGATTATATTGATGCTGCAATAGAAGACCATTTGTAAATTCACCGTTGGCATTTGACGTGCATGGCACTCGTGGAAATCATGAGGGTTGACTCTTGATCTCAAAACGGTTTTCATTCTTTATTCAGAAACTTTCATCGGTTAATGAAATGTTAGTATTAAATAGCTATTGAAACAGGTCAGTCTGATGCTCGTAGGAATACCGATTCATCTGTGGACAGGCTTCCACATATCGCGAAGCTGATAAAATCTTATCTAAGGTCAGATTCTGTGAGACCTCGAGGGCACAAAACGTTGTACTGCAGCTTCTCAGATGGCCGAAGTGACCTTGGGCTCGGAGGTCACGACCTTGTCATTGGAAAATGGTCAATGTGTGACGTCATATGAAGCCGTTTGGCCCAGATGTGAGCTTCACATTCGCAAATATGGTCAAACATTGGTATCAACTATGAGTGGACATCATTCATCAACCTAACAAAGATGTTTAAAAATGACTCCACGTTGAAAGTATGCCAAATGTACTATCAAAGCATTTTGTCACTATAGTTTATCACTTAGCACGCAGATGTACAAAGACGAGGCTTGCTTTATTTTCCTTGCGATGTCAATCGCATGCTGATCAATTTTTGTATGTTTTGCCAACGCAAGCACTACTTACGTGCATTTACGTTTGATCTGAAACTATCTTTTAGGTAACACAATTACGTTAAAATCTTTACTAAATGCTTGCATATGATAGTAATTGCTTTCAAATTGATATGTTCCAAAAAATGCCATTGATGCTAACCAGTTTTCAAAGTAGACATGTCCGATCAGGATCTCTACCCACAGGAAAGCCGATTCTGACTGATAGCCATCTTTACCCTGATAAATTACTTGTGCGTCTTCGTAGGGCTCTAACTGTCTACCTCGTTGTATTCTTTGTCTTCCAGGGTCCTCATCACCCTATTCTTCCTCCTCATCCTGAGCTTCCTGACTCTGCTAAGATACCTCAACATCATCTAAGTCGAGTATCTACGTCGACACAGGGGACAGAAGGACCATTATCATTCATTTGGTGCAGGAGCAAAGACTCCTTTCCAGATATACATTATTGTACCTACAAGGCAACTGACTCTGTCGAGTACTATTTAGACTGACGGTGATTGGTCCGCGTGATTATAGCACAAAATATTCTTAGCACACTATCTGTATTTAGGTCATATTTAAAATAGGGTGTCTTCATACAATTATTTACATGAAATACGCACCCCATGGCCATATCACGTAACGAAAAGGCACCATGGACAAGTGATGTGTCTTCAGCATTGTTTAAACAAGATAGTCATGTGTGTATTGATCTAAAAGTTGATTGTTAGGAATATACTAGGAAGAACATACGTGATGCAAATTCGTTTTCCACATTTTAGATTTTTATTTTCCATCTCAAAGGACCACCATACTTCTTCTGGAAGTTAGCAACAATCAGTGGATACAATATACTACTGTATCAATAAATAAACAAATGAATAAATAAATTATCATAAATACACATCAATATTTACTTTCAACAAGACACTCCAGTAATATAAATAAATAAATAATAACCCACAAATTTTCAATAAATACCTATCAATACATAATATAATCTACTGATTGCAACGTGGTACATGGTATACGTAACATGAATGAGCCATAGTTGGTCACATCACATGTGCAATACCGAGTAAGGGAGGTAGGCTTCGCTGCTAACGGTTGAATAAATAGCTTCTTTCATACAATAGATAACATGGTAACATTTGAACAGCGTTTTCAGAAACCTGATTTGTTCCATAGCTACGTACAGACTAACAATAAATATCTTCAGCATCCTTGAATATCACATATGTAAACATTGAAGTGTATAAATACTATATAAATAGATAACAATAAGAGCAGCATCTGCATAAAAAGGCATACGTTGTTAGATAATTCTATTTACTTGTAACGTTATGTTTCTTTGCAACGTCAATAAGTTATATTCCACTTTGTTCTACGGTACACTTTACTGTATCTTGCTAGCTGCCAAGAATACCAGTCCCATTGTGTATAAACTAAGTCAATTAAATATACGATATTCATAAATTAAAGTCTATTTCGTCATGATAGTACTTAAGATCTTAGCATCTATTGATTCCGATTTTCGTCATATAAATCATAGTCGTGACAGTACATAGTGAGAAGTAGAGAATAAATTCAACAGTTTTAAAGTTACAGATTTTGCATAAAAAGTGTGCTCATGATACTCGTGAGCTGAGGAGAGCTCCCAATAAGAGCCAACATTATATTTCCTGAACCCTATAAAACAGGATTCACGTCAATGAAAGATATGTTTCTAATGCTTGTGAAGCATACGTCATGTAGTCACGTGATGACATTCACGTGGATTCTCGCGAGATTGTATAGTGACTTATCTGCGGTACTTGGAGGCTAGGACGGTGAAGTCTCTATGGACTCTGTAGACCAGGCTCTTGAACTCTCTTAGGACCACACAGTCGCGGAGGGAGCGGGCGTACTCGTTGGGAGGGTCCCGTAGGTTGGTGGACGCGATCTCCGAAACGTCGGAGGGAGATCTAAAGCCCAAAACGTTGTTCTGGGATAAAAAAGAAAAAAGAAAACAAGGTTTAGAATAAGGAATGCAATGCATTATAATGCCTAGATCATCAATCGAATTATCAAGAATAGCCAGGTAACCATACCATCGGGAGCCCCCGGTATCTCTGCGGTGCTAGGAGTTATGCCCTCCCGCCCAGGCAGATTCATGATGCGTACCGGGGGTGATATACGGGCGTGATTTCTATGTTCTCCCTCCCTGGCCGGCTGCGAAAACTCAAAAGGCCCTCTTAAAAGACAGGTACAGGCCTATGCTTAGCAGACTGGGCCGGGTAAAAGCCCCTAAAGCCGACCAGAGGAGAATGGTGACCAGGCTAATAAAGTACAACGTTTTAGTTCACTGTGACAAAACAAACGTAGAAATGTGGGTGAAGTGTCTTACCGTGACTGCGATGGCTGTCATGAGCCCGTTGAGCTGGTGGACGGCCTCCTCCACCTTGTCGGCGGTGTCCGTGTGGCCGTCCTTGTCCAGTTCGTCCAGCTTGACCTCCTGTAGGTACAGACCGTACACCTGCAGGTCACGGCGAAGTCGCTGGAGGCGCTCTTCATCCTGGACGGAAAAAAAGGAAATTCATTGGTTTCTCGATACATTTATCACAATGGCATAAAATACAATGCCTTCGTTCTATCTTTGCGCGATACAGATCACATACGGATTATATATAACAATATAGTTCTAACCGATCTAGATCAGAAGACGGACTAGCGTGTATGATTTAATTCAGCTCGTAGTTTATAAATAACAGTGGTGTACTGCAATAAAGATATCAAAAACAAGAGCGCAACGACAATGTAAGACATTCATGTAGCTTCGACCAGTGTGTTATATTTCCTCAGGGTTTTTTTTCCAAGGCAACGAGGAAATAAGGGGAAAGATTCCTGAATCACGTCATTTTACTAGTTCAAGGAAGTGAACGCAGGATATTGTATTTCCTTCCCGTTCTAAGTTGTACCAGGCCCTGCCTATCCTGCTTTTAGAAGTGGTCTTATCAAAATAGTCCGATGAAAATGAATAAACCACTTAGGTTTTAAGTTACCAACGACATGCTTAGTTGTAACATTGTAGAACATCCAGTATCTTCATCTATACGACTGTGAACTTCGCACTTCAAGAACAACATCTGGATTTTGTTAAGTCATCACCCTAAACATTTGACCCCTGGTAGATCGTGGTAACCTTGGCCCGACTTTGGCACGCATACCCTGACTAACACTTACCTCATTCGAGAGGCTGTCACGACCCACTACTACGTACTACAGCTAAGGTAAACTCTACTTCACCAGGTGTTCCAAGAAGTCAAGCATAATTACACCACTGTCTGTACTAAATGCGAACTGTATGTCCTTATATGGAATAAAAGGCTGCTTACGACTGACGTCACATCCGTGTCAACGTCTTACAGTACTTTCGGTTTTGTCATGCACAGCAACCCGGAAGTGAGTGTGTGTGCCAGGCTAACATATGCAGGTACGTGTGCATAATCTACTACCGTAGTACATACCTCCATTTGTCTCCATTCAATTGCAGTCATTCTGACGTCGACAAGTTCGTCCCATGTGATTTGCTCAGCACAGTAGCCAGAGTCACCCTTGAATTCGTCCTCGATCTGTAGAAATAAATACAGCAAACTTAGTCCATGCTTCGCGTAGGCACAATAGACTTTAACCCAAGCAACACCCCCTAGACGACGTCATCTCCAACCAATCAGAAGCCGCCGAGCGACTCTCGTAGTATCGCTTGAATCACGTGACCAATGTCCGTCTAATTTCAAAATCGTTAAACTTCGTATGCCTTCCCGAAACCTGTATAGGGACTTTTAACACGTGTGACTACCTACTTAGTACAGTTACACGGTATCGTTGAGAATATTCTAACATGTGACCAAAACATCATAGCTAAAAGGTTTCGCTACATTAAAAAAAAAATAAGTTTCGAGTTTCTTCAAAAAGATTGGAATAGGTGTCACATCTAAAGGCACTATTTGAGAAATGTCAAACTAGTTAGGAATACTTACAAATGCGTTGTAGGCAGTCGTTGCCTTTTCGTGTAGTCTGCGGGTCAGTGTCCGGGCGTTGGTGATCACTTCTAACGGTGTCTGCACGGGGAAGTCGGAACTAGTGGCCGGGATGGGCCCTGCACTGGTCCCGTGGAACGTCAGGATAAGGACCACGGCTATCATCTTCATCACATGTGCTCCTGTTGAAATAAGACCAAACCATTTAGTTTCCAGATGCATAAGGACTAACAATTCTAACGTTATCGGTTATAAACGTCGAAGAATTAAAACTTGAGAATGGAAGAAAACATTGCAAAAAGAGTCGACGTGAACTAAGTTTGAATATAGTTTGAGAAACAGCTTCACTTACTTGTTGAGGTAGTAGAAAGAAAGTTGTTGAACGCTGGACCCATCACGCTTGGAGTAAGTTGTACGAAGTTGATCAAGTTTGAGAGTTGTACCGCTGTCTTCTCTGAGATCGTTTAGTTTCTTGGACTTTGAGCATTTTGGTTGCCCTTTTTATGCAGATCGGCCGAGCTAAATTTAGTAACACTTCCCAGATTATTACAGAGAAACTACATACGTCAATGACCGGATGGGGTTTTCCGGTTAGATTTTCATCCCTGATCATATCCCGGCCACAAGCAGTAACTCCTTATCAGCAGGGGGCGGTGTTACTTAGTAACACGTGGTCTTATGCATCACTGTTTCAAAATCAGTACTTCAGGCTCAATAGTTGCCATGGAAGTCCATTTCTTCCCCATACTTTTAGTGTTCATCTGCAGATTGTGAAAGTTTATTGTGAAAGTCAGCGTACCATAAAATGTTACCACCTTTGCTATTTTGAGGGAGCTTTGTTTGGACAAAGGGCAGGTGTGATATAGGTAACTTTTACGGAGGACGCCCACAGATTCGTGGGCGCCTGTTGTCAAAACCTGTTACGTATCCGCAGGGCATGTGACTTCTGTCATTGTTTTGTGTTTTAAATTTAGACGCAGGTGACCCCAAAATAGGGTTAAACGCTCAATAAAACAAATAATAACAGAAAGGTAGATCCATAGCAACATTACGCACGGTGTATTTTGTATAGTCACAGTGCATCAGGTGAGAAAATGGCACGGGTTCGAAAGTAATGAAAAGACTAAATCTTGAATTTTTAACTTTTTGGGGATGGGGTATTTTACGAATACGGCATATAGAAATAAATGAATGTATTCTAAAGCTACGAAAAGAAAGAGAATTGATTTGAGATGATTAAACTTTTGCTTTGGGTGAATTTATGCCACAATTGAGCAGAAAAAGCCCACTTCACTCTATACATCTAATAAGTTACTTATTTCTGTAATACCCCGCCCTTCTAATGTATGAAAAAGGGCAAGTTTCAAATATAGATTGTCAATACGAAAAAAAACCGAAGGCTCCTTTACTTACAGCACGACAGCGCACGTTGGAACCGTTTCAAGCGAGGGGGTTTCCCTGACCATTACGTCACCCCTTCGTACACCGGAAGTGCAAGAGCGCTAGCGGGCTGTGGCGGAAGTGATCCGGGCGGTAACCGCAAACCTCCGGGTCACTTTGCAGTCGTTAAACGGTTTGTGATTCACTTCTCAGGTCTTACAAAAATGTAGGAAGTCATCTAAGATGAAAAGCTTGGATAAAGTGTATCATAGCGTAATCTTTTCGTTACACAAAAACCTAGCATTCCGATTGCACATTGATCTGAGTGAGTAAAGAATACAGCCTTTCGTAGATCTTATACATTGCTTCTAGATTTAGATGCCCTTTTCTCCTAGATATCTGTGCTGGCGTTGTACAAACAACGGATGCGGCACAAAACGCTTCAAGGGATTTGAGATGGAGATACTTCCGGATGACACCAATTGGATAATTACTGATCATTACTATACAGTTTGCTGACAGTATTTTCACGGTGTTTTAACAAACGTAAACGTGATACACGAGTCCAACCTCACGTCACAGGAAGGTCCACTCATATCTTGTATCAATTGTCTCTTTATGCTCAGGAATGACTTGGCAAATTCCAAAGGCACGCTCTTCCTTGGTGAATTATGCGCAGTCATTTCTTTGACGTACGAAGCCAGGGAAGTTACATTGTACACAAACCGGCGACATCCCCGATTTTAATCACAGAAAATTCCGCATGCTACTGTTACAGCACCGTGGACCAGGGTTCAATGACCTCGGATTCTATTTATCCATATCCCCTCCCCCCCCTCTGTATCTATATCTCTCATCAATACCTTGCCATCTACAGTATCTATAGATCTATCCATTAACTTCTGTCTAATAACTATCCATCCGTCTCTCTCTCTCTCTCTCTCTCTCTCTCTCTCTCTCTCTCTCTCTCTATATATATATATATATATATATATATATATATATATATACATACCTAGCTATAGATACATGTATGCACAGTATCTATCTATCTATCTATCTATCTATCTATCTATCTATCTATCTATCTATCTATCTATCTATCTATCTATCTATCTATCTATCTATCTATCTATCTATCTATCTATCTATCTATCTATCTATCTATCTATCTATCTATCTATCTATCTATCTATCTATCTATCTATCTACCTATCTATCTATCTATCTATCTATCTATCTCTCTATCTATCTATCTATCTATCTATCTATCTAATGACTGTCTACATACATTTATCCATCTATCTAGATATCTATCCGTCTACATGTGTCTATCGAGGGTATCCCCTATCTATAATATTGATTTAGCTTTTTTCATAAATTGCAGACAAAACCATGATGTGTCTCCTTATTGTGGCCGCTCTCTATGTTAGGAGACGGGGAATCCCTCTCTTATCTAATGACAGGCTGTGGCTGGCCGCAAGCCTTCTCTTCCTCTGTTAAAGGAAGCGCGTAGCAGGGAACGTCCTCGAGTGGTTACGCCCAGTATATATTAAAGTAACCGGTAGCAATGGAAGTTACAAACGTTGCAGGGTTTTCCCAAACACTGATTTTTAAATCGTATTACATCATTGTATCAAAGTCTTCTGGGAAATTTACCGTGTAAGAATAGTGTCTTCTACGGTTCTAGAAAGTTTATCATAATGGTGAAATACACCATTTCATCATAACAAAGAAGAGCGACACGGCATCTAATCAGATATCAGGCCCATAAGAATATATGTCCCCGTGGCGTGAGCGGTAAGCGACACCGCTGCTCGGCCATATGAATCAAATCCCATGGATCGGTTGGCGGAGGTTCGATCCTAGGGGCGGCCCAAGCACAGACATGTTGTATTTGCGTGACGTACATTGTAAACGGTCGGCGGTTCTTTCGAGGGAACGTGCTTTCGCCCAGTGCCATCTGCACGTTAAAAAACCCAACGCACGTACTGAGAAGGGGTGACCCGGTGTATCTGTGTGGCTGAATACGCTTCGCCGGAGCGAAGCCAAATTGCACTGCAATACATGCTAATATGCATGTCTCTCTCGTCCCCTCTCGTCTCTAGCACACTCATGACCGTACACGCACACACACACACACACACACACACACACACACACACACACACACACACACACAAAAGAGGTAATTTTTATCCGTACTTTCGTAAATTGTAACGGATATCGACATATTTTTCCCCAGAACGACCTGGCACAAGTGCAGCTCTTCAAAGAAACACCGCTCGCCCCACCGGATGTATATACGTAGGCCTTTGCAATGCTGCTGCAACACCCTAGCCTCTACCAGGCCCCGCAGATGGCTGGGAAAATAGTAGAAATTGGCCAAATAGAGGGAATAGTAACGGAGCCTGCAAGTGAAACCCTGGCAAATATCCCCCCTATAGCCTCCATACAGTCAAACCTGTATTAGCGGTCACCTTTGCATAGCGGCCACCTGCCCATAGTGGTCACTTTTGTCGGTCCCTTCGATTTTTCCCATTGACATAAGCATTAAGAATTTGGCTATAGCGGTCACCTGTCCAACGCGGTCTCGGCCACACGATTTTCGGTCCCGCGGGTCTGGAAACACTGCCGATAACGGTCCCGGCGCATGGTCGCCGCAAGATTCGGGAACCTTCTTTCAAATCTCGGCAGAAAAAAATTGTCATTATAGCTGCAGTGTTACCCATGAAAATGTTGTGCATGGTTTTATTTTGCTCCTGGTGTGGGTTTTGAATTTCCAAAACCGCTAAAGACGCCAGAAATTTGCAGACAAACAGAGCCTCTTGCGCGTGGTCCTAGCGGGACGCTTTGTTTACTTGGGTTACTTCACTAGTAGTACCATGGGCGAGCAGTTTGTTAACAAAATACAGATGCCTTTTATCCTCTAAGAAAAGGTTATTAAGTCATCCATTCTTTGTATATTCTGTTCTCTTTATTCAAAGAACTTCTTTGACGAAATAAGTTTACATTTTGTACTATCTAATGTAGAGTAAAATCATAACTCACACATTGCAGCTGCACCCACATTACAGTAGACTATCCCATGACCCTTTGACCTCACAGGAGCCATCTTGCAGCTGTTTTTTGTTTTGTTTTTTTTTCTCCCGGCAAGGAATCCGACCCAAACAGGCTGATTTTACCATGAAATTCCGCAATTATTTGCTGATAAATGATGTCGCCGCGCAATTGAAAATGACACGGTTGTCTTCGGCAACATTTTGGTCGCATGTGCTCCGGGATTGGGGGCGGATCGATGGATCGACTTGGACTTTATAAATTGCTTGTGGAAAAATCCGGACCTACCGAAAGCAGTCATCTTGAGCCGAGCATCGGGTCGTCTTGTGGAAGTGGTCGGTAGACCAAGTTTGATTACATGTATGTGAACAAGGAGGTTTTATGATGTGAATAAATGTTTCTCAGTGGGTACAGAAAACATGTGCCACTTATTGCTCGTGAAATCAACCGTTTCTATAGAGCGGCCACCTGTCCATAACGGTCGATTTTGGCCAGTCCCTTGAGTGACCGCTGTAGGCAGGTTTGACTGTAGTTAGTCTGGTAGAGACACCCCATGTCTGCAACACCCATGTCTGCAAGTGTGCTATATACTTAGTACAGGAATCTTGTAATTCAATCTCTTGACTGCAAAAGGTTTTCAACCAAATAAACCAGTCATTATCTGTACATGTATAGTCGGTATAACCGCCTTTCGGCGTAACAACACCAACTTCGCAGGCACGCGGCGCGGTTGCAGCTGATTATATTACACTAAACGGCAGGTCAAACCTACATGTAGCTTGTGTACATCTGACTGCAAGCGTTGTTTAAAGCTGACAGTTTGAACGTTCCTTCAGTCTTTGATGACAACGAGTTCCGTTCTACTATGAATTTTTGAGCACGTCAATTCAATACTTGATTGATAACTCTGGTACTTAAAGGCATAACTATTTCTTGCACTTTTCAGGCTGAGCTGGTATTAGATACGATTTATTATTATATCATTAATTGTGTAGCATACACACAAACTGATGTCAATAGAACTACCGCTGTACCACTTGTTAGATTTTATTCCAACTTTCACAATATTGTATGTATTACATGAATATAACGTACAGGTCGACACTATGGCATAGTCATATGCAGTACTTTGCTGAAAAGGTAGGTCGCGTCACTGCTATGAGGAAACACAATTGCTAATCTCATAGCTTCTGCGTTTGCCTATAGTCGTTAGGATCTGTTCACTTACTAAACTATGCGCCCAAATAACGAGCTTAAAAATGTGTAAGTAGCATGAATATACATAAAACAATTATTACTATGTAACCAAATATAGCCTGTATATCTACTTAACATCATATCATTAAGTTGTATAAATCATTGAGAGTTGAGCTTTACTTTAAAAAGGCTACGCAAGATTGTTTCTATTTTTCGTATTTTCCAAGCACTTGTAGAAAGATATAATCGTCACGTTCCTCAAGCTCCCAGTCCGGTCCGGAGCAAAGGCCCGCTGCACCGGGGACCGGGAGCTTGGGGAACCGGCTACGATTTTGTCTTAGTCATGTGCTTGATGCAGCTCATACATCATGAGGGGCAGAACGATTATGCCATGGCCAATTAATGGGATCGATTAGTATTTGTTTTAGATTTAACATGAATTTGCACTATATGTGCATACAGGACTTAATAGCTCGCAATGGGAGCCAACTTTCTTTTTCTCAACCCTATAAAACTAGCCTGGGTGCCATCCTAGTTAATTTCCGCGGCTCTCATATACACATGTACCCCAGTAAGCGGGGAGTGTGGCAGCCACGGAGAACTAACTAGGATGGCACACAGGCTACTCTGAAATAGGATTCTTATCAACTTATTTTGATGCTTTTAAAGCATACGTCATAATCACGTGACGTTCACGTGAAGTTTTATGAAAACAGGTAAGCAAGAGTCACGTGACTTTTACGTGGTTTCTACTACTTAAACCGGTTTAGCTGTGGTCACGTGACTTAAACGTGTTGCTACTCTACTGCAGCAGGTAACTACGGTCACGTGGCCACTACGTGACTTCTATCTTATCTGCACACTCTTAAGTTTAGCTATCACCACGTGATGTTCACGTGGAACTAGTTACAAACGTTTAACTGTATCTGCGGCTCAGCAGGGTGAAGTCTCTGTGGCCCCTCTCGACCAGAGTCTTGAAGTCTCTCAGCACGACGCAGTCGCGGATGGCGCGGGCGGACTCGGTGCCTGGGTCCCGCAGGCTGGTCGACATGATCTCGGTGACATCTGTAGGCGCGGTGAATCCCAGGACGTCGTTCTGCAAACAAGCAAAATGGACAGAAACGATTTACACTTTGTCGTTGCATTGTCAGAAGGCAATCCGAAATAACGCACTTTACTCCGTCTGGCATAGACCATCCAGAAATAGCCTGCTCCCTTTGCCAGAACGTACCGATACTGAGTGCAGAAACACACCCACAGACACTGAGACGGACAGAAAGAGACCAAAACAGTATGGCTTACAACACTTAAGTAACATTACGAGTACTAAAAGAAATACAATTTCATAAATGTGAATCAAAGTGATTCTAGAAATGCAGTTAAGTTTCCTACCGCTACAGCGATGGCGGCCATGAGTGTGTCGAGCTGGTTAGCAGCCTCCTCCACCTTGTTAGCGGTGTTCGTGTGTCCCTCCTTATCCTGTTCGTCCAGCAGGACTTCGTCCAAGAACAGTTCGAACAACTGCAGGTCGCGGCGAAGCCGCTGGAGGCGCTCTTCATCCTGGACGAGTAAAATACATACTGGAGTTAGATAATGACCCTGTACGGCAACTGTTATAGCACAGTAGAAGCCATCACTGTAAAGAATTGAGGAACCAAAAGCTCTTGTTTCACAAAATACAGTGTGTTGAAATGAGGAAAGGAATCTGGCTACGATATTGATAACATATTGTTTGCGAATGAGCAATTTGTTATCACAATGTTTGTCACTTTGTGAGCTGTGTAAATGCACTTCAAAGATAGATATATACTAGAAAATAGAACAGCATAGCACGATATTAATGTATCCTAACGCAAGGGGAGGGGGTCGGAACAACGGAACTGTAATGTTCCACTTCGTTCCGCCGTCCAACGGGCAAGACCGCGCACCGAGAGATCTTTTTTAAACATGCACATTCAACTCTTTAATCCTCTCAATATCACGATTATGAACTGTCCAATTGTTTAACAATTCAAGTCGGATCCTTACTTGGAAAAAGTTTCAGAAAGGCATAGACTTTGGCCCAAATCACATCCCTTCTACTGGTCTTTCAACGAAAAAGCTGTCGCAAAAATGTTTGACGCTTAAGTGACCCCCAAGTGCCCCTAGCGTCCTTTCTAAATCCACACGCAGCCTTTTCTGAGTACTAAAGGCGCGAATGTTACGTATAAGTCACGAAATATAGACTACTTTGTCCGATATTCTAAGAAGCTATTCCAATTATGTAAATGTCGGTGGGAATTTGAACATATCCTAGACTACAGACACGCCGACATTACCATATATGGAAGAAAAGGTGTCCCTAAATCACATCCGTTCATATAATCAGTACATTGCCAAAAATAGCAGCCATACGCATACCTATGTGACAACCCGGAAGCGAATGTGCACATAAATTTTACCTACCCCAAGGTTTCTCCACTCGAGCGTTGGGATTCGAACGCTGAAGAGTTCGTCCCATGTTATATCCTCCACACAGTAACCAGAGTCGCCACCGAATTCCTCCTGAATCTATAAAATACAGACAAAGAGTACACCTTACTCCGTAAGAAAGCCAAGGTACATGTAGGTTTCTGTGTGGCCCGCTTGAGGTGAGTTCGTACCTCATTTGAATAACAAAGGACCTTGTGGTTGCGTTGCGTCATCGTTGAGTAATCAAAGGCCACCACGGTACGGTTGGCTTGTATGCCCGTCGGTATCGTATAAATCACGTAACAGCTATCGTCCAAGTTTAGCACATAACACATGTTAACTTAGGCTCGTGCAACCTCATGTCAAGTGTTCTAGTAGCTGTAAGTAATATTCAAACAATGCAACAAAGTGCGGGTTTCACTGATTTGGTGACGAGTTAGCAGGCGACTTTTAAAGTGTTGCTAAAGGGCAAGCGGGGGGAAAGGGTATCGCTACCTGACACATTTTGACACATATAACAGTAAAATCGCTTTAAACATTAGTGTTACTGATCAAGGATAATCGAGGCGCAAACAAAGTGGCTATAATCACTCATATTGTTGAAAACAATGGAATGGGCAATAACAAATGGCTCTTACGAAGGTGTCGTAGGCGTCCGATGCCCTTTCATACACTCTAGCGGCGATGGTCCGGGCGTTCATGAGCGCCTGGAAAGGGGTCTGCTGCGGGGCCTCTGTGGTCGGGACGGGCCCTGCACTGCACCCGTGCAGCGTCAGGAGGAACATCACGGCGAATCCGATCATTTCTACCATCATGTACTACTGGAAAAACAATACAGATAAAAAAGAAAAGATATGGTAAGCAGTGCGTCAGTCATGCAGTAAAATTACTAAAGGTATTGTATACTTTATGTGATATCTACGGTATACGTTTTCAAACTTCAAACTTTTATCTTAGATTTTTGAAGCTTAAAAGTTTATAGATCACAATGCAGGTTTTAGCGAGCACATGGATTTCATTGCAAAGCGAATCAATGAGTAAGAGTTCACTCTTTAATACAGTTTGAAAAGTCACTTACTTGCGTCGTTGAGCACAGGACTTGTTACGTCTGATATAATCTCTCGGAGGTTGGCCCTTCAAAAGTTGCTAGCTAGCCCTCGCAGCTGTCTTCTTCGCTGTTTTCTCGTTTGGGTAGACTGTTGTGTATGATTGAATTTGCAGGGTATTTATGCGGATGGTAAACAAAAGATGGCAACTCAAGTGTCGATTGACGGAGTGAAACTCTAGAGAAAATGTCTTCAGGGGTTTTCCCAAGATTGTCAGAAGGTCATCACATCCCGTGTTTGTAACTGCTGGGGTGCGGTTCAATACTATGTCGCATTTATCAATCATCCCTGGAATTTACAACACAATACAAGCTCGTATTACAATAAAAGTCCCAGTTCAGAAGTATAAGTTGGGGTTCTTGCAATATCACGAATTTGTAGGTATACAGGTTTTAAAACTCTGTGCTTTATATCATATGACAGTGTTTATTTCTAGACGCCCACACAATAAGGTAGTATGGCCATTGTAATTATAGATTCATTATATGACAATTTTCTGTATGCCCATAGTAACGTTACTATTTTTTGTTAGCTAATTGTCGATAGCAATTATGTTGTATGCTTGGTATATTTAGTGCCTAATTTCTCAGTATAATTGGTTATCGGAAAGGAAAAGCTACTTGTTAAAAGAATAACTCGAAAAAAATATAGACCCCCATGTAAGGAGACTTAGAAGTAGTACTAGTTTGCCGAAGTTTTGTTGCTAAATGTACCTATTTCAATAGTTAGACATCATTTGCTACCCTAAGTGTTGATGATCTGTATTTCTTTAACTCAATTCAAAGTCACAAAAAACGCAATCCATTTCCTGAAGGGTCTAACCACTACAAATTGTAATCGATATCGCTCCAGGCCTGTGGGAGTTCAAGTGGTAGGGGATCCCCCTCCTTTTATCATATTGACATTACGTATTCCCTCTGGACCGGAAGTACTTGTGGTATGGTTGGGTACGCCGGAAATGATCTCACCAACTCAAACCAATGGGAGACCACGGACGTGATTTTTAAAATGAAAGTGCAAGCTTAAGTGCACACTTGATGTGTTTTGATTAAGAAGTCTTGATTTGAAAAAAAAATAATGTTAATGGCTGCCATCCGGCACCATTCTAAATTCAGATGAAACTCCCAATGAGTTATTCCCAACAAATGAATAACTGACGGACTTCCCAAAATCAATTCGGGGACTTCTTTGTCATGATATATGAGTCTATGATGATGAGTCCAGTACAATCTATTAATGTAGGAAACTTGTAATGGAAAGGACATGCCCACCAGCTGTAACTGAAATACATGTACCAGATATTGTAACACCTGCAAACCTCCTACCACGACCGTGAAATAGGCTAGTATTGCCAAAGTATTCGCTGATGTAAGTCTTTTTACAATGTAGATACTTTATACTATACTATTCTATGTGCATCTTATGTTGGCTTGAAATGGGGAAATTCAAGAATGGCTGCCACACACGAGAAAAATTATTCACCATACCATTCATGTCTGTGACAGATGTAGTGCATGGAGCTGCACTTTTTCAAAAAGTCGCCAGGCAGCGAATTTTTCAGGCACTATCATTTTCTCGGGGAATGAGTCATAAGCTAAGAACAGTATCGAATTACGGATATATTGGCTGCATAGGCTCTACCTTGTTAGCTCCTAACCCCCCATACTGAATTTTTCTATGATTTAATAAAGGCATATTCAAATTTGTTCACGTTCCCACGTCAGTTCCGATTTTCTGTCACGATTAGAGTTCTTCCAAAAGGTTCGCTAAAACAACCTCCTAGCAGATATGAACGTAGGTTTAAAAAAAGGTAGAAAGCTACTTAAAAAGCAGAGACGTAAAAAAACACATCCAAAGATACAAAATACACCTCTGCTCTATACTGTCGTTACCTATTATAATAGTAAAAGTTGTTTTTTTACCTATTGGTGTGCGTGTAGTAATGTGTATATCTAGGTGAGATTTTCCCCGAAAGTTTACATTTGTTTTCGTTTCCTCGTTTCTTTGAACTCCTTGAGTGTTAATTTGCTATCTTTTAATGGAATTTCTTCCATATTCTGTATTTTCACTACACTTCCTTGCTAGCATGCAACCATGCAATCATGCAAATAGCACTATGACCCCTCCAAAGTTTACAATGAAACTGATGTGTTTTTAGTGACGTCAGACCATGATGTGTTCACGCGTGTTAATGAGTCACTAAACTTGTGACCTGCGTTTGATTCCCTTTTAGCTTTCGATGAAGCTTGCATTATTAGTAAAGTCGTGGTCACATTAGTCGAACGATTTATTTTTACCTACATTAAGAAGTTTCCCCTCCTATTGGGGGTATTGCAGTTGATTGTGTCTGTGTGTTACAACTCAAGATCCCTTTGATACATTTGTATGTACTTTGGCATGTCGTTTGCTAGTATGGGCGAGATGATGCACACTGATTTTGGGCGCCTTATCATATCTTCAAGGGTCTAATAGTAAGATAAATAGCGACAAGATGTACATTTGTAGCTTGTGCAAGAAATTTTCAAAAGCAAGCATCTCAGACAGAACGGTTTTATTGGCTTCATTTCTTTACAGTGAGAATTCTAGACTAGTACAATATCATTCTGGTTTCATCTCACCAAGTGTTCCTTTATATCATGTTTGTATTCAGGATGTTTCCTTTTTTTGAAAATCACATTTATAACGTCTATGAGGAAACACGCACCACATTCCCATAATGCACCACTTTACCCATAATGCACGTTTTACGTAGTGCAATTCCAGTATATGAACAAGATTCAGGCAACGGTACTTATAACATCCATCTACATCATTGCCACATATCCAAGAAGTCCAAACAAATACTGTACGCTTCTAAAGTGGTTCTATATGTCCCTCTAAGGGAGAACTCTCTCCACATATTACAGAGCTGCGCATGGCAGTGTCAAGTATTAGTTTCAAAAAACAAGAAAAACATATTACATCATTTCGACAATTCTTTCCATGTGACATTTATATCATACACAAAAATAGTTATCTTTGTACAGTATCTTCGTGTAACATCAGTTCATACAAACATGGCATTGTGCTCTGTTCTCCGAAACAATAGTTTTCCTTCAATGTTTTTTTTTACAATTCTAAAAGATTCTAATTGTCCTTGTGAAAGACCATAGATGTATTTTAGCGTGTTTCTAAACCTTGAAAATAATGTTGTGCCAATTTCTTTTTTTTTACTGTGAAGCATCCATCAAATACATCATTTCCAATCTATTTATTAATCTATTGATCGATGGCGGTAGAACAGATCTGTTGCCGTTGCTAAGCAACGAGCACCATACACAACGATGTTGCAAATTGACTGAATGTTTGTTAACCGTCTCATGTAATAACGAACGATGATGTGAGTCAGTACCTATGCGTTTTTAAAGGGAATATACACCAAGTATGACCCGGTGAATACCTTAAATTCCATGTCCGTATAGTAAGGATTAAATGTATTAATGGTAACATGAAGTATAATCCATGTATGACAAAATGACGTAGCAATGACATGACAAATCATTATTGCTGGTGGGCTCATGTCCTTTCCTATGGCACATCATTCCCGGCATGCTTTTTGTTCTGCGCTTGCGCACCTCGTTCCAAAGGAACTGCTGAACAAAATTAGAATGGCCGACGTGGCCGTGGAGATGGTAGCTTTTTGTACTCCATTAATTCTGTCCTGAAATTAGCTAGGTGCAAATTTCACCGTTTCTGAGGTCCAACGACCGTCTCTGGTATTCGTAGCCAACAATAAGTTTCTACTTTTCATTCTAACGTACTTATAATCCAGCGCCACCAACCTATCTGTATCTGCACTTAACAAGTGAGACAAAGACCTACTACTAAATATACTATGAGTTTGAGACAGAGGTTATGTAAACTGCAGTTATTAGACCTTCCAACACGAATACTCTTCTTCACTTTTCTGCTATTTGTCGTTATCTTTTTCTTTCCAATGGACCGACCTGATGTTGACTATATTATACAAATCACATTTCACAAATTTGGAATTTTAGAAATACGCGTTGGTTACATCCACAAGTCAAAATCTTTAACGAGACGCCAAAGGCACCCAAATACGATCAACGCACACACAGAGTCTTCACAATGCGATGGGTGTGATGTTAGAATGGACCAATCGGGTTAGGATGGCGAGATGATGTTATGAATGAAGAAGTAACAACCGTTATACTAGTTGTTTTTTTACTTCTATCGATGAACGGTTTGTCTTCAGCATTTTGTTTGTATTGAAGAGAAAGTCTGTTACTGAAGGGGGTGGGTACTGTGTCTCGTCCTTTGCAATGTGAATTATCATTATGAACTTACGTTCCTCTAAGCTGTGTTCTTTTTAATCCTTTACCAAAGAGGAGACTCCTATATATCCAGGAATAGACCTTTTGCATCTTCATAAAAACTTCACACGCAAGGGCGAGACGGTTGGGGTTCATTTCGTGGACCCTTGGGCTCTTCCCCGTCGTCACTCGATGGTGAGCTTCTGCTTTTTCATCTCGTCTTCTTCGTATTCTCCAGGTTGTTTTTCGGCTTCCGGTTGTTGATGGAAAGCGTCGTACGTCACTTGACACTCGTCCTGGGCCAGAATAGCCTGGAAATTTAGAGATGAATGGGATAAAGCTGAGTTACATATCGGATGATTAATGACACGGTTGGGAGTATGGAGATGATTGCTAAGTTAGCATGCGGTAGAAGTGGGCTTCCCGGTTATCATGAAAATAAATAAATGGGTAGTTATCAAAGACACTAAAATTAAAAACATAGTTTGGGACTAGATTGATCATCAATTACAACTGCTATTGATAAGAAAAGGGTTTCTGGTCATCACGATGAATGACTTAACGGATGGTTATCAAAAAACATTTAGAAAAATGACTTACACATTTGCATAATACATGCTGGGTCATAAACACCTTTATCTAATTTACACATGTTGCGATATTGACAGTCCTGTAATTTTCCAATTAGATGAATTATGATGTTTTGCATTAATTATGCAAATTAGGAATTTATTTGCATAATTGGTATCTGTTGATGCTCAACTTTCCAGAGAATACATATGTTACATGTATTTGAGTCTGATAATGGAAAACACTGCAAATATAGATTTTCCTCATCAGCTATGCAAATTAAGTCACAATTAGCATAATTTGCACTTCATTGTGTATATCCCTGTCTAAGCTACCTGCGTACTAAGTATCGTATTGACAGTCCTATAATTTTCCAATTAGATGAGATATGGTGTTTTGCATTGATTATGCAAATTAGGATTCTATTTGCATAATTGGTATCTGTTGGTGATCCATAAACTACATACGTTACATGTATTTGAGTCTGATAATGGAAAACACTGCAAATATAGATTTTCCTCTATTAAGTCACAATTAGCATAATTTGCACTTCATTGTGTATATCTCTATCTAAGCTACCTGCATACTAAATATAATGGAAATCCGTTGTTCCTTTGTTCAGTTATTCTCCAAAGAAGATTTTCGCAAAAACGCCCCTGCAGTTTCAGAGGAAGCTCCTAGAGGGCCCAAACACCGCGTCTTTATTACATCACAAGCTATCTGCCACCCAAAAATGAAGACCACAGCACGTCCAGGTCAAAAGATACAAAAATTGAAGTTCTGCTGCAGTACCAAGTTCACATACCAGAGAGCCCCAAATCGACCTTGAACTTCGACTTTACAACACCTGCCCACATACCAAATGTCATCTTAATCCATCAAGAGGTTCCTGAGTCATGCTGACTACAGTAGTGCGGAAACACAAACAGACAAACAGACAAACAGACAAACAAACAGACAGACAGACAGACAGACAAACACACACACAGACACACCCAAAACTATGTCTCCATTTTTCATGGAGATAATTAGAAGCATACATTGCGCCTAGATTGCTCATCAATAACAATTACTGCTAATAACGGTACGGTTTCTGCTGATTATGATGGATGGTAAATAGATGGATATCATTGGCTTTAGAATTAGAAACATACAAAGCTGCGACATAATTGCTTTCGAATTATAATTGCTGAGTGATTGAACTAAAAAACAGTACCAAGCTGTACCGACTGGATAATTAGCACAATAGAAAACGACATCAAGTGTACCACAAAATTTGTACTTCACATTCCTACATCATTACAATCTAAAACATAAGTTTAATCTCCAGCTATTATGGCATCATCTAAGTATGAGACAATTTACATATCTCTATCGATGTAACTTAATGTGATTAAATTAAGCATAGAAACAGGTAGATTTAAGAACATATCTTATTTTGACCACTGGGTTTGTCCATTTTTGTGCACCAATGATATAGAAGACCATTGTATCTGCCAAATATTTTGATATGGACAATTTACCATGTACAAATCTTTATCATATTCTATACAAGGAAAGCTTTTAATAGATAATCCAGGTACATATTGAAAGGGGACAGCCGCTACATTGTACATATTGGACAATATCTAAAAAATGCCTAAACGTCAGAAATTATAATATATGTAAAATCCCATTCTCCTCCCATATTTCATTTTGTACATACTATCAGTCTTTTGTAAGGTAGATTGGTCTGATAGAATTGTTGTTGTCATGTAGCACAATATCTTGTGCCATAGGTTGTAACTTGTAACTTGTACAATTATTGTAAAAAAAAGTTGGTCATTTGTAATCCTGTTGTATCACCGAATGGCTAACCAATTAAAAGCAAGAGTATAGTAGTCAATATTGAGTAGTACCTTTTAAAGACTTGCTACAGTTAGTTTGCTTTCTTAACAGAATCCACTAACACACAGCGCAACAACGTACAACGCAAGACCACATAGGTCTATACAAATAAATTAGACACGGGGCATATCTATGCAGTCATATTGCAGTGTCTACATGTGTAAAGTACCTCTTTCTCTTCCTTTCCTGGTGGTTCTCTCAAGAAGATGCACAGAGGAGAGTACAGGATGTTTATGATCCCAATCCCCCACATCAGCCTGAGGAAACAGTGTTGTAAACCAATGGTGATACCAAGGGAAAAAAATCTGTATTCTATAATTACACGTCATAAAAAGGATCTTTGAAACCCTTCTGTGGCCAAATTTCCCCGGCAAATATTTTGTTATACATATATGAAGAAATATTTTTGAAGAAAAAAGTATGTATATATTTATTTGTTCTTTCATCTTCAAAGACGCCATTAACAGAGGGTATAGAAGACAAATCAGTCTACATGGCCACTCACCAACCAAATCCGTATTTGACGACAACTTCTCCACCGACAGCAGGCCCTATTGGAATGAAAGAGCAAAAAAATGGATTACGCCTTGACTACAGTCACACCTGATTGAAATCACTTTTGGACATTACAGGCTATACATATGTGAATACAATAAATATGGAGTGCATAGTATTAACTTATAGTTTCCTTACCAATAGCAAATCCGACACAGTTGGCGACATCGGCAATAGCGTACACACTTCCGTACACCGATACGTGCCTACACGATGGAAAGTATTTTGTTAGTACACAAATAAAGGACTATAAGTGTGACAATGTCACAGGAGATTTATATTAAAATGATATATATCCTGCTTGGATTCATTTATATTTATTACCTCGTCATAATTGTTGGTCGGAGGTATCCTTATGTTGATATCATAATCGTAATGACACATGCTCAAATACTTTTTCAGTATTGTATTCTGATTTTATCTTTTTTTACTTTTGATCTGATGAAAATCTTCACGTGAAGCTAATGCGACTGGCTTTGATACTAATAATAGATAAATTTAACTGATAAATCGATAAAGGTTAGACATCCAGGTAATAGACACCAGACCAAAGTTACTCAAGCAACTGAATAAGTTTTGTAAAAACTTATAATGATATAATAACCAGTTGCTTGAGTAACGTTTATATTGTGAATAATTGTGTATAGTTTATTAAAAGTAGATTTCTGTCCAAAGACGAGCACTGGGTACCAGGAGATTGATTAATTCTTAATTATATCTAGAAGCTAGTTGATGAATATTAAAAATACTATTATACCTTCTGTCCACTAGATACCCCATGATCGGCATCAAAGACGAGTCAACCACGCCTGGATAGGAAGAAAAGACATCATACTCTATATCATATAAATCTATTCAAATTTTTCAAGTACACAAAAGAACATATACGTACGCACATCATGTGTTTGTACGTTTTTAGATATATATTATTTGTCTATTTGTGTCACGAATATGTATAGTTTAGATATTGGACAATGATGGATGGTGGGGGGGGGCGGTATCGACTTCCAACGACCCAGTGCTGACGTCACACGTGCGGAAAAATCACGTGTCTACCGCACTTGGGTCAGATAGCTGAAGACCGAGCGATTCGGTTGTAAATTCCGGTGAGTTAAAAATCTTTTAGTTGGAGAATAGTTTAATAATGATGAATGGATATTTATAAAGATAAGTATCAGATTGATGAATGAGGGTGTCCGCCTTATCATAGCCAAGCAATTATCGTGTTTGTCCTTGTGAACTTTATGGATACCATACATCACAGTCGTACATAATTGGAAATATGCCAATAACAAGCTGATTACCATCTACGTAGAAATACATAATCTTAATGATAAGGTATTTTGCAATTAGAATTGTTCAGTATCTAATGCAATATACGATAGACTTGGATAGACGTAACTTATCATGCTTTGTTATAGAGTGGTGCTACATGAAGTATTGACATGATAAGAAAAACGCAATTCAGTAAACATCATGTACCACACACCTATGGCCAGGCCGAGTACAGCGTTTGGGGGGATGAGTCCGTGGAAGCTTCTGGCACAAGGCATCTGGTGGTATCAAGAAGCACCAAAACATAACCAACATAACATCATGTTAGAATACACCATAGCTGCGTTACTGCACATGTAATTATCTCTGTCAACGTTTCGGCAACCTTCTCGATGGCGTGGTTGTGTAGTAAAGAAACTATTCACACCCTCATTCCACTAGGGTGGTGATCTCGATGCGACCGCCCTGCGACCAAGCTATTTGTCTGAGTATTCATGTTTCATAGATAAAAACGAATCTTTTTAGTAATACGCTTTGTGTGTTTTATTATGTTTTCCGGTATACTTTTACATTTTGCATGATACTTATATTATAAAGTCAGCGAGATACAAATCCGATTTAGATGGCAACAAGGTTACAGCGCGATAGCTGTCCATTGGAATGGGGGCCATATTGATTAATTGTTTACTGATAACTTTCTGTTGTTTAAGCAATGAATAAAACAATCCTCCCCTTTGCGTTCCCGTGCTACATACTTTTACGCTTCACCAAACATTCGTCCTTTATCGGGAGTGTAACGCCTCCTTGGAACAAGTGATGAATTCTAGGGATCTTTCAATACAAGATAACTAACCCAGATCATGGAAGCCCCAACGAAGATCATGGCAAGCAGTCCGCACAGCCATCTGCAAAACACACCATCCAACATGTTTTCCCACTTTGATATACAGCATGAGCAGAAGAAACAGCAGTAAAAGTTGGCAAAAGAGATAAAAAGTTTGTAAATTGCCAACTATTACTTGCTATCTGTGACAAGCAGAGCTACTCCGCAGAAGAAGCTGTCGTTTAGCAAAGCTATGAAGACAAGATACCAAGTATTAGGTAGGAATGCTTCTTTGAGATACGCTCTTGTAACGGAAGCTGTCTAGTCCTAAATCTAGGCCCATTGGCGTTGCAAAAGCCTAGATACGCGAGTGTACGAGGGGCGTCCAATAGGTGATGTGCTAACCCGGAAACAAGAGCAATAAGTCGAATTTCGGGGATTAACTATACAGTCATCCATCAATTTCCACCGAAACTCAAAATCATTAGTATCATTTCTTTGCAGACGTTTTGTTGTATCCCCAGGCATGGTCCTGTATAATCTTCACCTGATTAATTACCTAGCCTTCAAAACTTGCCCTGAAATGCCCTTAAGTGGCACGTGATGAATATACATTATGACATGATTACCTTCCAAGTTTGGTTGCAATAAAGCCAAACATGTACGCCCCAACAAGGTACGCAATGCTGGACGGCAGCCAGATGGATCCTGTCAGAAGAAGAGGGAAAGTGTAATAAATGATGTCATCACTAAATGGTAAGGCCAAATACAGCTCGTCATCCACCATGTTCAATAGCGTGAAATATTCAAATATAAAACATTTGGAAAGAAAACAATGCACATGCACATTAAAAAAAGTAAACAAAGTTCTTCGTAAAATGTTGAGAAAAATACATGGCAAATAGAAAGTGTTGCACAAAATGATTGCTCGAGAATCACTTTGTTTCAATATTTTTCTTGCTCCTTAGGTCTTCCCCATACAAGACGTAATTCTTGAACGATCCACTCAGAAAGCGCAGATACACGTCTGGAAAACTATACACATTTACCTTCTCAAGGCGCCAAGATAAGCCTGCGGGACGTCAATTGTTCTCAAGACGATAAGACGCCTCCTTAGAACTTCTCTCGTTATCTTTGCTAAACAGGTGCTAACTGTGAAGCCGGATAACTGGCATTTGAAGCAGCACAGTTGCCAAACCACGACCCATAAAAGTGCGAGTCTTACCGATTTGCCAGCTGGGCGCATCTAGGGTGTCCATCATCCAGATAGGGAGGGTAGGCTCCAGCAGGGCGATTGCCATGTTCGCAAAACATATTGACCCTGATTTTCAGCCACCAACAAAGTCAAGAAAGATACAGAGATACTTTAGTACGTATCAATCACTTGGGATCTTAGCATCGCTTGTTTCAAATATCATACCACTGTCTGGCTATCTTCCATGGTCGTTGCAAATCGTTGATGATCGTTTGATGACAGGTACGAGAAGCTTATCGTGTCGTTACGAGTGCACTGTCTGGTAAGAGATGCTGATAACGTCATATTTTCTCTTTCCTCGTAAGTCAAAGGAATATGGCTGCCAATATGGCTACTTGTAGTGCATCATTGGCATTTGGTCTTTGATCATGCAAGTTGTTGATAGCCTGTTCAAGAAAGTTTTAACATTTCAGCAGCAAGAGGTCTGTGTAACCCTCTTGACCAACCAGATATTTAACCTCGTTAAAGTCTAGCAAGTGAGAATGATACAGGGAGGGTAGGTAAGGTAATAGTAGGAAACAACTAATAAATGATAAGAAGTGATACCAGTATGGGAATAAACTTTAAACCGATCAAATCTCTGTTAAACAAATGTTGATATCCATGTTATGCATCAGGCAGTATTAAACGATTGTCCGATGATGAATAAAGAATACGACCAGGTAAAAACATGTGGGCATCGGACCATAACTCTAGATTATCACGTGCATGTATTATATGTATTACCTTATAAACACACTATCAATATTGTTTTCAAGCCATCGTTCTCACCGGCTGCAATCACAATGTACGGATCCCTGAGCAGCACGCCCAATGGAGCTCCTTCCATCAGGATCTGGAGGGAAGACAGTGCGCATGTACTGTTAGGAACGTTCACCTGTTTGCAAACTTACCTTTCTTTGGCACTGTCTGCATTAACATTGAGAAATGGACGGTTTTGGGGTTTTACGGGTTTTCTTAGGATGCATGCAACAGATATTGTCCTAAATTTAGTTAGGAATGACAAACATTGGATACAGTCATGTGGAAGTAAAGGTACACGTTTTGCTAAAATTTGACAAGTGGGATTCCCAAACGTTGCTAACACGTCAGTAAACAACAAATCACTGGAGTTGATGATAAATTATTATTTTTGACACTGCCATTGTTTTCCTCAGTATGAAGATGATACGTTCATTCCATCTTATGTTTTGCTTCAGAACCAACATATATTCCAAAGCCTGCTAAAACATTGTCGAATGTCATGGTATTGGTTTCTTTATGACATTATATATCTCAATGAAGTAATTTACTGATAAAACAGCTTTGCCTTTGCTATATCGTCATAGCGTCTCACTTGCGTTGGTAACCACCTACTTTCATGCCCGAGCCCTCTAAGTTGAATTTCATTTTTTTTCTCACCTTACACTTATCTGCTAATGTTTTATTAACTGCGGTGGACATTGTGTTAATCTCTATTATATCAGTATTGAGTTATGCCATGATTTAATATACAATTTTTATTTGCAATCAATTATTATTATTTGTTAGCATTTTGCTATCATTATCATCGTCTGATTTGTTGTCATATTGCTATCACTTACTACTATAATCATGTTATGAATTGTTAGATTTATGTTGTTGTTTTTTTAAGTTAGAGGGGGGTGACCTTATACAAGCCATTATAGCTTTTTCTCCCCTCAGCACGTATATTTTTTGTTCTGTTCTATTATGTACTACAAACTGATTTTATGTACAAAGAGATAAAATCAAATCAAAAATCAAATCAAATTTTGAACAAGCCGAGTACAAAATTGAGATCGAAGAACTGGGTTGCTACAAGCGCTATTGGCTCTCTCATGAATGTTTCCTGCTTTCATTTCTGGTTGAGTCAGACTATGTGGTGTACCCCCAGAAACGGAACGTATATGATGAGCAGTCCTTAGACCATTTATATCTTATATGACGTTCCTAACAATGTGGGAATTGTATTGATATTATTACGGTTTGCACATTGAAAGCCATGTATTTTTCACATTGACCAGTTTAGTGACCAAGACGCATGAATCCAAAATGACGATTCAAAATTAAAGCTACAGACAACATGGTACACACAAAAAAGGTTCACATGAAAAATTGCCAAACAAGTTGCCAAAAAAGTATCTTCGATTCGCATTAGCCCATTTCTCTTAGGACATCAGAATATCAACGAGTCTATATCGGTAATTACAAGGGGGGCCTCTTGATTATGTATCCTCAAAATCTCATTCTGTAATCGATTCTGACAAGTAATAGGAAAAGAGCTGGAAGGATCCCGCAGTTCAATTACAATTATGCATGACTTGGTACTTCGATGTAATTGGCATTCTCTTGACCTCTGAAAGGGCACGCTAAGTTGGAATCACGGTGTAGTGTGAGATAAGACATGGTCGACTCTCCTTTATACATATCTTTAAGAACAGAAGGCGGTGCCTGTTGACGACACGTCCTGCCGCTGATGTTGTAAGGGATGATGGACGATTTTAGAGTCCTTCCTTGCATTTGCGTCATCAAAATTATCACCTAAATGTAATTCCCCTTACTCAACCCCAAATTATATGTGGCACTCTTTACAATAAAACATCTAAAAGCTTCCATAAGATGAGTGGAAAGCGGATACAATTTCCCCTTTTATGATATACCATCAATAATTATACCCCAAATAGGATAAAAAGCCCCCTGATTGATAACCGGGATGAGGTTTGGAACCCCAACAGTGAATCCTTTTTACTTAATCTTAATTATCGGCCGCGGAGGCCGCCGTCTTTAGTAATTCTGGCAAATGGGTTCTTACAAATTGGATTAGCGCCGGGACATTCTGAGATTGTATATCATTGTTATCAAGTTTCGGGGGTCATCGCTTGATGGAAATATGCGGGAAATGTAATAATCAAACTTCCGGGACGGCTTCTTCGTGGGTACTTGAAACCCGTGGTAAGCAGAAATACGTGACAAAAATGTGCAATGATAGAAAACTGTTGTAACATTTTTGCCGAATCATCCATTTTGAGGTAGTTTGTTTTTACTGTGACCAGGAGTTGTTTGTTCGACCTGTCAATGTTTTACGATTGGGGTGTTCGCAATTCTGAAATGCTGACTTTTTTTACAATCGCCTTGGAGTTACTTTGTCTCCACATCCAACAGACTCACCTCTTTCTTGTTTCCTGGTCGAAGTACTAACAACTGCAAGCCTGCATGTGTATATAAAAACATTGCATGTTACTGTAAGATAGCGGCAGTATAATCGAAGAATGTGTGTTAAGTTAAAGCTAGTTTGTAAAACATTTTAATACATCATTCCTGTTTAGAATATGAAAAAAAGGTATTTTTCCATCCCTTTTCAACTTAAGTTGATATGATGATAGTTATTAGTACTTAAACGGGCCGGTTGGTGCTTGCATGCAATACATATACAGGAATATCATAGGGATTATGGTAAAATCTACAGCCGGATATCAATAGATATCTCCACATCAAATTTCAATTCGACTAGTGTGGTTTCTACAGCAATACAGGTTTCAACTAAAAATTGTAAAGGCATCATTGTCCCCTGTTCGGGATTTGGAAATTCCGCGCGGCACCATTTGAACCAGCCTGCTGATTTTGAATCAATTGATTTCAAACAATGACATGGACTACAAGATGAAACCACGTGCAATCTAATTCGCTTTACATAACATATCAAAAGGCTGATGCCAACCCTGTGTGTACTGGTGATACATAAAGTCTGATAATGTTGAAAGAAAGCCTTTGTTGAAACAATAAAGTGCTTACAGCCCTCCAGCAACGCGATGCCGGCGAGGATAAGGAACGGCACGCTCTTGTCGAAGAACTGGTACATGATGCCACCAAACAGAGGGCCGCCTACATGACAAAAACACACCTTGGTTTAGTCAGGACTTAACGATAAAAACAACAAAAGAATTGTTACAAAGCACAGGGTATAGGACATGACAAAAGAGCTAGACATCATGGCAAACCAATCGTGTAAGCCGATCAAAACTAGGGGCAAAAGAAAATAGAGTTATTTCACTATCACACAATGACTGCTATGAAGTTCTTTCGCTCAAGATGGTACGGATCGTATGAATGTACATGTGTACTCGTCTTTAAGATGTTGATATAGGAGCCCAAAATGTACCATTAAACTATTTCATTGTATTGTTTATTTTTTGTCTTGGTCGACTAAATGTAATTAAACATGTCTTTATTGCTTTAATCATCGTGAAAAAGGAGCCAAAAATATACAAGTGGATACAAATAGCAATCAAATCCTCACCATAACAAGCAGAGTTGACAATTCTCGAACATCATTTTGAAATACATTGGATTTTTGGAATAACAATAGCACACCAAACAATAAACAAGAAGCATGAAACAATATCCCACCGCAGGGGGTAGGGAAATATAACTATGACTAAACCAGGTAGCAGATGGCATACATAAGTCATGCTCTGAATTTTTCATCATGCCGCCGTTTGATACTAGTCTCATATCAGTTAAGTATCATAGAACCATTCCCTAAGCCATGCCCACATTTTCAAGAATCGATAGCACCATTAACTGGCTTAACTTTTCTTACAAAGTGACGCCATCTCTAATGGAATGCTATGATCGGGAATAGATTATGTAGTTCATTCACCTTTAAACTGGTCTTGGACTACTTTATCATATACACGTGTATATCGATATTTAAAACACGAGCGACAGAGGAGGCAACGACACCCGCTTTCATTGAATCATTCACAAGAAGAATGGATAAGATTAAGAGCTGGAATCATATGACCGGATACCCTATCGCGTATTCTTATGAAGAATGATGATGCTCAAGTTTCTATTGTATATCAGGCCACATTACATTTCCATATAGAGTACAAAACAAATAATTTCACAGTCGACTTCTTTGTGTTGACGAAATTGTGGCTTGTGAGTTCTGAGAGGCACGCTCCATTTACAGACGAAACGACGCATGTAAAACACTGTACTTCACATGGCCTAGTCAATCACCCATACTCAGCTAGCCCACGACTAAAGGCCAAGGAAAACGATGGTGTTTTCGATCCATGACCGACTCCAGGAAAAACCTGTCGACCCTAGCCTTTTTTGGGGTTGACCGCTGACATAATTTTTCCAAAAATGTTCTCCTATTTTTTTATTGCAATAGAAAAAGCGATATAAACAGACCCACAGAATAAAACCGCAACATTATATCTATTAGCATCTAACTAAAATATGATGTTGAAAATACCAATAACCTAATGCATTTACATTGTTCAACTGTATTTGTTGAAAAATTTTGGCCGAAATTTAAAAAAAGGAGAGAATCGTTACCCTGTTACCTCTTTTCTTTTCATGACCGTAAACGAAAACACACCATTAATTTATAAAATCCTAAACAACTTGTCGATACTGTACTCCTAATCCTTTTCCCAGCAGACAATTTCCAATAATTATGCAAGCTTATAATCCCATCCGTCAGCCTTAAAGTTAACACGAATAGCCACTCTTTTCCAAACTCATTATTATTCCGTTTCTCATTATTATTCCGTTAGGATATTATTACAATGTATTAGGTGTAGACCGTCTCCTGCAGACAAACTCCTTTGTAGTGTTGATCAATGTTATTAACTCTGGTTTCCTTGCTGGCCTGACAAATAAATCAATTAAGAAGTGACAGAAAGTGAAAGATCGTTGTCCCCTTTACCAACAAAATCATTAGAAATTTTCTAGCATCAATGTTTCCAGAATATCAGAAGGCAGTAACCACATTATATATGAGATGCCCTGGAGAAATCTTTAAAGCTGGCCGTTGTCATATGATGACGAGACTTATCTATAACTGTATATAAAAGAAGATCAATCTGTAAATGTAACACTGATCGTTATTTTATGTATTAACTAAGAAAGCAAAAGTGAGGCCCAAACTGTGTTTGTGGATAACGTTTAATGTATCTATTTATTTCTATTTTCTTTTGCCAGGGTGACTTACTCAGTGTCTCGTCACTGCTTTGAGTGAGGCTCTGACAAGATATCACGTACATTTGTATATACAGTTATGAATAGAAGAAAACAAGTTACAAACAAACATACAACACACACACTTAGATTTTACTTACCAATGCAACCCAATGCGATCCCACTCAGAGCAATCCCCATGGCCCTCCCTCTCTCCGCATCATCCGGGTACCGGTCAGCAACAACCGCCATACCTGCAAATGTTTGGGATAGAGCCTTCAGGTTGACTGATTGCAAGTTAATGTATTTGACTTAAGTATGTTAGTGTTGTGCATCATGTTGAGATGACGGACCCTCAGGTTGCAGCTGACAACAAGCAGTGGACCTCTTTTTATTATGTTGCCGGTAATTGAATGGCCCCTAGGGTCAGCCACAGCTAGGTGCCATGTGGCTCCTTTTACTTACAGTTTACATGGGAATTCAGAGTGCTTCATTTAAGGTCTCTGGTAATCTAAGATACATCGGTCCAACAAATAGAAGTCATGGGTGAGTGTTTTGCCAATCCACGCTAAAGACAGAACATGAACACAATTCTGATCAACATTCATTCAAACATGAGCCTTAACATGTTTTGACAGACAGTTGACCGTGATGAGTACTGGTTCAGCTTCTGTTGTCACTTTGCAAGTAAAATATACATACACAGCGCATATATACGATGCATTTGAATGCGACAGCACGGATGTATCCTGACATTGATTGACCAAAGATTAACCCCTGTTTGATTACAAACTGCTGTCGGATTACCCTTACGGCATCGGAACAGATCAGCCCGCGTGAATTCTGTAGATCGCCAGATGATGGTTGCATAATCCTGTCACCGTGTACTTAGTCACCTGGTGAGGATGTCGGACATCTTCAGACACAGAGTAATGAACATGTCATATTGACTGGAAATCACGACACTAGGGCAGCCGATTTTACCGCAGTTGGGAATGGGTCAGATTTGTATGTGTCACACGGCGTATACAAACGCAAAGGGCAACTGTTGGCGTCCTTCAAAACTGCCCTTCTTCCAAAGACGGCAATCCACGTTTAACCCTCAAACACCCGAGTGGGGTCATTTTTGACCCCAGGCGTGGATCTTGACGTGCTATTTAAACATGTTTGATTTGAAAAAAGATTCCGTCCGAGACTTTGCCATTAGACATCTTTTCTAACCTCTCCTAATTTTCTAGGGAGATGGACACAATACTGTTGACGTTATATAGGAAAGTCTGTGATGAGTGACCCCAGCAAAAATAATGTGCTGTTTTTGAGACCTGCCCTCTGTAACTCCTGAACTACTTATTGTATGACCACCAAATTTTCAGAGGATGATGCACATGTGCATTAGTAAAATCATAATAAATTTCATGTCATAATGACGTAATATGACCTCGCTCAATCGCAAAAATAGGTTCGGGTGTTTGAGGGTTAAAGCATGTAGATTTGGACAATTGTCAAAAATCCCCTGTTTATCAAAATGTGTGCATGCACCGTATGTCTAGTTTACTGTAAAATGAAAATGTATTACAGCGAAAACTATCAAAACATATTTTTAATGTCATATTATATATGATGAGCCTTCCCAGGGTCTCATCAATATCCCACCTGAACAGTATCTTGTACCAGTTGCCCACAGACGCACCAGAGCTAGCTATGACCTTAAATACAAACTCACTTCAGCACGTACAGATTGTTTTAGACTTTCCTTTTTTCCACGCACGGTTAAGGAGTGGAATACCCTGCCGGGGCATATCGCACAAGCCCCGACAGTGGAGGCCTTTAAGGCCAGGCTTGCCGCCCTGCCGTAGCCCGTCAGGCCTGACCCCCCCCCCCCCAAGTGATACCCCTTCGGGGGTTGTTAGAGGGTACCCGAAATGAAGATGAAGGAAGATGAAGATATAACAGCAGAAAATAAAAATCTTAGAAAGCTTTCTTACCCGCAACCGAAGAACAGGCAGACCCGATCCCTTGTATGCTTCGGGCAATGAAGAGGACGGCATAACTCTCTCCAAAGGCGAATACTGGAGAGTGGGATGTATGCAGGTAATGTTATGTACACATCCGTATCAAATGAGGATATGACTAAGAGAATATCAGAATTAACGTTTAGAATCACGGAATGATGGCTCATCGACGCGCGTTTTGGAAGAAGAAGTTTAAAGAAAAGTCAGATAAGCAATTTATAGTTTAAGAAGAAAAATTAAGAAATCAAGCTCTAAACAGCCTATAATTGAAGATTCATCTTATTTTGTATTTTTGGTGTCTTTTTGCATGACACATTTTATATTAGCTCAAGTAGCAAATACATTACTCCTAAGGTATCAAGAAAAAAGCCACACATAATGTAGAAAATGTAGCCGATATTTACCTACTGTTGATACAAGGGTGATAGCGAAGCCGATGAACATGGGTATCCCATAGCCGACTCTGCAACGTGATAGCACAACAGTAAATATGATTCTGTCGTAATTCATGTTCAAGTTCTAAAGGACGACTTGAATTGAACCGATATCATGTTTTTGTAGCGATCCATGCTATAAATATAATTGATAAGTTTAAACGTCCCCGGTTTCTATGTATGAATAGAGCAGTGAGTTGTAGGACAACTAACGCTGCATGAAATTGGCTAAATAAATCTACTACATTAGCCTTAGAGAATTATTTACTAGGCAACTGGAAATAAAATCTATGAGCTTTCGTTGCCTTCATTTCTTTTTGGAGTACATAAATGTATAGGCAAGTATGTGTCAAAGAATGAAAACGTCACCATATGGATATGTATGATGCAGTCTTTTGTTATATATAGCAATACTATACATATTCTCGCAGTGTATCTAGAAGAATTAGCTCATAACGCGAAAAGAAGACAGTTTGCTCTTGTATGATCTTGCCCACCTGTTTGTCATTGGACCCACAAATGGGTTGACTATAAGCTGGATGGTTGCCTTGGACGCGAATAGTATACCAACGGGTAAATTCTCATCTACTAAATCTTGATTTGTTGGCACCTCGTGGTATGTATCCTGGGGATTTTTTGTCGGTGTTTTCTGTGTTGTTTGTGAGGAAGGATAACTGATGCCCGTGGGAGCCCAGTACTCTGTCGGCTGCCAGTACTCCGGGTTTTCCGTGGGCCGTTGTGAGTGGTGGGCGGTGCGCTGAGTTGGTGTTGTTGTTGTTAAATGCTGTGGTGGTGGATCCGTCTGATTCGTTGCTGTTGCACTTAGAGTTGGATCCGCAGGTAGCGTTGAGTTGCCGTTGACGTAATAAGGCAGTCGAGGGTGATTCAACTTGTAGATATAATCTGGGAGGATAGGTACTGTAGAGAAGGGCAAAAGATTCAGTCTTAATTATAATCAAGCTCTGTACAAATAAACTTAATGTACATGTATGCGTCTTGATACTGTCAATTTTCTTTGACTAGATGGCATCTTCAAACGTTTCACAAATTTAAAGCTAACGTCTTTCAAATAGGCGTGTATGTGTTTACGTATTTTGCAGTAAAAATAAATCAAGGATCTACCACCGAAGACTTCCGTTGGGTTTCGCGCGTGTCACTGCCCGATCGATTGGAGTTTAAAGAATGTAAATTGATATTTCTAACCAAGCTGTTAAGATGCACCTAGCTTTTAAGGACTTCCAGGTTCGTTAAGAGTGAAATCATAATTGAATCTGAAGATGCTTTATCCTTTCAAGATTTTCAAAAAGATATTTAAAGAACTTTGATGAAGGTTAGACATCCTGGTCATACGATACACAATGCAGAAGTTACTAATGGATAGATTTTGTAAACTGTCAGACGTTTTAAAAAAAGCATCCACCTATCTTTCGTCAGTACTGAGAAAACCCTGAAGATTAAAAAGAATTCAGTGTTTCCTCACCTACTACTGTTATAAGCATCCCGTCTAACAGGAATGCGATGAAGACAATGATAAACTTAAAAGAAGTGCAGTGTTTCCTCACCTACGACTGTTATAAGCATCCTGTCTAACAGGAGTGCGACGAAGACAATGATGAGCACCAGCACGCGGGATTCCCGGCACTCCTCCAGGAAAGAGTCCCATTTTTTTCTGAAGCTCATCACGCTCTCTGTGACGTCAACCCACCGTCTCTTCAACAGGCCCGGGCAGTAATCTCAGCAGAGTCTGTGGAAGAAGAAGAAGACACTTCGTCAGAATGAATGTCCAGTGCTTAACACATCTACATCGGAAACCATTTGCTTGTTGAGGCCATCTGCTTAGCTAAGCTACTTATGAACTACAGTTACTATTTACCCTACTGTTAATAAAAGCCTTTTTTAATCATCAGCAGAGCGAAGAAGGATTGAAGAAAAACTCAACTCCTTCTATAAAAAACACACTGATATCTCCAAAATCCGTCGGCGCCGGCAAGAGGCCATTTGATTCGCTAAGATACTACTGAACTACAGTGACCATTTACTCTAATGCTAACGAGGAGCGTACATTTAGCTCATCTGCAGAGCGAAGAATGTTTTAAGAAAAACTCAACTCCTTCAACAAAAACAACCAATGATATCTCCAAAATCCGTCGGCGCGCCGGTAAGCTTTTGCTTCCAGAAGCCATCTGATATAAAAATGAATTACGGCTACCATTTACACTCTTGTTATTGACGAGCTTAGTATCATCTCAACTCATTTGCAGAGCGAGCGAAGAATGGTTGAAGAAAAACGCAACTCATTCAATAGTAACACCCAGCGGGTATCTCTAAAATCCGTCGGTGCCAGAAAGCTTTTGCTTCTAGAAGCCATCTGCCACACTGAGATACTGAAATACAACTATCGTCTACTGCGATAAAGAGCTTACTGCCATTTTAACTCATCTTTAATGCGAAGAGTGGTTGAAGAAAAACACAACTCCTTACATGAGAACAACCAACGGATTTCTCTAAAATGCCGGAATGATTTTCGTGCTAAAAGCCATCTGCTTTGGCTAACAACTAAATACAGTTTCAATGTACCCTACTGTTACTGCCATTTTAGCGAAGAATGGTTGAAGAAAACGGTTAACTCCTTCTGAAAAACACCTAATGGATATCTCTAAAATCCATCGATTTTTGAAAATTTATTAACAGGTTCAATTTTCTGGATCCACTCCCACTTCCTCCCCCTTCCCAGGGTGTAAATGTGTGGTGAAGTGATAAGGACTAATAGCGGCGTGACGTCCGTAATATGAAGTTGAGATAAATATCCATAAACTTCAAGAAATTGATCCACAGCGTACTACTTTTTTCAAATGGTTTCATCATGAGGGACTTAAGTATGGTACTTAGAGCTTATAACCCCTGTTAAAGTTGCTAAGATGGCACACTTTCTCTTAATTGTATGTAAAAAGAATTTTGTATGTTACTTTGTTTGCTTGTTGTTTGTTTATTTGTTTGCATAGCCGTTAAACCATATTAAAGCGTAACAGACACCAGTTCCGTGAGCTAAGTACAAGCTGCGTATAGGATAGACTGATAGGTTTGAAATGGCAAAAATATATACGTAGAACGTAGACGTCAATGTCCCACTGTTCCACGAAGAGTAAAATGCTGCCACTCGAAACATTTTCTCTGTACAAATACATTTTGTGATTTCCCGCTTGTTATCATTTACACACTGCAATAGCTAGAATCACTATGTAGATGTTATATGTATATTGATATCCTGACGGTCGTGATGTGCGTTTGCACACCATAACAAAGTAACAGATTTGTCCATGACATTGACGCAATCCGTATCATGTATAGTCCCTTTTAGTAACATGAGAAAGAAGGGTGTCACATTGTGACAGTTACATATGACATTCAGATGCGCTGTGACAAACGAAAATGGAGCTCTCGTCTTACTGCTCGGTCAAATTCGTCCTAGTTCGACGTACAATTTTGATGTTGTAGACTTCGCAAGCAAGCTGTGACAGGCATCTGAATTTTGAACGATATATGCACGACTGTCCTAAGAATGTACTCAGCTTACGACCTTAGGAAGTGAATGTCATTCATTATATACTTTTTGCGCGTTGCAAAAGGTGTCCCCTTCTTAATGACGTTTCCAAACTTCAAACATGAATTCTCAATGGTCAACGCATATCGCTATGGTCAGGCTGTTGAAAATATAGGAGAACAGCTTATCACACATACTCTCTCAGTATAGCGTGAGTCTGCGTGACCCTTCAAAATGTCACTTTTTATTAAAAAGACTACTAAGTGCTCAAAACCCGCATATTTTTCCGAATGGTACCCAAGCAATGCAAACTCTACAGACAGTTATGTGAATCTGACAGAGCTCACGTGATCGACTGATCATTGTTACCATTTACATTACTGTGTCGAAATAACCAACCGGCCGTTTACATTGCAATATATATATATATATATATATATGTTGATTTGACTTTGTAATACAGAAAAAAAAATTGGATCTGGATCTGGCAATATAGGTGAATATGAAATGCAAGAGATGTAATGTAAAACACCTGTATGTTTATCTACAGGCTGGTCTACTAGCATTTTCCAACCAAAAGCGTTACACTTAATATAATATTGACAGACGATGTCTTGAATATGAAATTGTTTTTCCTCCTGACTACAAAACGTAATGTTCAAATGAAAAAAAAAATCACAGTGAGTGCGAAATTGAGTTGCTGGTGTGATCCGTTTCTTGTACGTCTCCATAATACACATATCTATCTACCTTTGAACAGACCCTGACCTGTGCCCGTACATCCGCAACTTGCCCAAATAACCACCGTTACTTCCCCGTCTGTTCTTTCCCCTTAACAATACCCTTCCATGTATCCGTCATTTGTAACACAAGACAAGTGGCACCATTACTCCTTAATGATGAAAGCTCTCGGAATCGCATCTATTATTTCCGAGCTGAGCCTCGCAACCTTTACGTGGTGGTGATGGATGCGTCTGATTAATTCATATTATCGCGAAATGTCCAGCGACAAATTTTCTCCTTTCAGAGCCTGACATCTTGCGGCGTGACAAATTGAGACCAAAATGTCAATGGTCTTTAGATCTTATTCAAGATTTAGATTTCACATGCAATGATGCTATAGGAAGGACGAATCTAGTATACGTCTTCACTCCATGACAGCCGGCGTCGGACATAGCTAAGTGACATTTCTGAAGAGCGTCCTATTCTTTTGACATATATTGATATCATAAGAAGATTAAACGTTTGGCCGGAGGATCTATTCATAAGATAAAGGATTCGATAGCATGACATGTTGTTGAAACTTGATACAATGTTAAAAGCGGTCAATCATTAAGAAATGTACCAAAAACTTGATTGTTTTTAAACATTCTTTTAATTTTGTACATGTTCTTACATAATATAACTGTTTTCTATTTGCATTTATGCTTTTGAGGAGAGGGCGTCTTAAGTATTCTTCCTTTTGCCCGATCCTCAATCAACGTTAACAGATGCGACTAAAATAAGATTCAACACTTTCCAACAAACCTGACACCCTTTCAAGATAGATTTATGAGAGAAACTACCACTCCTACAACTAGAGACATTAGGGACAATTTACAATCTGCCTCTGAAACAGGGAGAGTCTCAGAGTAATTGAAAAGTATGACTTTGGTACTTCAGTGCAAAACGCCATACTCTTTCATAGATGTAGATAGCGGTCATTGATCACGTTTAAGTCAGTCTGAACGTATCACGTACATCATGTAAGTAGTACATGAGATTTTCGGATATTCCCAACTGTGTAATCTTTCATAATGACTTTTGTAATTGAAACAATAACAATGATCACGTTGTCAAGCTCACAAACACGTATGGGCATGCCTTTGCATTCCGATGAATTTAGCGACATAAATTCGATTTAACGCTGCATCAAATACGTCAGAAATAATTTGATTTACACGAAATGGCATACTAATGAGAGCATGACCATATTCCTTAATATGATATGTCGAGCAAATCTGATGGAATGTATTTAATAAGTTGTTACGTTTATCAAAGATTTTTGTCCCCAAAGCACGACTTGAGGAATAACACCGGAAAACAATGGGAGAATGTAATTGTCTGCGCTGTGTTCATAGTTTATATTTGCATGTGAAGAATATCTTTCAAAAGATAAATGTAGATATCAAGGTGTTCTAATACGTACATATTTCTAACATAAAAGTATATGATACGGCTAAATCATTGCGTTCTGAATATGTTCTAAACACGCATTGCATCATATATCAAAGATTTTATATATGTGTATCACTTCTCTTGATATGTACAGCTATTATTGAAAAGTGCAATAAAATTGAAAGGGATCAACCAGCAGTATACAGCGTATAGGCTTCTCTGTACTGTTATTCTTCAAACTGACGCATTGTCGTAGGCCTTTGGGGGGGGGGGGCTTTGCCAATCCACGTGCAACCTATCATGCACTTCCGTCCGCACCGTAGTGTAAAAACAGAAACGTGAACGTCGACCCATCAATCCACAGAGACCGAGGGAATTAAGGAATGTTTTGGAAGCAGCCATCTTTCCTATCACTCCCGCACACGCGGCTATAAAAAGCTCTGTCCAAAAAAACCTCATTAGTATTCAAATAGCACGCCCGCCCTGGTGTTCTGAACAGTCTTACTTATAGCATAATGGCGCCAGTAGATTGGACGGAAGACGGCACACTGCTGTTATTAACCCAGTAATGTCTATTGGGGGTAAACACAAAATAGTCTAATCAAGGCGTGACCTTTGTAATGAAAAAGAAACTTAATTCCATCATCAAGATTTTATCGAATTTGATAATTCGGCCACTTTTCATTAGTTTGAGTTATGGGCCATGTTAAGGGGATGTGAAATGCCATCCAGTGAATTTAAGATAAAGGTCAACTATTAAACTGAAAAATTACGATTTTCGTAGATTTTTATTTTCTCTCTGCATCAGCGGACACGATAGACGCATCCATGGGTTAATCCTTGGCTAAATTATTAAACTGTGTGCCATCAATCTCATTTCAAAAAGACTGGTCTTGTCAAACAGGTTGTTGTCATGTTCTGCATTATTAAAAGTTCCATTAACGTGTGATCTGTTTGTAATACGTTACCGTCTATGACGCAAACTGAAGACTTATCGAATGTGGAAAATATGATCGCCTTTCATCTTTTTTTATAGATTTATGATAGAAGAAAACTTTGCGTCCGCTGAAAAAAAATTGTTGTGATAATTCAACCCATGAAGACGTATGTAGTGTAGGGGGGCCAAAGAGGGCAACACGTTATTTACTGGTCTCTCTGTGAGCGAAAAGACACAGAAAGGTATGCCCTATAGTCCAAACGCTTATCTCCATGGACAGCTTGAGCTAGCCCGACATTGCCACCCGTTGGACAATAGCAAGGAACGGAATGAAACGACACACGTATTGACTTTTCTCCGTAAGACTTGCCAAATCATCAACATTGTGTGAGGAGAAATTGTAAGGCAGGAATAGCCTCAGAGGATAATACTTACTTTTGCTTTCATTATACTTTGCTGAAGAAAATCACTTGGCAACTTATATATACATTTCTGTACATACTTGGTCTTATACGAATGTTGAGATTGGTGATAAGTTGAATGGTATAGGACAGCTGCAAAATGTCTGAATATTCGGTTATTTTTGCCAATGTTGGTGTTAAGCAACGAATTCAGCAAAGATTTCAGTTACGATCCGGCCAGACCCTGACAAACTGACAGTTCATCCGAATCATCGGACGGAAATAGACTGGCTTAAGCTACAGATCCGCAGATGACGGTTGGGACCATGAAGACTATCAGGTTGCTCTCATTCAGACATGAAGGTACATGAAGCCAATGTCAATCGTGACGTCGGTACAACCACCTATTGTGTGTATACATTGATTGTAAAGAAGACTATACGGTGTAAACATTTCTATTTTATAGAGAACTGTCGTAGATCTATGGCCAGTAGCGTGCACCGTAATTTAATTTATTTTCCACCATATGATAAACTTAAATCCTATCTCGTATTAGCTATGGATAAAAACAGAACTACATGGAGAATATTGTTTCCCTTTGATCACCAATCTAGCATGAGGATGATTCCTCCTTTTTTGCGTACAGCTAGTAACCATAAAACGTCTCTGAGTCGGTAAAGTCTTCTTCTAAGTTTATCATTAACTCGCCAGCAATATGTTTTAAGACAGCAGATGGTGATGTGTGTGTTGAATTAGGTCAAGCTACATCATTATAACTGTAAATCTAAAATTGTTTATTGGCTTGCTCTATGAAATGTTTAGCGTTCCCATTAATTCTCGCATGCTCCTTGGGCGTAATTAATGAATAGCAGCAATAAACATCTGGCAAAGATGATTTCCGAACTAGGGCAAAGTGACAAGCTATTTGATTACGTTTGCATTGTTGGAAATATATTCTAAAACTTTTACAGCCTCTTCATATACTACAGCCCACTGATGTTACTATAAATGAATAATGATAATGATATTCTTTCTGTGTATGTGCAGATGTATCAATTGAGAAATGATTCTAAAAGTTCCAGAATCACTTGATTTCGGTAAACCGCAGTCTACCACTGCCAATATCTATGTATGAATGATAATGATAGTCCCTTTGCGCATATTCCAGTGAATCAATGCATTTTATAGCGCTAAAAGTATTGTTTGATCCCGGGTAAAACCAAGCTAAATCAGGGTGGACCATTACGGTTGATCCATTTTGCCAGGTCTACCGAATGTTAAGATTTTATCAATTATACCATTTCTGATATACCAACGGCATTCGGGTGAGGAAAACAGCCATACGCTTATACTGAAACTGCGAGCAAGGTTAGTATCGTGAGGAGGGGTGTGGAGGATACTGTACTTTTTAAGCATTCTCTGCAAAAATAACCATATACATCTGTGGTGCCCTCAAGAGGCCATCCAATGGAGGGGGGGGGGGCAATCGGAAAATATCGCTGAATCATTTAAAGCATGTGTAATGAGGGCATTTTCCTTCCACATCCCCCATTCATTTTGATTATAGAAAAGGTAGTGCATGAAAACACATTGGGTTCCTGGTGGTGGAAAGTATTATGTTAACGGCACATCGGGCCCCGCGCGTTGATAGTTCAAGACTGCCAGAGGCCGACTCTTCTGTAGTTAGTGACCTCTAGTGCACAATAACAAGAGGTTAACCGTTCACAACGGCATGTTTGGAGCCTTGTAACCTATCCTTCATCCCCTGTGCAGAAGAAGGGAGAAACTGCATGTCAAGACAAGCATCAATATTACCTGAGTGAATAGATGTGGGATTGATTCGGGGATTTTTAGCGAGCAAAGCGCCCTTAATCCTGGGCGGGCTTCCTTGAGATGGCCGCGGTATTGAGCGGGAATGGATAAAGCACCTTTACTCCGGACACGGAGTAATGGACCCGCACGTTTGATGGCACTTCATTGAGTGCGAATAAAATGGCTAATTGTTGACTTTGCGAAGGCGCTTTGAAGGGCGTTGATGGTAAGAAGCAGACCTGTCCCCGTCTTTCTCTAAGTGACGACCGGGATCGTCGTGGTAAGGGCCTCGTAATGGCCCCGGGAGTGTTAAATATGGTCAACTCATCAAATGCTTCTGACGGCCGACTGCTGGAGACATCCAAGCTTTGAGCTGTAAGACCTTCCATGCCTACCGGCACGTGAACTGACTTCACATCAACGAAATATCGTATCGTGAAGTTCACTGTTAAGTACAACTGAAATGTGTTTGACCCATGTACTGTAATGGCATAGTTTATTCACAGATAACACAGGCATTTGATGTAGCCGAGATGTTGGATTGTTTTGGCAATTTTTCAGTGTCACAATGTCTCCCTAAAGCTTGTAGAGTGGTGCAGATTTCAGTACACATTTTAGTTAATCAATCATGTAAATAAGGTTTGATTAACATTATATGTGTCCATTGATCACGTCCTGTCACTCTATGATGAACAAGACTAGCATATGGAAATTATGTAATTGAAAAAACACAGACAGACCCATCCAAACACGGATGCAACTAGTTGCACGTCACTGATTAGCCAGGTAATTGTGTACTTAAACTATGCTAAATAAAATCACAAAGATAAAATACCAACAATCGTATATCGCAAACACATATGTACACCATCATGACTTGCATCCAGCGCCTGTATCAAACGACGTGGAAATATTGATAGATGTTGTTCCTTACGACAAATGGCTATTACAAGAAACGCATTCGACATACAAGGTTTGATTCAAGAACACATAATGTATAGCTTTATCCGATTGAAGTAAACACCGTTGGTTATCCGAAAAGTTCTAGTCCCACTCCTTGTGGAGCGAGCGGGGCCCCATCTGGCACCATACTTTATATACACCCGTCTTAAACTCAGTGACCGACGATTAGACAATCAATAAGACCAACGATTTGTTAAAGAATGACATCCCCGAAGAATAAAAGCTGCCCGGCATCCAGTCCCGCACGGCTTCCCAACATAGGGGTTCTTCCTATAGTTCGATAAAATGTTGACATAGGGTTTTGGGTATAATGCATTCTGAATGAACCTATCAAGTTATTAAAGATTTTGTGTTCGGAGGCGCGCAAAGAGTGAGGGAATCACGACTTGTCCATCAGATGTGCAGGGCAGACGCGGCAATGCGTCCCATCGATCTTAGACAAAATTGGCTCCCCTTAATATTTAGGAATAGAGGATGCTTTCTTTATAAGAAAAGTGCTTTTTGATTGTATAGAGGGGGATCGATAACGCAGCGGTAAGTACAGTAAAGCCTAGTCTTGCACTTTGCATACAAGTTACCAAGGGATTTGGGGAGGGAAGTAACTAGATGTTTTACATCAGGATATGTTCGCCCGCGATAGTTATTCAATAAAGGAATAACATCCAGAAATATCATCAAGGTACATGAACATACAGAAATGCGGCTTGCAATAATATGATTTGATCATAATACATCCAAGTTACAAACAAACTATCTTCAAATGATGCAATGCCACAATGGCAAAAATGAATACTTGAAAGGTAAGAAACTCTGATGAAGATGTTCGATGCTTTTCGACCTAGAAGTAAAAAATCCCCTTTTAACGTGTTTTTTTACAGCGACCGGTGTGACTGTCGTCGTTAAACATTGTTAAGCACGAGAGAACATGGGTTGAAGATCGATGTTTAAGTAAGGCAGTTCTGCACTGATATAATTCACAACACGCGCGTTATGAACTGCGCAAGATGTTGGATCAGCAGCGTGAAGATGCCCAAAGGATCACTCCATAAAAGTGGTCAGAATAACAGATGTGCAGTACGATCCAGTTATGTATTTCGATAATAGGAATGCCAACCGCCAAAATTGTGTTCACTATTTGCCATGAGCTTGGTCGGCATTGACCTTTGTGGTGACCCTCCAAAGCGGCTTCAAATGTGACCAGCAAACTCCTGCTATCACATAAAGCAGACTCGAATATGTAAGCCCTGTGTTTGACAAAGGAACTGTAATAGGGTCTTTAACTAAAGTCGAGGCTGTTTCAGTTATGGTTTCTCTGAAGTTATCTAAACTATCCATATGCCTCCATGGCTTGTAACTTTATGTAGTTTCATTCTACTGCCTCCGGAAGGTAAAAGAGTATCACAGCGGGCACTCAAAACAACTCACGACATGGAACTCTGGCTTTATTATCATCATCGTATAGCCAGCGGGACTGCAGAGGAGAAAAGATTGATGAAGTTTCCAATTGACTCCTATTCCCCGAGGCGGCGCTCCTAGCATCAGGGGAGAAATAGCTCTTGTCTTTCGTGTCGAACCTTTCTCGTATCTGATTGTATATCGGTAGCTGTAATGGACAATTGTTTTTTGTCCAAATTGAAGAAAATGATTGAATTGAACCCTGCTGCCCTTTAGAGGTAATGCAATTTAACGTACTTGCTCAACATCATTCTTGATTCTTTTTTGGGGTAAAAGGTATCATAATATCATGGTGACCAGCTAGGCCTTCTTAATACAAATGAAACACAACAGTCGATTCGTCGACCGTCATTATAGCGGTGTTTGCTTTGATGTTATGCCCCACATCAGTTTAATTTTCTCTAAAGACAAAACATAATGGGTTAAACGTTTCTACGACTCCCCTGATGATTTATTCTGGCGTTTCGACAGTGTCTGTTTACTGACCTTTAAAAAGAATCTGGTTTTTATTTTCCCAAATGAAAAGGGTGCCCTCGAGGATCTTCCGACCTTTTTCACTTACGTCATTAAATTGATCGGCATTCATGAGGCCACCGTGGAGGCACGTAATGTGTTTTTTTACGTCAATATGTCCAGGGAGAATAGGTTTTGTATAGGTTGGACTTTCCTCTGTTAATCACCGCCGGTTTTCCGTTGAGGGAATGTTACGATTGACACCTCTGCCCTGAACCTGTCCATCTTGTTTGATACCTGAATCTGTGTACATGCTACACGTTCCCTCACAGACAAGAACGCACCATTTGTCTCGCTCTCCTTTTCTCGCGCTTTTCGGTAGTAAGGGGCCTATCTACGAGGCAACCCCACGGACGGATTACCTTAAGTACCGTTGATGTTTATTAACAGGCGCCCGAGGCAAAATTTACTGGATTCTTTAAGGGCTGCCGAACACAATTAAGTACGAACACAAGAGACTACATCTTAAAGCGCGAGGAAACGGTCATTGCTATTGACGCTCATTCGACCGGGACTGAATATCCGCAAAGTAATCAAACCTATACGAGAAAAGCTTTTGAGACGATGACACTGCTAACAAACAATTGAATGAAATCATTAAAATTTCCTCTAGCTCTTAAAGGTAGTGAAAGCTTGTCAGATATGCTTATTCTATCAACGTACAGCCTGTCTTTTGGTATTCCTTATCTCTTTCGTGAATCTTTCATGTGTGTGCCTTGCAGTGTGACCAACGTAAAAAACGGTTGTCACAATGAAGACATGACCAACTAATGATATTTAATGCTGACAAAACAGTGCATACTGTGAAGAATTGAAACTTGCTTTTCATATTTCGTTACGTCGCTGATAGACGTAGACATGTATGAACATTTTGATTGAGAAAATAACGCATTTTCGGACTTCTTACGATACATTTTGGTAAAGTAAGCCATAAATGCTTAGACTTGATTTTGATGAAAAGGCTGGTTGTTCATCATGGACGATTCGAACAGCTGTGCTGTTCATTTAAACTTTCTGAGATGAAAATGACATAATTCTAAATGGAAATTAATTGTTGTATTTTGTAGAGAATATCCAGGTGTCCTTTGCGGCACGTCAATGTTTCATATTGTACATATAACGTTATTGCGCCAAAAATAGTTACTCAAGCAACTGAATATAATTTTGAAACAGTCAGACGTTTCAGACAGCATCCGCTATATCTTTCGTCAGTGACTAAGGAAAGATCTGACAGAACTAGGTTTTATACCAAAACTCTGAATAGATTTGTTAATGAAGTGACGTTTTGGTATAAAACCTAGTTCTGCCAGATCGTTCCTTAGTCACTGACGAAAGATAGCGGATGCTGTCTGAAACGTCTGACTGTTTCAAAATTTTATCCAGTTGCTTGAGTAACTATTTTTTGCGTATCTTATTACCTGAAGGTCTAACCTTCATCAATGTTCATATATTGGTTAGCGGAGAGCAGCTGTAAGGGAACATAGAGGGGACAAACTCCTGGTAGGTCTGATACAAAGTGAATCCGACCCTCCACAAGAAAAATACATCTTAATTTGATGATTTATGCATTTTGCTTTTAGATGAAAACTGAAGATATAACGTTGGGTAACATAAATTCGTGGGGTACTTAAATTCGGGATTTTTCGAAAACGGGGTATTTAGGGATATGTGCTAGATGCAACATCAGTAATACCACTAGAAATGCAAACTTGACAGACTAACACATTCAGAACACTGCCTGAAAAGCTTCGATAACCATGCATTAGAAGTTGGCTACGTCAAAAACTCTCCGTCCCTTATTGACAGAGTCTGGGGACTTCGTGGGAGACTCACACAGCACGGTTGTTCGCTGGTTTATAAGACAAATGTCACATCTCCTGCCTGCTAAACACAATTATTTACAATACAACTTATTACAATCTCTTTTGCTAACCTGCAACTGGATTCTAAGTGTGATCAATCATCAAAACTCCTCTTTGTTGCTACAACCTACGGCACGTGTATTTTCCCGCCGCCATATTGTTACCCAGAATCATGTCGTCAAGCAGATGACAAAAGGTTTGTGAGGAACACTTTTTTGTCTAAATGTTGCGTGTGATAGTGGACTGAAGACGATATTTTCCTCAAAGTTTGCTCCTAACACAACAAGGAACACATGGACATAGTAGTATAACCATTGCTACGGCATCCAGCTAACTTGCCATGAATAATGTACACGTTGCCATGACGGTGGGGATCGACTTTGAGTGACGTTCAACCCACTCAACAAACGGGATGTTAGCAAAGGCCTGATGTGTGCGGTGCGGCCGTTTTTTCGTGTATTTTTTTTACTTGGACACGTCTATATCCATAGCACTCTCCTCAAGCCAAGGATGGAACGAATAGCTGCTGTATAAAATGTGATTAGCGGTAAGATATTCAAGACGAATCTTCTCTCCCGAATTAATGTGCCCCCCTGTCCGACAACACTGTCATTGTGCGTGCGGCGGACGGTAGTTTCAAGTTGAAATATTATGGTGTCAGCACGACTAGAGACAAAATCTACCATATATATGATTAGTGCAAAGATAGTACATGATACTGACAGAATAATAGAAAAAAAGGATGGTTTATTGTTCTGCTAGATTGATTTCAGTCAACCATTATCGGAAAAATCCCGAATTTATGTTACCCAACGTTAGGTAGCAAAAGTGTATTCAATTCCATCGAAACCAATTTCAGGGTAGGGTATTTTTAACACTGTAGGACATGTCTCCGGCAAAAGAGGCCAGAACTAATATGACTCCCCATTCTATTTTGTTCCTCCTCAACGTTACAGAAAAGTGTTTTGATGATGTGCATATTTGCATCACACATTGTATAATAAACTGAGTGCGTGAGTGTGAGTCCACGCAAACTACACGTTGCTTTGATGATGCTGGATAATTGAGGTTAGGCCTTGGTTGTACAATCGCAAACTAAGGCCATTCTTGAGTGAGTCGTGCATGTGTCGTACAACATTCAGCTGTCTTGGTACCGAGAATTCTGTCTTACACCCTTGTCTGCGGTTAGGACTCAGAGCGTAAAGCTATATTTTTGGCCCGGCAAAAATCCTATGACATCAACACTGTACGACTACCTTCGACGAATGTAACTGTGCCGTTAAATCATATACAGCCACATGGCAGTGACATAACAATGTCAAAAGCCACGAGAGGGTTTAAGCCTTATTTTTTAAAAAATGAATGGGATGGTAGTGGTACTGTGCTGTGTGGTTGGGCGGCTAAAGAAGGCTCAGATTATCATGGCGGCTGTGGGGGTGCCAAGCCATAATTGGTAGTAGGCCGCTGCACCTGTGCCTCAACCAGTAATGAACATGACGTCAAAGGATCTACACTTATTTCAAATGGTCCCTATAGAGAAATTCAGGACCCTATTTGGGTTGCTGCCCGGTGTTTTGTTTGTGTGTGTTCTATATTTGTTGTGTTTTCATTTTTTGTATAACACCTATTTTCGTCGAATTTTACCCATAACCAGCACTTAAGCATAACGCGTCGTATAGTGTCGTGTTGGCGCATATAATGATGATATCCCGTCTGTACGTAGCTTCCAAATCTTGTGTCGGAAAAAAAACGTTGCACATGCCTGATAACACATTGCAGCTGAGGTACCATGCGGGTCAAGTTGAAAGGTGTTTAGTTTTTATTGACCGTTGACTTGCCACTGGTTATTGACAAATGTAAACATACATACATACATACATACATACATACATACATACATACATACATACATACATACATATATATATATATGGAGAATATGATAACAGGGTACTCACTATAGGGCACACCGTTGTGTTATTTACTACCAATGTAAGGACATACTTTGCTATAGCTACCTACGGTGGCTTTGTGCCACAGAGTATTAATTAGTGTAATTAACCACTCTGACATTTTCCTCGCTTTGTGCCAACCGCCTCTTGTGTAGAATCAATGGTTGCGACTGTCGGCAGCCACAATAGGAATTCCCCCGGGGCCCACATAGACAAGTGGAATAAACGTCACACAAAACGGCTGAATACTTTTTCCAGTCAACAAAAATGTAAAGAAAACCTTGAAACGTGAAGAATGCTGTATTTTCGTCCTTGCATGTGACAGTTTTTATGAAAGACAGGTTATTCTTAAAGCTACCGTGGAAATCGACGTCATACGTGCACTTGAATGAGACTGTCATGTCAAAATGTTAATTCAACGACCTCTTTTCCACAACTGTGTGTGATTTTTTGTTTTCCTAAGCAAAGCTGGATGCCCCCTCTCTTCACACTAATACAGGATTCACGACCTTACAGTCCTCCGGGGATATTCGTCATGAATGATTGAAAAGGATGTTGTCTCGGAGCCTGTTGCCACGATCGGATAGGCAACGGGAAACAGACGGGTGTTTTAGTTACAGTTGACCTCGACGATCGATCCTTCCCCGGTACCGTATGATGCGGCACATCTACAAGGTCTGAAGTCACACCTGCGTGTGCTTCTCGGCTACTTGTGACAGCAGTTTTCGCTATTACAGCTGGGCCCGAGGTGAGGGTGAACGTCGAAGCCCATCTTTAGAGAACGTTGTCACTGTTACGTAATATGAAGCTACATTATAGTAAAGCCTTCTGTGCTAAAGGGAACTAAGACAAGGTGAGAGGAATCAAAGGAAGTCCCACTGGTACCTGTTCGTGTCCACTGCTGAGTATTTTAAGCGGTGGTTTGGAAAAAATGCACGGTATCAATTTCGCAGCCGCAAAATACAGTGGATGATTATGAAGAGTGTAAATATGATTTGCTACCCATTATACATCGCTTTATGCAAATAAAGCAATGATATGTATCAACTCTTGACAATAAGATAACACACACACCTTCTGTTGACGTCCACGTGTCTAATGATAACAGTTTTAACTGAACGATGGGTTATATATTGCACTGGTGTTAGTTTGAAGATTGTATAAACAAAACATTTGACAGACTACTAACTTGGAGATTTATTTCAGGGCCACCCGCTTGGAGATATCAGTAATACAAACATGCTTTTGTGTCAGTACTGCAATGTGATATATTACATTGCAGAAAAGGTATGTGCAAATTGGTATAAAACAAGATTCCGCATGTACAGTCATTTCAGGCATACACGGGTTGAAAGAAATGTTTATGCAAAATAGAAATGTGCTTATGATCTTTTGCTTTCAGATTTCCGCAAGTAGTTAAGTGACCTGTTCTTGTTAAGTATACTCCATCCCTATCTTTACATAATACAGAAAAAAAAATCTGTGGAGGCGCGTGCTACACTAGATAAAACTGAGGGTTCCCCCATGCACTCACAGCTACACCCAGGGAATCTTTGTGTAGGCAAGTGTAGGACGTACACGTGTAAAGAAAAATGCGATACAAGCTAACAATGCCTAAACATACAGTAGTACGAACTATCATGATCCCTATCATTTTTTTCCGTAGACTAAGAAGCAATCTTTTGTTGGGTATAAATTTTCGGGATCCTTTGCCCATGTACATTATCCAACGTATTTGTTACACGTTCAGGTAAAGCGAATTCTGCTGCCTTAAATGCCCCGTGACTGAGCCGCCAAAATCATACAAATGGTAGCCAAAGAAACTAAAATGGATTCAAAAAGTTTCTTTTTGCAAAAATAGCCCGACATGCCCTTCTCTGAGAGCCCATCACATGAAAAGGGGTCATAAGTGTCATCAGGGGGCGCGGTGTGAAAGCTACCAAGCACTTCACTTGATTACCAGGTTCGTTTCTCATGCACCTAAGCATCCGAAAAACACATTTGAGCAAGGAACCGATGATACAGATTACTTCCACATAAACATAGGTTTGGACTGTCATCTCAGATGGTGTTATCAAAATTATACCTTCCGGCTAAGATGGTTTTTATCCCGGAGCAAACTTAAACAAGCTGCTTCGTGAGGCGCAGGAATGGAAGCACATAATAGAACAGCGTGCCGGGCCCTCATCTTACCACTTTTGTTGATGAGCGCGCAGAGAAACTTGCTGACGATTGTCTTATCTCCGAGATTCAGCTTTGCACAAATTACAGCCTTTTGAGGCTTTTCCCCGGCGTCGTGAGGAAAATACAACATTTAGCATCTCTAGTAGACGAAGGAACAGCTAGTTGACGAAGGTGTCGCAGCGTCGATGAGTGTGCTATTATCGTCTGCTGCAGTACGATAATTGAAGAGACACTTATGGTGCCACAAAACCACGGGACCAAACCGCAGACTGCATCTTTCACAAGGCCACACCTAGTGGGGGCCATATTTCCAAGCGGCATTAACAATTTATAGACGGAAAGAGAAGAAAACTCGATGTGTTTAAAGCTTCGTGAGTCAATACTTTGACGTCGTTTTAAAAATAGACGGAAGACAAAAACGCCAAGCCATCTCTTCTAGTTCTGCTGGAATGCAGGTCACGTTTTTGACAATAATCCCCATATCAAACGACCCGCAAAATCAGACTCGAGGAAAAGGGACACAATCACTGCAGATTCTTAACCAACGACAAAACACGACCAGAACAACTGTAGACCATCGCGATAGCACAGTTAAAGAACTTACCGGTAGAATTGCAGTCGTCAGGATAGTGTAAGAGACAGGCCAGTACGAGTTGGGTTCTGTGGAATGGTTGCTGACTGTACTCCAACCATCCTCCCATCACACCAAGCGGGGCTCGGCCGTCCCAAGACGATGCTCAGTATCAATTACTACCTGCACCCCGTGACCGCTGAATAAAGCTTGTGACGAAAATGAGAGGGCCTGACGGAGATCCGCTTTAAGTAGTCAGTCTTTACCACGTGACTTAGCTCGGAGGGGACCTGGATGAACTGCTGGAAACAGTGAACGGTTGGACTCAGTACTGGTCACGCATCATTAATTCAGCAGCCTATCCTCAAAACAGAAAGCTCGTCGCGCGCCTAATTGAGCAGATTGAAAGGCATCACGGGATAATAGTTTGGGACGTAGCGCTGCCAGCCCCGCGCGGGAGGTTCCAAAGGTAAATAATGCCGTAAAAATCCCGTTAGGATTAAACCTTACTAAGCCATGGCAACAACGGCGTTATCTACATGGAGTCAGACATACTACAAATTAAAGAATCTTTCACGGGCAATGTTGTGGATAGATTTCGTTTGCGCTCGTATTAAAGTAAAGAAACTTTCCGCTTTAATACCTCAAGTTGCATTGTACGCAATGGGACAAGACAACCTACGCGTAACCTTATTTCATGATTTTCTACACTAACCACATTTAGCATCAAAACTAATTCAGAAAAACTTGCCATAAACTCCGCCAGAGGCCATCGCTACATCATACCAGAGGCACGATTTAATTTCTTTTTTAAGTCTCATCATCAAAATTGTTTCCTTGTTTCCAACTGTACCCAAAAATGGTGAATTTAAACGGGCTGATGTATGCGAATAAAACATGGGGTTGCAAGTTAAAGATCCTTTTAATGAACGGCTTATATCTGCCGTCATGACGTCATTGTTGACGTCACGCATAGCTAATGCATACTTGGAAACATCTGTGCACACCGTTGGTAGACTGTGACGATAGAATACCACAAAAATTATCCGTGACGTTGGTGACGCCTTCTCAGAAAGCTCAACTTAGATAAGCTAGGTCCCCATTCCATTAGAGGGCGATCGCGCTGCGCTCTCTCTGCAACCTAAATCGGATTTCTGTAACCATTGATATCAAAATTGGAATACCATGCAATATGTAAAAGTATGACTGAAAAGACAACAAAACACAGAAAGCGGAAAAAGATGTGTTTTTATCTATGAAATTCGTTGAGCTCACTTTTAAATGTTAGGTCGCAGAGAGAACGCGGCGAGAGCGCCATCCATATGGAATGGGGTATAACGGGGCTTCATGTTGAATTGGTACCTTAAATGCGACGGAAAGATAATAAGAGAATTCTTAAACAGGGAACGCCAACCAGACACAAAACTGTCATATCTTTCTTCCATTATAGTTGAATAAGAGACAAATACGTTGGTATATCATCACTGAGGCTTACCTCACCATACTTTTTATAGCCGGTCCTCCACAAAATATTCACTTACTGTGCCTGTTTTAAAATAATTGAAAAAAATAATGAAAACAAAATTAGATCAGAGTATCATTTTCTACGGCATAAACGAATTCAGCCATATAATTCTGTATTCGCGGGTGCTGTACGTCTATTTCAAACCATAACCCGACCGGTAGTGACTGAAGTATCTGTTTGTCAACCGTACCCTTCAACAATGTCCCTTTGGGCCTATCTATTACTTTGGACTCAATCAGACAATGCTTGATCCATTGAAAAGATATGCAAAGGTCGTGGAATTTGATGGCTCGTTGAAAACATGCCAAAATGTAAGCCAACACGGACCTATATTTGCATCAACGGTGCTTATGGTGCGGTTTTACCGTGCATGGAGTGTGTTATTTTCAACAAAAAAGTTGATGAGAATTTCATTAAGCCTATTTCATTTGCAACGTTACTTCTACATGTATTACCTACTCGTATTACTACGTTGTAATAGTGGGGTTTTCGTACAAATTCAAAACAGGAGTATGCATAATCAAAATACCAACGGTGTCAAAAGATATGACGAGGAACGTATTTCGGTTTGAAAATAGTCATTGTCATTCCTGTACTGATCATGAATATGTCCACACATATCTTGGGACTTCCTGGCAGTAAGATAATGTGTCATATTTCTTAAGTCTACACCTTTACTCTTTATCATCAAAAGAAATATTGGCAGCCTAGGAGGATTAAAAAAATACGTCACAACCTATCTGGTATCAGGGGATATGTCCGTCCAACTTTTTCATAAACATATCGATTATTGCATTACTGTGATTTGTGTTAGCTTTTGAAACTACAGGATTGTTTTTCTACATTACATCACACTAATTAGAGGCGATCAAATTTATAACGCTGACGAAATTAACTGTCCTGATTTTTGCTAAGCCTTCCTTCTTTCTTGTCTCCATTTCTTTAAAGCTTAGGCATGTCTCTTAAGATCGCGTATTGAGTTTGCAAACATTTCTACCGCCATACGGGGCCAAGTAATTAACAGACTTGTGATGACTGGTGTTCTAGTTGTAGTTTAGTTTCAAAACATTTTACAGTATATCACGTCACGTACGACCTATCTATTTGGCAGACCAAGAAATCATATTTTTTTGTACTTTGGATTAGATTCATTAATTATTCAAACAATAATTTCAGGGAAATGTTTGTGGGTGAAATGTGAATGAAACGGAAATTAAGAATACATTCACGGGGTTGACCCATTGCTGACGTCACACGTGAACAAATGATTGTGTCCAGAGCAATTGATTCAAAGAGCTAACGAAAAACGAGCTGTTAAATCGAAAATTCCGGGGAGTCCGTCTTTTGTAGTTTGCGAGCAGTTAAATTTCTTTTTTTTCTTACATAATCTGAAAAACTAAAATATGCGAACCCTTAATTAGCTCCTTTATGATCATGGATATCAAAAATACGTCAAAGTTTAACGCATATGCATTTTATACCTTTCAGGTGAAATTGCCATATTTTAACGACAAATTAACGTATAACAAGTTCTAAAGTAATTAGTCTCGCAGAGGAAGAGAATAAAGAAAATGAACTATAAAAATTGATGTCTGATTAAGATGCACACACCACCATATTTTGCCAAGTGCGTCTCTCTTATGAAATATGTCTAGCATATGGCTAGATACATTAACCCATAAAGGCAATATGGTCAAAGTAGCCGGACCATCAACCGCCTAATCCATTTCAGACGGTTACGATAAAACCAGAGACGGGTTCTAGTTTTTACTCTTTGTGGACACAGGACATAAATGTTTATCCATGTTAAAGCCATTGTAAGAAAAAATACAGAAATGTTTCTTAGATATGGATATATGCTGGAAATAAGTATACAGCTATCGTCATAGAAGACATTACACAGAAACTGATACTTTTCCAAAACGTTGGCTGTTCACTGTGGTTATCTTCGCTGTACAGGATATTTAGAAATTGGCGAAAGTATACCAACTACGTACGGAAAAAAAGTGGACTCCAGACGTACTATGTGCATGTTTGGAAATACATTACTCTCATAAACTATAAACCACTGTCGGATTCACCATGTAGAGTGTTATGCAAGGTTGACTTGATGATATTTATGAATAAGAAAGGAATCTGACGTTGCCTTTTTGTCGGCAGATGGAAACGGACATTATGTCTAATCACGGTACTATACCAAACTGTCCGTCATCAGTCCCGAGTAACATGATGTATAGACCACAAAGCAGGTGCCTGGGTGGGACCAGCCTGAGCCCTAATCACTTCTCTGGCACCAAACCAAAATGAACAATTTCCTTTCCAAATTGACACCAATCCGGACTGATTAGAAAAGTGACACATAGTCGAGAGGGACACGATTTTTCCATTCGCAATGATGCCTCTCCCCCTTCCCCCTCCTACTGCCAACCGATCAATTGGCCATGTGCGTGTACATGTTCCGCCCCAACTGCAGTTAAAAATGACCTTGATCTAAAAGAGGACCCCACTCTCAAATAAGGTTCTCTACTCCCCGTTCTATTTACTTACGAGCCAACTGGAGGTAATAACACTAAAAGGAAATAAAACCAATTGGAGACATTTGATCATGCAGCTGGGGCGCGGCCGTCAAGCAACGGGATCGAAAGTCGTTGCAACTGGTGAACAAAGAGAAGTAGTGTTAATGAAGTCAAACTGCAGTCATTTTCCTCAGCGGTGAGGTAAAGTGCGTATCAAGACCTGGCTTTTGACGTCATCAAATGAACCATTGTAGAGCACGGCAGCATAGCAACGCAGAGGAACGCGCGCGAGTCGTTACTCGTACCAGCGGCATGATGAATGGACAGGTTGATTCTCGCGGACAGCGCAATCTCCTCAGCGGCGCAAACCAACAACACACAGAGGAATAAACGTAATCTGGAAACGACTCTCAACCCCACTGGCCATAAGTCCGGACCTGGTGAGTTTAATTGAATTTGCGGAGCCCCGGGGCATCGAAAAATGGTCGAGAAAGTTTCGTCTGGCATGCTCATTTCAATTGGACTAATTCAAAGAACTAACCCAAAGGTCGGGCCCGTCCTTCAAATGGAGATAGACGCCGTGGCCTGGAGGTAATATCGAGGCAAGAAGGTTGTACAGGATACCGTGAGACACGCAACCAAGACGAAAAAGCATTTGATGCAATCTATATATAGAATCATAGACATACAGCAACAGCCTCTTCCTTGTCTCTTGAGACATATCTACGACGACGACCCGACTAAAACAAAGCAAAGCAACACTTCATTGTAATAACGTAACAACCGTACTTCGAGTCATTTAGACCAAATGAAAATTTATCACCAATACAGGCATATGGTACGTTATACCTATGTCGAGGGCACTATGTATACAGCGTTGACGTGTGGGCAAGTTAAACATCTCACCAGAACGCGTGATATTCTGTGCACCCTGTCATAAAACAGCTCCCCCGATGTTTTTCAAAATGTCCGTCCAGTTTGGCGAACCAATAGATTGCTATCACGACTGGTCTTAGGGGAAGATAATTGCCTTTGGCAGAGCTTTCGTGACCTGTGGTCACTCCACTTAAGTTAGCTAACAGTTTGTCAGTGACTTTATCGGAACTTTTAGCCAGAGCCTTGCAAGCTGTGATAAAGGTTTATCTTGCTAATAGAAAACCGGGCCGATGTTGACCTGAATTTCTTTAGATCGCAATCTTTTTCCAATAAGAATGGTCCCTAAACAGCAACAGGATTGATTGGGTACTTATAGTATGGGTATGCCATATAAAAGCAAGGCAGACTCCGTAGAAGTGCAACATTATGTACTTGTTTTGGAAAATGAAATAAAAATGAAAATTGGGCATTTATTTAGAACAAGCTACATCCAGTATCTATCATAATGCACCGGGAAAACGAACGATAAATTTTCCTTTGAGATGGATATCTAAAAAAAACCCAGGAAACTAATGAAAAGTTAAGAAGAAGTCGTATTTTGGGCGATCTTACGTTAAGTTGTGTCAATGACATAAACCCAGGGATTTAGACCTATATATAGCTTTATTTTTTTTCCTCCTGAACATTAAAAGGTGTCTACAGATAAAGATAACACCATAAAGGTAGTCTCTACCAGACCATTCTGACTCTCAACATTTAACAAACTTTTAGGCTGATTTGGACCATTTTCACAGCCCGCAGAAGTGGAGAGTACATATACTATGGTGGCAAGGTGGTATCATAGTAAGGGTTGTTGTCATATCTTATGAAGGTTTTAGGTTCGAATCTCTAGCAGGCGCCTATGTTGTGCTCTTGGAAAAGGCACTTAACACCTATTTTCTCACTCGACTCAGGTGAAAATGAGTACCTAACTAAGGTATGGGACATAACGCCGGAGGTCAGTGCTAATGACGTTTGATACGCCACTGACATCGAAAACTATTCATTTCCATTCTTCTGCGGTTTCATCCAACCGAAAACTGTTGATTGATAGGTAGTACTCAGCTGCACGAAATTTGGATAAAACAGTGCATCCCTCGACCCCCTTATGTCCGAACACTTTCTGCTGACATGCAATCGATTGTCACATCAAAGCCATGATAATAGTTTACATATCGATCTGTCTTTGAACCAAGAACACGGACATTTGGATTGTTTCACATCACAGCGGTTCTTGCCAATATGATTGAAGAGGGGAACGCTCCGACCCAGTTTGCAAGTATACGTCTTGCCGATGATTAATTGTTCATTAGGCCATGTTGATTCCATCATATTGACAACATCCTCTGGGAACCTCAATCATGATGCGAGCGTGCCAAAAAAAGTTATAAAAAAATGCCTTTATGATGCAATCTAAGTGGTCAGAATGGTGGGGAAAATGACGAAACGCAAAGACTCTGATTTACAATGAACAACAGACTCTGAACAATAGATATTTGGTCTTTCACTTTGAAATTGCCTTTGGCATACGACGACATCAGTATCCATTTTCCGATATATAATATTTGCAATGTATTGCCTATATTTGCTCATTTTGCAGTTGCTTTGTGCGATTAACAGCATGATCTGAAACAGAGGAAAATTGATGCGCGCACGGATGTCGTCCATATGATCGAATCAACATGGCCTTATGCTGAATGAATGGATGAATACATTTACAGGTAGTGCCATATCCTTTCTGCAGCTGTTTGGGCAGTGGGTTGTTATCCACTGTGTCTGGGGCACGGTATTGGAAGGCGAAGCCTAACCTTCTCCTTCCACCGCCTTTTACCTCCCCAACCGAAGCCAGGTACCAATGTTTTACATCTGGGCGGAGTTAGAAAAGTTGTGTAAAGTGACTTTCCAAAGGACACAACATCGGTGGCATGTCAGGAGATTTGAACCCAGGACCTCTGGATTCTGGGAAAAACATCTTAACCGTTACGTCAACATGACGCCACGTCAAGACTAGTTAAGGTTCAGATACGGTCGAGCCGCTCGAGCGGTTCGAGGGATTTCAGATAGAAGTTCCTCCCAAGCGTTTTTGCATGTATGTGCGTATATGCTGTGACTTTGACGCAAGGTCATTGACTACGCGTATCCAATCTCAAGACATAATTTTGGTCTCAAGAATTGTCAGCAGTCTCTAAAGATCGAAATGGAAAAAGTTCAAATGTAAGCTCTGTCGCATTACACACCGCATGCCGCAAAATAGGCTCTTACCTAGCTCCCATTCAGACTAGACTTATCGAAAGATGCAGACAGCGATTGGCATGCAACTGCTCTTTGATACCCCCGTTGGCAAAAGAAGATTACGACATGATGTATTACGACATGATGTATTACGACATGATGAATCGTAGTACGGCAGGAGGATCCGACTTTCGGCATATGGTATCGTTTTGAATGACGAGTATTAAGACCGTTAAACTGACAGCTTAGCTGTCTAGTTTATAGAAGCAGAGGACACAGGTTGGCTGGCGATGAGATTAATCTATTCGTTGAGATAATTGTGACCAACAAACTAGACATAGGTTTAGTGAAAAGTTTTGAATAAGTTTTTTTTAGTCTGTGCATGTTGCCACCATCCGCCTCCTCTCTTTTGTGCGAAGTTTGAGCGGAGGAGAGTTGGCTCCTTCACGTAATGCATCATGTATGTCAAGACTGCGGGTATTACCTACTGTTTACACGACTATTCTACCTTAGGTTGTCGGTAGATAACCACTGTCAGCATAATGACATTCATTTTATCGTGTGTATGCACATGTACGACGCAAATGCAATGCCAAACAGCGAGTTTACATGTGATTTAGGGGCAATACATGTGTGCTAGTAGCTATTCAGTAGGTACTCCGCTCTTGGTATGTAAGAAGAGTGGTCGGGGTAACAAGATAAACCATCTCCGTTGACCTCCTGCAAAGACCCCTTGCCCTCACAGAGTTAGAAATTTATGTTTTTTATCCAAATCATTCTATAAGCCTCTTAGTTGTGAAAGGAACGGTAACACCGATATTTTGCTCTACGCGGGGATAAATTGTTTCCACGATTCTTCGGTAATTCGGGTAATCAGGGTGCGCGAGGGGAGTGCAAGGCAACGTGTGCCTTGCATCTTAATTTTGTGCAACTTTCCAAGTCTCCGTTTTGGTTAGATGTTATGGTTTTCTGGCGGGAAAACGTCCTTAACGGCTCGGTCACATTCGTCAGAGGTCATCGTATGATTTTGATATTGTACGATTTTCAAGCAGGCTGTTACAGAACCACCCGCTGATAAAGATCCAAGACAACGTTTTCAGTAACAAGACAGCTGAATGTTGTACGACACATGCACGGCCATCCCGCAATTGGTCCCAGTTTGCGATCGCACGACCAATTTGCAAGTGAGTGACAAAGGCACACTTTTACAGCCAGTCAAGTGTTACCGTGCTGGCGTTAACAATTACAGCTAGCAAGTAACATTGTCTTTTTTTCTTTATTCAAGACAATACCCTACTCGATTATCAGCTAAACGCTGGGTTACAAACTTTAAGACTGATTGAGTGGAAAATAAAGTTCTTCACAGCTCCCCAGTGCTGTGACGTCTTTCGAAGGTGTTGCATTACACAAAAGGTTAATGCATAAAGCCTCTTTTAATTCCTTTTCACACTTATCACCACAGCTTGAACGTTATCGTGTTCTCTATGTCCACGCGTCATACCGTGAAAAGAACTGACCTTCTTAGCACAAAGGCATAAAATATTTCCTTTATCACAGGGAAGCAGTCTCCGCAAGTCTTTTCATGGAATTTGCAATCGAATGACTTTAAATGGCACAAATTGCCATCGAAGCATCGCGACTGGCATTCTTACCAATAGCGTAAAATTAAGAAGTACAGGGACCGTCAACCTCAATTTGGACTAATACTACTGTGCGTAAATGCCCGTGGCATTCATTGACAACTTTTTATTCAGTCCTTTTGCTGACTTTTATGTTTTCCTAAATGTTTTTGAGAGATGTCAACGCTGCTACAGTAATCACTGCTACAGTTCAAAAGAAACGAAATACAAATTTTCTTCTTGATATGACAGCGACCGACTGAATTCGCTGTGAGGTCGACAAGTGATTGTCGTCGAAAATCCATTGTTATAGGTTTCAACACAATGCGTCTTTTGTTATTTTTAGGGCAAAATTTGCATCGAAATTGCGTCATCTGGGCAAGTTCGATAATTGCCATATTTCATGAATTCATACCACGCGTAATAAGTACCCCACACATGGGAACTATTTGTATAATCTGTTTAATGATTTGACAATTTTAAAGTATACTCCTAATTTGCGGTGCTGCATTCAAATACATGTTAACAGATCTTCTTGGCGATGTTGAAACTTTATACCGCCAGCAATGGAGAAGAATATACCAATTCTGCCCAGTTTGTGACTGAGCAGGTGGCCATGAATTGATTACAATCAAGCGACACGTCGCCATTTCAACATTGGAGGGCCACGGTGTTTTTCGGCGTAATGCGTCTGTTGAAATCTGACAATGACGTATGTACAGTCTCTCTCTCTCTCATGCACACACATGTACACCTACACACACACACACACACACACACACACACACACACACACACACACACACACACACACACACACACACACATGCACACACACACACACACACACACATACATACACACATACATACTTGCATGTACGTCAAATCCGTGTGGTTGGAAAATTACAAATAGATGCGCCCTAACTGAAGACTACTTCCAAAACTCGGACCTGGACAACGCCGACACGTCTAGATGCGTGAGATCTAAAATTACATTTGCCACCACTGTTTTGCTCATCCCCCTGTGTCTTCACCACAACTAGCATTCAAATCTTGTTTTTGCATAATAGAAAATTGGTCACCTTTATAAGATCCTTTATTGTAACAAAGTACAAGTGAAAACGTTTTACAGGTTCCCAGGCCACAGGTGCGGAAACCGTGAGTGTTCTCTGACAATAAACTTCGGCACTAACGTTTTCCCAGAGAACGTTAAATCACTTAATGGTATGATCACTTAACGGCTATGATGGAAAAGGTCAGCATTTGATTTTCTTTATGTGTGTTTGCATCTGTGGTATTTATGGCCAGAAGCGGCGGGAAAGCGGTATTTCCATTACACCTTTCCGACCCATGCTTGGTAAATCCATCCTCCCTCTCTCTAAAGGGACCATTGGGAGGTGTGTTAAAATAGGGCGCCTAACTACTACCGCATTCAAACATCGTATTCTCGGAGGAATCATTACTCCTAACGGGAAGGAGATCTAGTTGGTGCTGAGTCCTGAAACGTGCGGATGTAATTCACTCCAATTCCATCCACCACTGGTCGTATAGGGGTCATGTATCTTTTCAACTCGCGAGGGCGGTAATGAATAGCTCAGCCGGTTCCATTGTACGTACCGGCCATTGGAGGCCAATAAAAACGAGCGGTGGGGGAGGGAATTGAGCGAAAGGACTGCATACGTTACAAGCACCTCTACCTTTTAGCCACAGAGGTTACTAAATGCCACCGCCGCACCTTTCTTGTTTACAGCACATGGATGTATCGATGGGGTCGAACTACCACTCTATCTTTTTTATTGGTCGTAAGTAGGGAATTGCTGGGCCAATTTTGGAAATGACGCTGAAGAGGACTGGCAAGTGGGTGAAGAATGCCACATCATACACGAGTGAAGATGATGTGGGCGGTATGTGGCAGCTGTAGAGGAAGCTTACCTTTTAGCATGAATAATCTATCAACTGCGTTAACAGGATAGCCATATCACAAACATTTAGAAGTACCTTGTATTCAATATATATACATTCAGACATCTGCGGTGCAAAAGCAACATAAGAATCTAATTTGCAAAGATGGAATTGAATTTATCAAAATATAATCAATGCAAAACGGTTTTAGAATTCATCTCAGTAATAGATACTAAAAGGTCCCGTCCTACGACGTTGTCTCTGGTAGAGGTCATTTTGAACATGTTACAGCCGGAAAGAAAACTTCAAAGACCGACATAATGGTGCCGAGACATTGGTGGACTGGCTACTCGTTTATAGGATGATGACGTCAAGAAAACTTTGACATAACGGTAATGGCGCTGCGTGATCACCGAATATGGTTGTCTAATGTTTGATCCCAACGGAAGCAAGGGCACTACCCAATCAACTGCCAGTCGTTTTTAAAGGAATCCGCTGTGAAGACCTGAAAATAACCCATCAGCATGGACATCAGAGGGTCCTGCTAGTATCATCCTCCTGATTCCATTTGATTCTCAGCTAGACTCCATCAACTGGCAGTTACCACTCTTTTTTTCTTGCACTAAATAGAAAACCAGGCGGTCCTTCTCAATGTCAAGGAGGTCAATCTTTCAAGCGGGCAGGTCGCTGAAGGGTTCAATAGCAGATATCGATCCCTTGGGATGTCCACTTCGCGGGACTTTAGGGGGCCCTCGTGGGGTCCATAAAAAGACTTAGGCTTTGATTGGGAGTAGAATAGCAAGCCGGGAAAGCCGTAAAGGGTGGAGCGTGTTCAGGTTATCTATGGATATTTGTGGTAAAGCCCCCGTTCGAGAGAGTGAATACTTATGTCGGAGCAAACCATGGCCATTTGATGCTAAACTTGCTGCCAAAGCAAAAGATGGCGATGGCATTTCAGGTCATAATCGTTGCATCTTCTTTTGCTTCCATATCATCAGTTTTACATTGCCCATTGTTATTTAACAAAACTCTTTCCTGAATTACAGCGAGGACAATTGAAGTTGAGTTTCTGGCACGACATATCAAATGATGATGCTTTCTCCCGAATGCCCAATATAATCCTCTTACAGTTCCACACTATGTCTTAATTTTTAGCTTTCCTATGTTCGTACACCCCCCCCTCTCTCACACGCACGCACACACACACACACACACACACACACACACACACACACACACACACACACACATACACTCACACACACACACATACACTCACACACACACACACACGCAGAAAAAGAACTGCCTTTCTCAAAATCACCCATCTAGAAAATAGGCAGGACTTGAATGGAATTCACAATCAAATCACAAACAGACGGAGTCACCGGCTCTGGCCTTCGATAACAACATCCCGTCGTGTAATCTTCATCATTGTTGTTGATCAATGCAATTATCGTTAGTGATACTTTGCGTTGTGTCTAGGTAATCAGAGGAACGCCGTGCTGGTCATTGGGGCTAATTTGGTGAGGACATAGATGGATGTGGCCTTTAGAAAAGCAGTCCGTCTTGTCCGTATGGCGCCAAACTTTCTCATGAAGAGGAGCCAGGGGCTGAGCGGCGAATTTCGCGTTGAAAAGATGAAATATTGCGAACACGTATATAACTGTACTTCTCTGTGTAGAGCTAACATGTATGTAACACACACACCACAGAATTGATGTTGCTAGCGGAAAAGACGAAATGTAATGATGTGTTGCTTTTTTTACCGTATTGACAGCTTAGATGGAATGTAATTTTATCGACCATTTCGTCATAGACGCAGCTCTTCAACCCTTAAATTCAAACAATTTCTTTTATTCCTTAGGGGATGGGACGCATTTTTGGTCCAAAAGCTACACGTAGGTGACTACATCTTGCTTGGCTAAAATTATAAACCTCGAAATCTTTTATCTTACTTATCATTGATGTGGTTTCTATCGGGTAAAATACATGTAGGTCAGTTAAATAAGGGTATGGACTCTGAGACTGACAGCTTGTAAGAACTGACCACTCCATTTATATTTTTAGCGGCTCAATCAGTGCATATCATCGATTTCAAGGAGAGACATTTGTACGTATTGAGTACTGGCATACTCGAGCTACCGTTAGTCATTCCACTAGAACTGCATACTACACTACGTTCGTTGAAGCTTAGCAAGGAGCCATATATAGCAACGGTTCTTTCTCCCTCACTTTTACATCAATGGGGGAGCACCAGAGGTTTTTTTCACGACACAATAACGGTAGCAGGACGAGAATAGGTTGCCCACCGCAACGTCTACAGAAACGATAATTGATTGCATGTTTAACAGGCAGAAAATGATGGTGACACATGTGGATGGTCGCCGTAGGCATATAGGTATCGATCTGACACAGCCTCTGTGTATCACTGGGTCCGGCCTGATATTTTGGTAGACGTGGACGCAGGTCATATATATATACATATGTATAGATGTATCTGAGAAGAAGACAATATTGACACACTGCTCAAAAAGGAATATCAATAGTAGATATGATAGCTTGTCATCTAAATATGGATTATGAATTTCGTTCAGTCAGAAACACCGACGTACATAGAAGATAGAACATTATCCTACAAGCGAAGTGTAAATAGGGCAACCTGTAATGTAAATATAAAGTTACTTCTGTGTAATGTCAATGCAAAATTTTTCTGGTATCAGTTGAAGGCATTCCTTTTAGGGGTACCTTTTCAATCCAAGAGAAATCTAATGGAATTCCTTGCTACCCACATTCCCTCTAATGGCATTAAACCTCGTGCATTTAATGTAAAAAGTAAATGATCCTTCCCACATTATGCTATGTATGTGCTTCAAGCCAGGGTTTTTAGGCCTGAATTGAAAAATCCATTTGACGGGCAGAGCAGTCGGAATTGAATTTGTCTTCCATGTCATTAGTTTGGACACTTTCCATTTCCAGAACTCGTGATAAGGACGCGCCTGTGTATGGTACATTACAGGTCCTATCATCTACAGAACGGGCAAGGTCAGTACTACCACTGGAGTTCCACTATCTACCATCTATACTAGAAAAATCGAGGAAGCAATATAAATCTGGAATGTTATTCACATGGGCTATGTTAAAATCTGTAGCACATAACTTATCAATTGAGTAATAAAATTCCCGAATAGCTTATATAGAAAGCCTACTATAGCCGCAGTAAACAAAGTATTGGTTTCAATTCCTGGAATGCGGAAAGCGCCAGAGAAGCATTTCACATGTTTGACTGAAGAAGCTGAGCAGTCACCTCCATGACATTTTGCCTCTATGCGGCCATAGTTTCTAAATATGTACAAACCATTCTCTTCATTATGTCGATGAATTACAGTGTCTGGTTGATGCCTACCTAAATTAATACCCTTTAGAGAAATCATAGTAGACAAAATGAACATCTCTTTACAATCAACCAATGAAATATCAAACCAAGCAACCAATTCACCATGGCCAACTGACCCGTTAGACTACCATGACGCGACCCAAACAAACAATCAGGCAAACATATAGACAAGTACAGGATAAAAATTAAAATATAGCAAACTTAGAGAAAATACTTGAAACCTACATACGTGTTAGTATCATGAGGGTTCACTCTATGGATGGTGACGTAAACGTAAGTTCTGGTAACAAGGTCTTTGTCCTGGTGCGAGGTTTCTCGCGTGCAGACAGCTCACACCTGTCCAACTTATTCATCAATCCAACACACTCTTAACAAAGGGAAGCCAAGTCTCCCAGGTCTTAAACATCGCGGGGAGGGGGGCCAGTACAGAGTAGTGTGCGTAGAGGGGCATCCAAAGGAGTTGAATACGGCCCGGCTCTTTCTACCATGTTTACGGGGTTCGACGAGAGGAAGAGGTTTGATTTCCAGAAATGTAGAAAAACGGGTCGTTGCGTTTTTATCAAGGTTTGGCCAAAGGTAACCCCGGAATACACGATCTGTTATAAATCTAGATATGCCGGGTCCGATATTCGTCAACATTTGACTGAGCGTGTGAACGGTCGATGGCTTTTCATTTCGTGTTGGTCTGTCGCATCGACTTGTCAGACTTCATAAATTACACCCTCTTATATGTACGCATTTGACATGGTAGAAACACTCAGGTCTGTAGAATCCTATCTGCTTGCAATCTCTTGAGTTTCAAACTTTCTACAAACAGTAGCATCTGCATTTCATCAACAACCAGTAGTATTTCAAATGTTAGCTATTATAACAAACATAAACATCTGAAACCCTACAAGCAAGAGATCATGGACAAAAGCGCATTTCTGAACACTACCGACCTTCACAAGCTTCAAGAACAGGACGATTCAAGAAACAATAGGCGTAGATGAACGCCAATGGGTGCTTTCACGCATCTAGGGTAAACACAGCAAAACAATACACCGTAAATTATAACCTGTCAGCAAGGCTTTCCCGAAAAAAGACGACCCCGCCATGTAGCTAAAAGAAAAAGGAACGTTGTTTGCTTTACTGACCTCTTGATATTGCTCGGTGGATTCTCGGTGGATTCCGACTGTATCGCAGAGGGTATGCGCTTGGCGAGTCTGTGTGGTAGATGTGGGAGCACTTTCCTACACCGGAGGGCCGCGCTGGCACGCGACAAAGCGATTGATTCTCGTGGGGGTGAGTGAGAGAGAGAGGGAGAGAGGAAGACGACCGCTTGTCGAAATTGGCATCCAGGTTTTTCGATCGTTCCCAAACCCCGGCGACCAATGAGCAAGCTTTAGCCGATATCGTTTGGGCCAGATTACTTTGGGTTCGCTCCCTTAGCGGTTCTGTGATGATTTTCAATCTACTTGCACATCAGACTCTACCTCACTTCTGCGGTACCCATCGCTGGCCATTAAATAAGAGAAAGCTTACCATTTTCTAAGTAATAGGATAGCTGTATCCAGCGCTCGTAGGAGGAAATAGAATAGGAAGAACTGTTATTTCAATCACAAGCGGCGTGTAAAAACATGATAGGGCTTCCATACAGGTAATTGAGGGATTGTGGGAAACCACGCCTCCTTGAATTATGGGTATCTATGATCCAAATATAGCTGGACTTATGATATACAGTTGAATCATTCTGTCTAGTTAAGGTCGAATGGTTTTCATTTGTAACAAAATACGCCTACGACGGAAACAGACTTAAAGAAGCATTTTGTTTTGTATAGAAGAACATCATTCTTGTGCATGTGTGACGTGACGTGACTACCCTCACTGCTGGTCATGATTCACAAGATCTTAGTGACAACTCACAGACTACAACTACTGACATTCTAGGTGTCCACCACTGAGCCCGACCATACATGGCGACGAAAATATCACCATTTCATGGCGTGCAGGAGACATACTTTGTGTTGTACAGGCAGAGTTAGAAACACCTCGCAAACATATCAAAGTACATTACTTTGTACTATAGGATCAGTACCATCGCGTTTTCATATCAATCACATACTATACCCTTGTCATATTCTCGTATTTATTCCGTCTAAGTAGTCATACTTTATTTATACCTAGTAGCAGTGACGACAGGTGAAATGTTTCGGTGACTGTATAATAAAGGTATGTTGCCGGGTTTCAAAACAAAGCTATACCATAGATACTGTCATTGGCTATCGTTCGACGATTTCATTCAAGGTAACAATGTTATACGTAGTGACAATATAGTGTCAACCTATTATGTAATCTGTCTATATAGCATTAATAACGATACTATATTTGATGAGTTGCAAAAAAGGAGCTTTGAAAGTCGTTAAAATCATTATATCTTTGTCTTTCCCAAGTATGAAGAACAAAGGATAAAATGGAAAAGTCTAAGATATTGACATCTATTAATAATAGATGTCAATGATATCTACATAATAGTATTATGTAATAAAGTATTTGAGCATCACACGGATCAATCAAAACCAGTGACACTCTATGGCGAAAGTTTCAGATATTAAGTCACCATTGCGATTCACAGCAATTTTGATACTAAGTCAATAGGCAAATGTTTTACTCCCACTTTTGGCCTTGAAGGCGAAAATCCATTACCTTCATCATGACTTGATATCGAAAAACTAGGAGATCAATTCGAAGATTCCCCTCCCTAAAAAAAGTTTAATGCGGAATAAAAGAGAGTGAGACTCGGGGATCAATAAGTGAGCGCACAGACTGTTGTGCCGCTATCTCATGGAATTACCTTATTCATCCCATTATTTCGCCCTCCGTTGCATGACAAAGGGAAAGGTTTTTAATTTATCCTGATCATCAGGGAGATCTGGCGTTTCATAATAGATTGCCGTGCGCGGCTCCATATTTTTGAGACCTACCGTGTCACCTAGGTGCCGGGCATTGTTTCGGCTCAGCCAAGCGCGGAAGACAAATCTGCCTAAATATTGAACATGACTGAGAATCTCCATTCAACCTGCCCATATTACCGCAGCGCGCTCAAAATCAATTACCACACGTAGGCATCCAGGGCCGGGGAAGTCGAATTGGCTGTCACGCGTTGGAGGAGTTAGCTAGGTGCCGGGGCCGATGGCCGGTCTCGGTTGCTGAAGAGATGTCATATTCCCGATATCAGGCTCTACAGCGGGACAAGATGTAAATTTGTCTATGTGTGATCTCCGTCGGTCAATATTGACCATGGTAAAATGCTAATTAAAAAATGACAGTATCTGCCACATAAGTCACATCTGTAAGCTGACACAGTCCTATTGCAAAGCTATTTTCTTCGGATCCGCTTTTCTTCTGAGCTCCAAATATGGCTATGTGCCACTGATAAGGATGTTAACTGTTATCACGAAAGCTCAAACTGTACTCTAACACAAGATATAAGATTCAAGCTAATTTTCGACCAGTATTTTGTTTTTCCGGGACTCCATCGTTCAGAATACGGGTCAAAGGTGTTAAGAAGTCGATACCGGCCCCCGTCTCTATTTTTGGTCAGATTTATTTCTCATGTTGAGATCAAGTTTAGTCCTTCTTCATAATGTTATCTGCCAACACCGATGAACTTTGATGCTAACAGTTACTGCTGTTTGCCCTTTTAGTGACGAATAGGATATTATTTGACATGGGACCATACTTCGATTCACCAGGAAAATGTCACTGTTTTAGTGGGCGGTCTTCGGGTGGTCTTCGTGACGGTTAAGCATGATTTGCGCGGTCGTTATCGGAGGAAAGGCGGCACGAACAGGCACAGAAAAGCCCCCTACGTCTCCATATCTCACATTAAAGGCTTTAAAGAAATTACAAGACACCCATTATTTTAAGGTTGCTTACAGCTACAGCTAGCCCATTTAAAGACACAGTCAAAGCTGCGTCTACGATAAGCTAGTATATATATCAATATGAGAAAACTTGAACAGGAACCACACAGCCAGCAAAACGTTTAAATCTCCCTGGGAGTTACTTTCGAGCTCTTGGAAACAGACAAGCGGATGTTTTTACAAAATGGTCTAGCTGGTAGAGTGCTCACTTTGCTTCCTGGAGGTCACAGGTTCAACACCTGGTCGAGTCATCATAAAAGACTTTTGAAAAATGGTACAAAATACATTTACTTTCTCTGCTCGGCGCTTATGAAAAAAGGTGTCATAGTTCAACATACATCACTACCTCTGGACTAGCTGTAGACCCCTTCAGCACAACTATGTGGCACAAGGGAAACAGAAACGGAGATTGGCACCGTCCTATATACCGAAGGGCAAGGGAACGATTTTTAAAAAGATAATTGATATATGGAGAGCCGTGAAGAAAAACCTGTTCCAGTCACGAATGCATCATGGCTTGCGGTCACGGCTAGCACACACCTGTAAAGCCTGACACAGGTGAGCCCGCTGAAATTGACGAAGCAGTCGTTATGGGCTCTGAAATATTTATCGCTGTCGAGGATGAGTAACCGTATTTCCCATACCAACGTCAAAGTCGATAGATCATGTTTCAATTGTACGGTATGCACATTTTTTGTGTGATTTATCATTAAAAAATCTTGAAAGTTGAACCTCAATCATGAAAGCCACACGAATAATTCGCTCTGAGAAATCAAAAGCAGTTTGAATCTTCCTTGATGATTCATATGCTCTAAGTACCTTGAAGTTGGTGTGTTATGATCAGTTATATATGTTCTAGCTCAATGCTAACATTTAAGCCTATGATGATGTAGCCCACCATGTGACCGGCATGAAGACAGTTTGACGCCTTCGGTCCTAACATTTCGGAAGGTCCGTAAGCCCCAACAATGAACAACCGTTCGTCTCACGATAAGCATTATCTATAAACGTTAAACTGGATGTTCTTTTTCCCCTGTATGACGTATTACACTGTTATCAAGAATATGCCTGGCATTTGGGGGGATCAAAACATGCATTGTCGTCTATGACATGACAAAGAGCGGTTTTGTGAGGCCTACAGACCAGTAAGATTTGCCGTGAAATGTTACGGGATTGCCGGGTAGCTAAATTATTGACCATCTCGCCATCGTAGTATTCAATCTTTTGTGAAAGATCTGATCTTCCCAGCATCAATCGGTCTATCATGTTTTTTGTTCGAAGGCTTAAAAGAAGGAAGTAGAAAAATAAGGTGTTGGGCTCATGGAGACTACGCCAGGATTACTGTCTCACGAAGATGTGAGAATAATCTGGCTATGGTCCAACAGAATTTTCCAAGGGATTCAAGACAAATAGATAGATTTCGAATCAATGACAATGTAAGACAGAGAGAGAAAGAGACTGCTGTCTAAATCTAACGTTAGGGGGGTGGAGTATAGTAAGTCAAGTAAATGACAGATTACAATCGTGTACATCACGCAATTCTTCAGAAATATAGAAGAGTATATTTGACATGATGTGTGTTTGAAATGCAGATACTATCGTATGTTACTCTCGCGTTGAACATAGCGTACAGGAAGATTTGAGTGACGAGAACAAAACAGAAGCCCTGACAGATGTACAAGCTTACGCTCCCTTGGGCGCATTGCAAAGGTCGAAAGGTGTACATGAAGGTGATGATGAGGCCAGGAGGGAGGCCAAAATGTCACTCCTGTCATTTCATACTTTACCTTGCCCTTGCGCACGTTTGTTATGGTGACTTAGTCCTTCACATGAACGGTTGAATATAAAGCAAACCTTTCAAATGGACTGATGTGTGTAGATGCATCATTTATGACCTGACTGTAGCTATTTAAGGTGAGAGGAGCCCAATCAGTTTGCATGGTGAGGGGGGACAGCCTTTATTCAGTCTTGTTTTTAACTGGAAATATCCACAATAGCAGGTATGATATAGAAATCAATTGTATCAGAGGCAAAGATAAGCCCCCTGTTTTGTTTGTCTTTAGGTGAAAGTGAAAGTGAAGCTGTCACGCTACTTATTAAATGCGGAGATTATGCTGTCAATAACAAGACAATAATCTTTAAATGAAGGGATTTTCGTTCCTTTCAAAAATACACTATCATCATAATACTTTGTTTAATCTTATCTATGAACGCAAACTAAACTGTCTGGCGTCAGTTTACAATGTAGGTCAGTCACCTGGAGTTTGAAAAATGAAAGAAAGGAATAAAGACAGAAAAAAAATCGATAGGAACAAACAAGGTGAGATTTCAGCAGTAGACGAAAGCGGCATGATGTACTTCTCAGCGGTTCTTCTCACACGACACGCGGCGATAATAACTACCCTGAGAAACCCTACACTTCGCGGTAGCCACATCGCACTGGTGCCGGTCCATTATACCCCCCATCATTGTCACAGGATGGAAACCCGTGAATTTAAATGGAGCCTTGTAATAAACGCTGTTTCGAGACATTATTACACTGTAGTTATAGCGCTGCTCATTACCCTTTAATAGTGGACGTCTAACCTGCCACCTGCGCCGGGGAGATAGCTTGCAAAACATGGAGTCCGGACGAGAACGGTCAGGTGGCTCTAAGGTGGTGGCTCGTTGTGGAACGGAGAGAAGGAACGGAAACCCATTACCAAATTTGACGCAGATTAATTTGTACGGGATGAAGAGAGCCGTGCTTTAGTTCACATTTTCTGAAAGCATTCGATGTTTACTAATGGCGGGCTTTCTTATCTTTGAGAAGAAATGGGTGTTGTGAGTGAAATGTCAAGTACAAAGAACGTCTATCTTTGTCGTGTTCCAAAGGGTGGTTTTAAACAAAGTGGCAACAAATAATTATTTCATGGCATTAACGTAAATTCGTGATTATGAGAGTTTGAATCTTTAGAAAGCAACTCAGTAGCCAGTGAGCGTAACACTCACTCTAGCTTTGCCGTTTAGTACGAAAGTTGATAAGATCTACATTAGTATATATTGTATGTTCTACTGAATGTCTTCCAGTTGAGGTAACAAAGTTGAGAGGCAATACTAATATAAGCTCGCAGCTGGTGTTTTAAGAGAGCCGTTTTGAGTACACCTATGATAGATGGCCATCTAGCGCTAGGTGGCGCCATGGCTGCCATAACGCATACCCCACACAGCAGGACACCGTTTGAAATCAATCTAACCATGTCCTTTAGTCCAATGAAAATATCTTTAAACGAAACGGACACAAACTTGTCATTCTAGGATTTGCGTTGTAGCACGGCTTTTGCGAGACTTTGTTCCACGGTCCGTCTGTTTCAGCCCTTCATTGATCAAGTTATAGTTCAAATAGTTGTCAATACGATGCCATACGTAAATAGGCTTAATTCTGTTCGCATTGCTTCCCATATCTATACGCTAACATTAAAGTTCATCTGAATTACCATTTTCAATGATAAACAATTATCTATTAGAACGGTCAGCCAACGATACACAGCTACTTGCGATACCACTCTCCACAAAACTGCCATGTCTGATTACTAGTTTTGAAATCAAACTCAAACTTTTGCTTGGTAGATGAGATGGGAAGGATGAGAAAAGAAAGTGGCCTAATCAAAGCCTTTCCCATGTGACAGATAAGTCTAGGCTACGCGCAGTCTTAAGCGCCTGTGGGTGTCGTACTCACCTATACAGTCAGGTGATTTCGCTCAACTTCCATAGACGCCATGGGACCAAGGCTCCCCCTCTCATGCAGCCGGCAGGTCTACGCGAGTCATACCCGCGTCAATGTTTAAGCATTCTACCGGCGGCTTACCCAACACAGACTCCGGTACCTTTAGTATGAGAGAACGCACGCGCCGGGACCTTTACCAAATAGCCTTCTTTTCAGGGGTTATGCATCATTCAGTAGACAAACTCCTGGTCCCATTACTAATCAAAAATCGATGCTCTGCTGATGTGATGTTAATTCGCTCTTACAGGGGTACGTCATACCTATTGCCATCTCGACCCCGATAAGATGACTGTAAGTAATAAGAGTATAAAGAATTCTATCAGAAGATTTCAGGGCTGCTCTTGTAATTAAATCCCCGAGAAAGAGAGATGGCTTTTCCGTTTCAAATAGAGAGCATCGATTTTTGTACGTATAGCCCCGCGCGCCGTCCAACGGGATGATAGTGGACAATGTAAAGCGGATTCATCTTCGTGAGAAAGACGTCGCCATTTATAACTTTGTGCGGGAGAGAGAGAGAGAGAGAGCACCAAGAATCATCCGGAGGCAACTTTTTCAGAGTAGATTAACGTCGAGTCAACACAAGGTCCGTGTTGCGTTACTGCTTCACTGGCTGCAATAGAATTGCCGCCTTTTGTGCAAGAATATAGCTTTCCTTGATTCCATACTCTACATGAATCGTATCAGTGTTCAGTCTTGAGAAAGTTAAAACTTCGCGAAGGGCATTTTTTTTTTCAAAGTGAACAAGAAATTGAAGATCTCCTACCTCCGTGAAATATCTATGAAAACTTGTTGACAAAATTTAACGCAGCCATGTCCATTTCATATATGTCAAATCCTGCTCTCGGGCACATATGCCATCCTCGGGTCCCTGAATTTTGGCCATGGAACAAGTTGGCAACGTTCTATTCCTTAGAACCTGCTGAAGAAATTTGGACGCAGGCCAGGTAAACATTCGCATTCGGTGGGATCAAGTCTGAACACACTAAGACAAACAGACCGAAAACAATACAGTTGTTTTCATGATGGTAACAGCACATTTACAATGTAAAATGTAAAGCCCAGAATCGCAAAAAGTCTCCCGTGCTACCCTAAACCATGGTTGGGAGTGGTTTGGGAGCTAGGTAGGTTGTGGTCGGCTGGTGTCGGCACGGTCGGCTGGTGTCCGGCCAGTGTTCGGCTAAGCCAGCCGATTTTCAAAACATTCGGCTTTGAGCGGGAGGTCTAAAATGTGTTGGCTGATGGCTGGCTGGTGGTTGCGGGTCAGTGGTTTGGGTGTGTTTGGGAGTCAAATTCAACTCTTAACCCAAAGCTGGTCAGACTGCTCCCGATCTACCGCCAACCTTGGTGGGCTGGTTGTCGGGAGCCATGTTCGGCTATGTGTAACCGGGGCTTCAACATACATGCGATGGCAGTGTCGCACAAGCGCCTGGAGATCGGCAGAGAATACAGAGTGTGCGCATTGTAATAACGATGTTCAATAGAACTCACCGGGACCATTGAAGCTTTGGGCTTAAGTTACCTCGATAGAAGAGCCGCCAGGAAACGCTGTTCGGATTCTGATAAGAATCTGTCCATTTATTACTTGTAGAGAAGCAGTAGGAGCAAATTCTATCGGTGCCTGATCGCTAAAAACCTAGGAACCCAAACGTGTTTCACACAATCGGCCCGATGTATTTCAAGCTATGCATGCCTTTGATGAACAACTTACAGGAGAATGGGAAATCCCTTTGGGCTTGTTTGTTGCAATGTGGTTAAAAACAATGTAAACTGTATATATATTGACAGATGGCATATTGTACAGTACGTCACCAGACAATCTGACAGCAGACAAAATTGATATAGATTAGAAAGTACACATTGAATTCAAGGTGTAGACAAAACGTTGTAAAAAAACAATTTCGACATAGACAGTTATAACTCATAGCTAACTAGTTGTTACCTCAGTAAAAACGGAGGCAAGTTTTTGGTCCGTCTGTTTGTTTGTTTGTTTGTTTGCGTTGGTGTATGTGCAACTTTGCTCCCAAGCTGAGTTTTCCGGTGTCCAAATGTGTACCCGCAGGCTGGGTTGGCCCGACTACATCTTTGTTCAACAGGCATGCAGGAAATGAATTTTGATGTTGATGAAGTCAGGAACCCGAGGATGGCATGTGAGAGTGGAGCAGGTAATATGTGAAATAGACATGCTTGTGTTATGTCCCATCAAGAAATTAACAATAAATGTAAACATTTCACTGTGGTATATTTCTCATGTTACTCTCTCCATGTGGTAAAAGTAAATAGTTAAACATAGAATCTATATGAAATTATTCATCGGTTTGATACTTGTCATCGTTGTTCAGATAACTCCTCAATAACAACAATAACGTACTGCAGTTACGTAATTACCGCTGATTACATTGCTTCAACAATAGAGAATATACAACATCTTTACGACTATTTGTCGAGGAATATTTACGAGCCTTGGTCTAAACAAAGACCTTCGGTGCACCAGTGCACCACCGAGCCTCGTAAAATTGACCAACAATAAAATAGCACGACAGGAAATATTCATGCAGAATGCATTTTTTTACCTATATATGTCTCTAAATATGGAAGAACAACGATGAACTCAGATGCACATCCTAAGTTTCTAATTTTCAACCAACAAAACCGTCGTTTCTCTTGAAATAATCTATCGATAATTCTTGGAAATATACGTTTAGGACAATTATCCTTGAGGCGACCATTTTTAGTTAGATGAGATACAGTAAATTGAAATCAATGAATGATTGAAAAATCAAAATATTCATTATATTCTACATTCCCTTGGAAAAATTCAATGAGTTTTTCATTGTACTAGCAATCTTGAAAAGAGAGAAGCTGGTCTGGTAAGTATAGAAACACACGATGTAATGCTAATTAGCTGTACCAGTATATAGCGAATTAGATATAGCTTGTTTACCAATAGAGCAGATAGCTTGAGGTTGATGCCCCCATGTGTACAAAATGAAGAAAAAAAAGCGATCGAACATAATTTGGAAGTGGATTACCGACCATATTTGAAACACGGCGGGAAGGATGATGGGTACGGATGATAAGTATGGTACAAATGAAAACACACATGCCTCACATCCCGTGTGGCCACCAAATGTTCGATACACCAACAGATAACCAAATGATTTGATGCATCAAAAGATTACCCAATCTGGGGCAATTGCTTTCGCGTGAGATTCGATGGCACCATGCGAGAAAGAGCGTTGTTCTGATTTCTGTGGGTTAGTAATCTATGACGAAATCAATGGGACTATGGGGAAAACGCTTCCGTTAATGTGGAGGTATATGATTTGCTGTTGTTTGTATTAGTGTAGACGGGTGTAAGGGCTAACAAGAAATGTGTCCATATATCATTAAGTAGGTCTAGAATAGCCAGTTCATTTCCTGTCATGTGACTTCTCCCATTGCTGCAAGGCAATCTCTCGAGGGTTGTTAAACTTCTGCCTGGGGTCGTAAAATGTACCTCACAGTAGTAGAATCAGGTAATGTCTAATGTTGTCCATTTTAGCATATTCGTACGTTGTAATGCTCACCTTATATATCTGAGAAACGCTAAATACTATTGTTGCTACACTATGATTTGTCACCTCCCTATGTCTTTTTTTCCATTACCTTTTTTTATTGATTAATTTTGAATACTATTTGTAACCCGTTATAGGTGTTGTGGTTCCCACCTCATTGTATTACATATAAAGCAGTTTTGCTTTACTGGTCAATTTCTGCACGACCGGCTACATGGAAGCACATGTTCACCGTGAAAATCTACTACTACCTCTCGAGGAGTGTGATATGAATCTCAGATACTCTGATGACACTTCAATGAAACAATCTTAGAAATTGTCGCATCCATTTTTTTTTTTTAATAATGTACTTATATTCTTGCAAATTTTTTTCATTCTGGAAAGACTGATCGCCTCTTCACGTCCGTAGAACATTCAAACACATCTGTTCTATTCTTCTTTATTTTGTAGCAGTCGCGCTCTTCGAGTGACAGAAAATTCCATTATGCCTTCCTGTCAATGTTCTCTTGGATCATGCAGAGCGTTCAATGCCTTTAGTGTAATTTGTCGGGATCAAACATAATTGCTTTTCAATCTCCATAAATAAAACATCCATTAGCTCAAATCTAGCCAGGAGCCCCGGTCTTCCTTCTTCACATCTTAAACAACATCCGTGTTGACGAGTCCACTCGTACTTGACGTGAGCGGAAATTGCGCCAGAGATTTTTTCAAAGGCACACTTCAAAGCAGGAGAGTGCTGATAAAATCAATTTGTCCGCTACACATACGTCAACTACTTCATACAGCTTTTCCTTCGACCATTGTCATGATGTCATAGCCAATCACGTGTCCTTCTTGACTTTCAACTCAACGACTTTTCTCGATCTCCAAAGCACTCGACTTGAATTCTCCACTATTACTAGGTTTAGTACAGTATTGATGGTTATGTCGTACATCCAGACTGTGTAGCTAGTCCGCTCTATTTTCTGCATGCGATGTGATGAACAAGGTCATGTCAGAGATGCCATGACCTTTTGCATAATACTAAGTATAAAAGGAATAAGACTTGGGCTTAGGTATAAAAGATATTATCCTACTTTGTAAATTTGAGGAATTTAAAAAATATTACACCGGACATGTTTCATTGGTAATTTTCATATTTTAGCTATGAATATCAGTGTTTTTGCCAACGTTATGGACATGTAAGACTTTTCTGCAAATTGCTTCAGGGAAGTAAAGCATTTATCTTAATTCAAATCCTAAGTAGACTTATATTACAAGGAATGGAAAGTAAAACGAGCATAAAATGTTGCGTAACAGCTGCAGTTGATACATTAACTTGTATTTAATGTATTTCATACAAATAATGAGGGATAACAGCTGACTGCATGATTCTTAACTTAATACATTAATATGAACTTTCCTCATCAGTATAACACAATCATAATTCGTTTTTTTCTGTACATCATATTGTGGTTCCCTACTAGCTCTTGCTGAATCAGCAGAAGTAACGCTAAATTCGTGTAGCTACTTCTAAACTTTACAAACACCACTCAGCATAGACGGCGGGTGGTATAGACTTCCTGGCACTTGTGGCCAATTGCTGACGTCACGTGTCCGCGAGGTCACATGATCTAGATGATTAGCTTGAGTTCTGATTATTTGTATTGGAACAAAGATTCAAATTTGAAGAGACAGCTGAACTTTCATGCCAATACTGTAATCGCTATTTAGCCAGCAGACATAATGCCAGCATGAATACTGACCATCTTGTGACACTCAGCACGAACACTGCTCATAAAGAACTACATGGCACATGACGTAACGCGATGACATTGGAAAGACTACGCCTCCCATCCCCCCAGAAAGGCTTTTTACTTGCAGTAAAGTAATTGACACTGCCATCTCCATGGAGTGACCTTTGGGAATGCAATGTTGTTAATCCCAGGAAATGAAGGTTGATTAGAGCTAACGTCAAGTGCGCTGGGAGAGGTCGCGGGGTCACTTCTTACCCAAAGTGCACTGGATAGATTGATTATGTCGTATTATGCCAATTTCTCAAGTTGCGTACGTTGCATTTGGGTCGGATGATTCGATGGAGGACGCCACCAACTCCACCAAAGATCGGCGGGTGCATGAACGGGCTTTCAGCGATGCATCGCGAATGTAAAAACCTCACCGGCTACTCGTTGCAACAGTTTGCTGGTCATTGCCCGCCGCGCCCGGACTTCTGCTGAATTGATGGAAAAGGGCTCCAGATTATTTTGTATGTAAAAAAAAAATAAAACCTTTAGCTGAAATTGAATATTTGGCAATACTTTGCAAAGGGCATGGACACGTCCGTCGTACGATTGTCGTGCGATCGAAAACCAGGGGCACTCTTTGAATTGTGACACATTGTAAGATGTAGTCCTATACACTTAACACTGCCAATGCAACAACTACAACAACAAAGTAGACACAACTGACACATAAAGAACTTCAGGTTTATGCTGTTATATTATTTTTAACGGGACAGACTAGAACTGAAGAAAACGGAGGGTATGCCCCCCCCTCCCCCCCCCAAATTTAGAAGATTGATTTCATAGTCAGAACTTTGACGGAGAAATAGTTTTTCACTGTGTTATCTGGCAAATCGGGCCGCTGTCTTGAAATCTAGGATGGCATGTAACTATCAATAATCCTTATCACCCGAGCGCAGCCCAGAGAATCCCGAGCTCCCCTGCTACTCTCACTGCATGGTACACCCATCATTAGACTCCTTGTGACGTAGGTGTGTTTTGTGTGGCTGTTGGTGATTATAGAGATATGCGCATAGATGATATTTGATTGTCTCCATGATTATCACTGTGTTTCACGGTCCCACCTTCAGTTACAAAACCCACTTTGTAAAATAATACCACTACTACATAATATCATCAATACGTCCAGACACTAGGCGTAGTCTAACTGAAAAAAAGGTTTGGTATTTTCTCATAGCAGAATGCTACTAAATAACACGCACTCTTGCTGACTTAAACAATTTTTAGTCAAAAAGGAAAATAATGAAATTTCACATGAGCATCAAAAGAAAGCCAGGCTAAGGTTTGTCAAGTATGATTGTAGATGTTTAATATGGATAGAAAAATTCGATGTTTTCAATAGAATGTTTTTTATGGTGAATTAGCAATAAATATCAATCGAATTTTTGTAACCATCTGAAAATCTTACTGACTGAGAATTAGACATTTTCCTAACGTTCTGTCAAGACGCACCACAGTAAGGGCCCAGTCACATTTGTCGCATGGTCGTCGTACTTTCGCAAACTGAGGCAGAGTCTTGCATATCCCGCACAAAATTCAGATGTATTTACAGAAAAGGCTGTTTTAGACCATGGCCGTCGGTTGGGTCTGTCACAGCCTGCTTGAAAATCCTCCTACTGCAAAATCGTACGGCGAACTACGACGAATCTGACCACTTCGTGAAACTAGCAGGGCCCTGAAAAAAGTCCCCAAGCAGACTTTACAAAACTCCTCCCTGAGCACGGTGGGCCCTCTCCATTTCCAATCATCCACGCTATCGATCTGGGAGATTGGATTTGTTTGATTATGAAATACATTACAGTTTCAATTGACTGCCCATGATAACTCTCGGCAAGGGCCACAACCCTTGCTAAGACCCTTGATTTAGCTAATTGAATTAGGCTCCCGAGCGGAATACTTGCCTTTGGGCCTGACAAGCTCCTTATTCCGAGATTGATATTCAGGGCACAGCTTTCTTTTGTGGGGGATATTATGGAAACGTGCTCGTGGAAAGTTTCAAAACAGCATTACGTAGTTTGCGCCAGGGTTCAGTGTACGAAGGATAGGCAGTGAAACGGTGTATGTTGTTTTGCCATTTAATAAACTTTAAAAGCAAAATACAGAATTGGATTTAAATACTGATTAAATTGTACATTCAAGACGATCTTGCTGACGATGTTTTTCGAATCAGTGCAATAACCATAGTATGGTGAAAGAGCAACCAGCGAAGCGAAGCAAAGACGAAAGTTTTGAGTCGCGTGTGTCCGTTCTTTCTGTCAGGTTTGCTTGAGATAATTGTAAAGAAATTGATTAGATGAAGTGAAGAATAATATAGTCCACGGTAGATTGATCACCAGGTTAATTTAAGCTACGAGGGATTGGATCCAACAGGGAAATTAACATGACTTGATAGGGGGAATCTAAATAAAGAGCCGTGTCAGTTTCGGTTGTTGCAAATTAATTACTTCGGCCCTGTTTTGGTGACAATGCTCGGATGAAACTAATGATGCTTCGGTTGAGACCAATTTGCCATTTCTAAGCCCTATAATGCTGCACGAAACCCTATCTTTATTACACTCTTAAAGCAAGCGTAAAGATTTCGTTTTGTCACACTTTCCGTTTTTTTACATAATATTTACTGATGCTAAAATGTTACCTTTACGGAATCTGTATTTTGATCTGTTTTGAGTGTGTTGTGCACGGGACTTTCAAACCAGCAGCAAATGTGATACCAATTACTTAACATATTTCATGTGCAATACGCACCTGAAAAAAGCTCTAACAATTTTGATGCAAGACTTTGTTACTAAGGCCTCACTGAATTATTCTTTTGGACGACATACACACGCGCATCAATTTAACTTATTCCTTTAAAGGAACAAGTTTAGAAGGTATTTGTTTGTTTCATCATCTTTTGAAATAAGGCAACCTGCCTCCTTATACCCCCATTCCACTTGGACGGCGCTCTCACCGCGCTCTCACGGCGACCTCATTTTGGCCAGATCGCCGTGAGAGCGCCGACAGCGCGGCGAGAGCGCCATTGAGAGCGCCGACAGCGCGGCGAGAGCGCCGACAGCGCGGCGAGAGCGCCATGCGCGCCGTCACCTCGGCGATGGTTTTGAACATGCTCAAAACCTTCGCCGTGAGAGCGCCGAGGATGGCGATCAAAAAACGAGCGCCGAGCGAGCGCGGTGAGCGCCGTGAGAGCGCCCAAGGTGGGATCAAAGGGCCGCAGCGAGCGCTCAAGGATCGCAGCAAGCGCTCTATGAGGATTGAATGGTCCTAACTGTAGTTTAAACAAATTTTATTCTTGAAGTGGTGTATCTTGAATTTCTGGGAATTTTGTGGTCAAATCATACTTTTGTTCGTGGGTAATACAAATTGACCAATACCTACAAGTACTTGCTTCCATTCAAATTAAATTCCCTCGAAGTTTTATTGTCAGTGGTTCAAAATGTGTTTCAAAATTCTGTGATTTACGTTTCTATTATACCGTACAATGATGAAATATATTTATTACAAACAGTTTACATGACAGACAACACAAACAACACAGACAAAACAAGTTGAACATACATATATTACTTGAGACACACACTGAGCGACCGTGCAGCGACTAAAATTGAATCTGTTTTCCCCTTGATTCTATCATTCAAATATGATGCAAGAGGTAAAAGTATGACTGAGAAGACAACAAAGCACACAAAACGTAACAAAAATTCGTTCTTTATCTCTGGAATTCGTTGACTGATCTGTGAAATCTTTAAAAAGTTGCTGACATTTGACATTTTGGTCGCGCTGAGAGCGCGCAAGGGTCGCCGTACAGATTCCACTTGAGCACGTTTTCCAGGAGTTCGGCGCTCTCACGGCGCTCTGGACCATTTTAGGTCGCCGTGAGAGCGCGGTGAGAGCGCCGTCCAAGTGGAATGGGGGTATAAATGAACAAGAATAGAAAATGAAATGTTTGCTATGCAACGATATGTGCGTGTAATTTTTTTCAAAACCACTATATATATATATATATATATATGATCACTCCTTTCTTGTCTTTGTTTCACGTACTCGCAGCAATTTCGCATCCATAATATATATATAAAGTAACCTCAATGTAAAGCTGCCGATTTGAGAATCTCATTAATAAACATGGGTTAAAACAAACAAACAAATAAACAAAATCAAAACATTGTGGCCTTATATCTAATTATGAGAAAGAAGCCCATAGGGAATGAGTATGTACGTCATTATTCTGAGATAAGACGTTAGCCGTACCAAGCCTCAGGCTTGTCAATGCTGCATGGTGCCGGTGTTCCACCAACAAGGGGCCGACTGGCGCCTGTCAATGTCACACACCACTACTTCTCCCGATAGCCATGTTCAAGGCAAGGGAGCATACACATGTAATGCTCTAATTTGTAATTCAATTAGTACACGGGGATAGCTTAGGTTGAAGAGTATTTCACGCCAACGCGGCGGGCAACATTGCCCTGGGCAGAAAGGAACCCGTTCGCAAGACCCCAACCATGGAATCAACAAGTAACTTTCTATCAAAATATACATTTCGATCTGTACCTTATACTGAATGTAGCAAAAAATGTATATACTATAATTATGGCGATAGCAAGTAAAAACACCAAAAGATAATATAGATGATATAGCATGACAAAGAATAAACAAAATTAGTATTACTACTGACTAAACATTCGATATAACCCAGAATCTACTGCTCTTCAATCTTAACATGGTCACAATAGCATGAATCTTTCCGATAGAAAGTAGTTTAACAGATGGAAATCTTTCATGTCGTTTAATTACAAAGCAATATAACTTTAGGCCTGTTGCAATTAGGCTCCATGCATGTAGCCTCAAAGCTATAGCCAGCAATGCAAGTCAGAAACAAATATACTCACCAATAGACGTGTCAGGCCTTCTTTATAACACCTAAAGTAAACTTCTAAAATCAACTTTTAAAGAGTTCATCGTGAAAATCTACGACTATCATCAACCTTTTAAACGTTAACAATTCTGAGAGAATCTTTTGATAGGGATAAATACTGCGCAATACTTTCAGAGGACCATCCGGCAGCCAATCACCGTTCTCGTTCTTCAATGTATTGACCTCCAGGCGACCAAACGTCAGGGTTGCTAAATGTACTTGCTGAACAAATTGAACCTGTCTCTCATTGGCGTCCAAAGCAATCTGCGAAGTGCATTTTATCTAATGATATTACATCCGCTGATTGATCATTGCTCAGTCCCCCGTGGTTAGAAAAAAACGGCGGACAAATAGCCGCATGGGCAACCACTTTCATAACTGATAACTTAGCTGATGTAATTTGGCCCTGGCTTGGGCTGGCGAGTTTGATGATAACCTGTTGCATCGCCGCTAGCCAGAGAGGGTTGAAAACTTGGTCTTAACTGTCAAACCCTGTTGCAGGCGTGACGAAAGACTCGGAACCTGACGCCATAAGCGCGTTTGGGCATGAACTGAAGTTGAACCTTAATCAGCTGTGGTGAATGAGTACACCTTCTTGTTCCAAATCGATTCGTTTTCATCATCACAGCGGGAAATGAGAACGGACCAGACGACTCTCCCTTCCACGATGATTTCACACCACAAAACGATAACTCTTAAGGCAGTGACAAGCAGAAAGTGTGGACCAATGATGTTCAAGGTAAACTTAAAAGCATGCAATCATAAAAGCGCAAAGACATTTCAAGGGCTTGGTAAATACAACAACATAACAATCGAACATTTCCAAGCCATTTGAAGTTACGATGAAGCAACATCTTTAAAGTTGAATCTTAACTTTCTCTCGTTTTCTTTACATCCTGTTATGCATTGCGACATTACTGGGATTCCATCATTTTAATCTACGGTGGTTTTATTCTTTGTGACCCAATATATTTTACTGCTATATGAGCACGGATTTAACTTTATCTTTGATTTAATTACAATTAGTAATACGTTGTAAGGTTTTATGTACTGTATAAAGAATAATACCTCATCAATTTGCGTATATTCATTAGGTCTGCCGTCAAGGTTAACTTAATCATGTATTCACAACTAGTTCACAGTATTATCAAATGTCTGTTCTTTTTCTATTCTTATCAAGATATTGTCAAATCATATTTATCTCCTATAATATTGGTATCATGTATATTTCGATGACCCTCTATATCAGAAAACTGTAACTGTAACTGATGAACTGGCATGGATACATTTTGCTGGCAGTGTGAATACATTGTAAGATTCAAAACAACATATATCAATTGATCTAGGTACGAAAGTATTTCCTTCCTCATCATCAGAAATCACATGTATCCAGATGGCTCCTATGGGTCCGTATCGTATCCGAATTACCTTAATGAGAGCAGGGGAAAAGTTTTATCAAGCCAAAAAGCATGCAGATTAATCGAGGCGGAATCTAATTATCCAAACAGGAGCCATATCAATTACTTGCGTCTTTCAGAAGATCCGACGGTTTCCTTGATGCAATCATACAAGGAGACATTTTATAGTATTGTGCCATTAGCGCAGAGAGTTCAGTTAAGTCTCACCAAAAGACAGCATGCTTTTGAATACACTGCGGCAATCAAATCATACTCAAAGATCACGATAACTTTCATTGGCAGGCAACGTTTTCGGCTTCTGTGCCCAAAAAATGCTGACACTCCCTTTCCATTAGAGGCTGCGACCATGCTGCGACCGCTGCGCGACCAAACATCTGACAGATCGCACAATGAATTTAATAGAGATTTTAAAAATGTATTGTGTGTTTTGTTGTTTTTCATATTATACTTGCATCTTGCATAATATTTCACTCATGACATCACGGGTCACACCATTCCAATTTCAGGTCTAGTGAAAAGGGGGGGGGGGGTGACGGAACAGCTAACGACGCATCGGGAACATTGAGCTGCCATCTGTGTGTAGCGTCACTTAAAGTATTTATAGACTTATAAGACTTTGTAGAAACGTAATCAACTATCATCAGTGGAGGGATTAGCTTTTTATGCCAATGTAACTAGAGATTAGTTTGTTAAGTAAGGTAAAGGTCGTCTGATTTAGTCGTGAGTCTTACTTATACATGAAAATCACTTATTTCTAAGTGTTCCAAAGCGCCAATTCATATCTTTATGATTAACTTGTTTGTGCGTTGCTTTTAATTCGTTCATGTCGTTTAACGGTGACTATGTAAGGCCTGGGGTTTGCAAAGTTTACGATGCTTGGTGTTTTGTTTAGATCTAGACTCCATGTTATAGTTTAATTTCATTACACTGTTTTACAGCTTAACTATGGACAATCATCATGTATGACACTATGTATGGAGCCTTTACGAAGAAATTATATGTGTCTCACGAAAAATAAACACTAGAAACGCTTTCCATCCATGACAAAGCAGACTAGTGGAGACAGATAAAATCTATTTTAGACTTAACGGACTTTTGATAGAATCTGCAGTAAACATGTATGACGTTCCCATCCACTTAAAGAACATAGGCACCGTCTGTTGGCAATCTCCACTTCTGTAACTTAATTAACCGTATGATTAGTCCTGTAATCGTACTCGTAAAAGCAAATAAACATAAGAACAGCTAATACAAGAGTGTACACATACTCAACCATCTGGCGTGAATATTTGTTCCGCCATTGGCAGCAGCTGCGATTTGTAGATGGCATAGAGAAAGTTGCACAAGATAACCCTTCCAGCAGGAGTCTTAACGTTAAACGTTACATTTCTAGTTCTGGTATGGCATCGTTCCCCCGGAAGTACAAATATGAAAATAAAAGTTAAAAGTTATGATAGGCTGGCATTTGTAGCAGAACAATGCCCCAAATGAATAAATTTTTCAAAGACAAAGATTAAGCTTACTGCAGCAAATAATATAATGCCAATTTGAATGCCCTCATTAGAGCATCAAAGTCTTTTCACGAGGACATATGATAACACAGTTTAATCAACGCTCCGTGTGTTTTAGTTAATATATCTAATAAAGGGACAATGAAAAAAGTGTAATCAGACCTGGTTATAATCACCTTGGTTCTGCATTTCTTATTTGTAGAGTTCTGTAGTAGATTCGTCTTCATTGTGGTAAATTGTCAGTGATGCCGCTGATATAATTCTGTAAATTTGGTACTCCGACACCAATCTATGTTTTCAATGTATGACTTAAGTACTTAAGCAAACACGCAATGTAGCTCTCAATGCTGCAACAATTGAGAACACTAGTATTCCCTTGTTGAAGCCAGCACAGTTGAGTAAGCATTGGTTACTGTCTGAAATGCATCGTCGGCGTAGCATATGCAGCTGGTCATTCGATAGTATTGCAGAGAGCAACGTTAGCAAAACGCATCCACTCACCAAAACCAGCAGTACTAAAGCATTGTTTATTGTCTGAAATGCATCGTTGGCAGCTGGCCATACAATAGAACTACAAAGAGGCAACAGCATTCAGCACTTACAGTGCACACCCTCGACAAAAACCAGTGGACCCGGTCGATCGAACAGTCCATCCATAAAACATGCGGATCATCTCTTCCGGGTGAAGAGCACATCAGTCGAGCCGCAACAAATTGGGCACTTTTCATGCGGCTACCTCTCACACAGGCCTTGAAGTTGAAGATTGCTCTTTGGTTAACAACGTGTACACACGCGAACCTGTGGCAACCGTTCAAAACAAAGGTCGCCGTATGGTTTCGGAGCTGTAGCGTGTGGAAACGATTCAACTTGACTGCTTCCTTTTGGTTGTTGGTTGATAGCCTTCTTGAAAATGGAAATTAATAAAACGTATTTCGTTGCTATTAAACGTGGGTATAAAACCATACATACTTACATATATATATATATATATATACTATACCTACATACGTGTACATTTTGTTTTGATTAATCAAATCTTTTAAAAAATGGCAATAAAGGCATTGCTTCAAGAAACAAAATGATGTTTTACCTAGAGAGCCTGGGCCAGATAGATGATGATACAGGAGCAAAGTTTGCTTCTCTTGATATTTGTTGGTAAAGCGCCGTCTACCGATCTAACAAAGGTACCCATCCTCTTAATATGTAATATCAATCAGAATATATTCAGAATATTTAGCTAAAGCTTCTTTATGAGTGCTGTGAAATATAACTCAATGATTTTTTATACATATAAATTACATCTCAGTTCGTGCATTTCTCCATGACATAATCTAATTACACAATATAATAGTCCACGTATACATAGTACGCGGTATACAGACATATACAGTTTCTCTGTTATGTTTTAAGTAGCGCGTATTTTGTTTATGTATACCCTGAGTCTCTTATTTTACCTGTGTTACAAGATAGTGTGTTATTTGTGTCACTCGATACAATAAGCTACAGTACTATTCTTATTTATTTTCTTTGTGCATACTTTGATCAAACATACCGATGGTTCTATATTTGTGTAGACTGGGTCCCCTTTAAACAATTCGACAGAGTTGTATGGGGCCACCTAGCTGTTTAAAAATTCAGTAAATGAAATGAATAAATGTTCTGGACCCTCTACACACTGCGTACAGCATCTTCAACAAGATACATTTTCGGGCAGGCCTCCGGAGCCATGCGAGGAAATGCAACCTGAGGTGTAAGTGCGCGTGAAATTTGAACGATCGTTATGAACAGTTGGAGCAAACGGCTTCATCCTGACTCAGCCTGCGTGAAATTGGCTTTAAACACCTCGACCCTCGGGCTAACCACCTCTGAGACACCTGGGCTGTACGGGGCTGTGCCGAGGCGAACCTGCGTGCGCTATATACCCAAACCCTATATACGCTTTGACTAATCGAAATGTTGTTGCTACGCGGGGAAATATCAATCGTTAGTTTTAACTTTCATCCAGCAAACCAGTGGGAAATTCAGGTACCGAGCTGTACACTTTATCTCATTGACCGTATATCGTTTGCGTAAGAGAGCGCAGTGTTGCCTTAGTGTACTAAAAAGTTACAAAAATTAATATTGTATTATGAGGATTTCTTTCACCGTAGGAATCAACAGATCAAAAGCGTATACGAGCAATATATACATTTAAAATATAAAATTTCTCGTCGGAAGCAAACATGCTTGAGTTGAGCACCATCGATGTGCGCATATGTTCATTCGACCGTTCACCTTCACTGTCACGCAAAAGGCAAGCAAACTTTGGCATTGTTCCAGAATACACTCAAGGACGCGAGAAGGTCACGATATACGGCTGTACAGCCTCTTTTGACCTTGATAGTGTAGAAATAGGACTATTACCTTTATCAACGGAGCAATTGAATATTACGCTGCTTGAACACTGCAAAGGCTAGAATGTTCTAGTAAACAGGACAACGATTGTGTGATTCACCGCTATATACGTATATATGTACCGCTCTGACTTCATCATTAAAAAACATGGTCTGGCAACAGGGGTGTATAGACGAAGGGGGGGGGGGGTCAATCGAAGAATCCATATTTACAGCTGAAAGATATCATGTTGCTACATTATCTATTATACTAGTAATGAGAGACCAATTATCACCTCCGTGTACGAAGGTATTCTTGTCAGTATATACTAGGTTTGTATTTCGGCAGTTGATTCCATACAATATATATTTAAACGACTGCTTTATCATTAGAAAAAGTACTGAAACCAATGATTAGCCCAACTTGATTATAACATTATATCAACAAGAGTTCGGCGAGCTCATATCTCCATGAACTATTCTGATTATGCAAATGACGTACACATTTACATAATATATGCTTGGTCATGAACACCTTTAACCAACTTACACGTCGCAATATTGACAGACCTATCATCTACCATTTAGATGACTTGTGGCGCTTTTGCATCAATTATGCAAATTATGTATTTATTTGCATAATTGTTATCTCTTGATGTTCTACTTACCATAAACTACATATGTTACATGTATTTGAGTCATATTATGGAAAACACTGCAAATAAAGATTTTACTCATTAATTATGCAAATTAAGTCCCGATTAGCATAATTTGCACTTCATTAAGTACACCTCAGTCTAAACTACCTGCATACTTAATATCATGGGAAGCTGTCGCTCCTTTGTTCAGTTATTCTCCTTAGAAGATTTTCACAATAGCGCCCCTGCAGTTCCAGAGCAAGCTGCAAGGTGGCCCAAACCTACAGCACTTTTTTATTACATCTCACGCTATCAGCCACCCAAAAATCATGACCATAGCACGTCCAGGTCAAAAGATACAAAAACAGAAGTTCTGCTGCAGTACCAAGGTCACATACCAGGGAGGCAAAATCAATCTTGACTTTCGGCTTCATAACACCTGCCCACATACCAAATATAATCGTAATCCATCAAGAGGCTCTTGAGTTATGCTGACTACAGTAGTACGGAAACACAAACACACACACACACACACACACACACACACACACACACACACACACACACACACACACACACACACAAACACACACGCATAATTGATGCAAAAGCGCCACACTTCATCTAAATGATTGCGATATGTGTAAGTTGGCTAAAGCTGTTCATGACCAAGCATAAATTATGTAAATTTGTACGCCATTTGCATAATCAGAATAGTTCATGGAGATATGAGGTCGCGGAACTTTTGTTTGTACTTGCTTCTCATGAGAGCAACATTCTGCACTTGTGTTTCCTGCATCTGACTTACTGGTGTGAATTTTTGATGTACCCCCTGTGTCATTGTGACTTACGATGGCATTGGAGGCATTGATCATGTCATTTCTATGCCACCTCAAAGAAGAGCAGTGCAATTTGGTTTCGGCATTGGCCATTGTACACCAATCTGTGCGCGTTTAAACATTTCCAACTATGCGTTACATTCGGTGTTTACTTCGTCTGGATGATAGAAAATAATGATTTAGTACTAATGATTTCTTTTAAAGCTCAGAATGTATTCACACTTGCGCCGGTAGTTCGTTTGACTGATTACTGAACTTTTCAGCTGGGCATGTAGGAATTATGGTTACATGTCGGCGCCAGTTACAATTTTAAGACATGACGTCAATGATTCCAAACGTGACTGACATGTTGGAAGCAGGGCTTGGCAGTGTCCATGTCACTCTCAATTATTGGGTACAAGAGCGTGATCATACGGTAGCGAGTCTGAAAAAGTTATTTCATGCTCCGCAAGCATTTAATAATAAATACACCGTCTGATATTTTAGTAGTTGTGCCATCTGCGTTATTTCTCTCTGAACACTGCCATCTATTTCCATCAAATGAAGGGCAAGGGGCAATGATACATGTTGACAGTTTCTGCTCGTGGTAAATGAACCTAATTAGTCACTCTGCCTATGGTTGAATATGTTTTACCACCTGTTAACGCCCGAGTAGCTTTTATTTAATTTTCGTGCACTTGCATATTTGAAGGGATTGCAGTGTCAGATTCATCCAGGTGGTACATCAATATATTACATGCTACAACTTGCCGATGAATCCACAAATTTATGATTTATTGTTATCATTATTCATACTTCACCACTTATTTCATTTTGATCAGTCGTATGATTCATCCAATTTTTCATTCACAAATGTGATTTTTCATGCTGCTAATTTTGATTTTACTAAAACTCATTGATGAATAGCAATGCTGCAACAGCTGGGAAGGTGAAGACTCTACCCAACTGGTTATGCTAAAACGTGAGCAATTTCAGGTTGATTTATATCCTAAATGATACAAAAGATATCAGTCTTCAAATCAGTCAAAAAAGTAAAAAGACCCGGCAAGTCCAAGAACCAGGAAATTAATTGCTGTGACGCGAAGAAGTGTCAGATGGGTTTACGGTTTTGAGAAAGGGAAAACATGAAATCGTCGCTTTTTATGTCGTTTCTACCAGTAACTTTTAGATTTGCAGAGATATAGAGAAAGGAAATGGTATTTGGAAAATTATAGATAGCTCCGCAACTGTATACTTTGTTGGCAGAACATCATCGTTATCTAAAGCTCTGCAGCAAATGTAGATTTCTTCAAAACGCTACGGGCAAGACGTATCTAGACGATTTACGTATTCTTTTATCGAGTAATTGATTCCTCTCTTCGCAATCCTTACGTTAATTATAGACGTTTAGGGAAAAGTATGGAAAATCCGTTACCAAATAACCATATTGTACGTTATCTACTTCTAATACATGTAGTACTGCTTTCGGGAAGTTCCATAAGAAAATTAGAGACATCGTAAATAATTAGTGGGTCTGATATATCTTTCGGGTATGTTTGACTAGACAGGAAGAATCTGTAGATAACGTTTTCTAATTAAATTACTATGGATCGTCCCACCAAAAACACCGTTGGCGGCTCTTAGGATTTGGTTGGCTCGGCGTAATTGATGAAAAAATAATGACCTTGACATGTAAGGGGTATAACTCCGTTGCTTATACGCACGATGACAAGAAAATTCATGCATATAATTACCCTGCGGGCACCTCTTTGGCAAGAAGGGGAACGCATTTAATTTCACAACAAGTTTGGGGTTTATAGAAAATCCCATTAAGTTTTTTTGTAACTTAGTGTTGCTTCTAATGGGATAAGACCCGGTCTGCCGCGCTACCATGGTGACAAATTAAATTGATTATCCTTAAAGTAGTAATGTGTGTTAGGGCACATCTATTTGAAAATATGGCAGAAAGATGTAGCGATACAGACGTTTGCTCTTTCACAGAATCATTTGTACCACAAAGAAAAGACTGATTTAAAGCAACCAACTTTTGCTGTCGTTCTGTGCAGTAGAGCATTGATTAAGACACCAGATTGCATTCGATTATGATGTATGGAGAAGTATTGGTATTGATATATGATAGTCAACTTCATGCTCTTGAATAATGACAATCTTATCCGCTATAGCGATCTATGGACGTCTTTCTGTTCAGATGCTGTCGATTTCCATGTTTGTTACACGTAACTGTTTGCTGCCTTTATCATTCATATTCTGATGTCAATTTCTAAATATCATCGAGGCAACGAAGCTGTCATACAAACAGCTAACAAGTAATGCAGTTTTAACTAAAAATACGTAATCAACAAAAATGGCAATATCAAAACACCAGCCGTAAGGTTCTAAATGTAAAAACAACTCATACCTCATATGAATTCCATATTGGCAAAATGTGGCTTCATATATCAACAATGCCAGGTGTAGAATATAAAGTTTGAAAAATTTCTCACTCTATATCTATTATACAATCATCCCTTTGAATTACCTTTATACAATTAATATCATGTAGACGTATTGTCGCATGTATAACTTAAAACTTGATCAACTACTATCAATAGTTGGTAGTAAGCTGTGGTGGACGTAGAATGCATCAAAGGAGTACTCTCTAAAACTGGCGGGCAGTTTATCAGAGGGATGGTCAAGCTTCATGCGCAAATGATGCCACCAGTGTCATACTCTGAAACGATTATGGCACTGTTTCTTTAAATGAACGAGTCGGCAGTTATCATATTCATTTTCAAACATTTCCAGCGCGCACAATGCAATGTATCCTGACATCTGAAGGCGATGTCTCCGACCTTTGGCCTAACCTAATCCTTCTCAGGTTCCTATTTTCTACTGTAATCATACACTGCTCTACAACTTGTATTCGGAACATGTAGACAGACCTTGGAGGCCGTCAGAACTGGTGTCTACTCGTAATGAAGTTAATCCACGGGAAGTGTCCCATTGGAATGCTAGGTCTGTAAGGTGGGATGACCACCCAAATTCCCTCATCAACAGAGTAGAATTGGAAAGAGATTAAAACTCCCTCTCACCTCAGGACTTTCAGCATCAGTGAGCCCCGGTCTGTAGGTAGGATGATGGTGTAAGTATGGCAGCGTGTCTATGAAAGCTTCAAGGAATGGAAATAAAAACGGCGCAATACCAGAGATGTGCGGTTGTCCACCGGCTGTCGCGTTTGGACGACTGCAGCTTGCTAGCGCAAATGGCTGATGCGCTGGTATGATAAATGAGGACCCTTGGGTTCCCAACAGGTCATTATCTTTAATTATGGCTGGCGTGCTTGTCAGTCAAAGACAGCCATTTTAAATGTCGACTGTGACCCCTATAAAGAATCATCTCGGTTATGAATATTCAAGAAGAAAGAGACAGGGTCGGTCCAAGGACAACAGTCTCATTCATAATCTGAGTGTATTTTCGGTGCTAAGACATTTCTTTTCCACCGGTGTATACCACCAATATGGAACCTATAAACGCAATGCAAGATGTAACAAACTTGCACATTGGTTTACGCTTCTATGTGCAAGTACACGTAGTAGCCTAAGTAACTTGACAATGACATTTTGCAGGAACAGTTTGCTGATTATTATACACTAAGTGTATAAGCCTTCAAGACCATACAAAACAAAAAGAACCACACACAAACCTGACAACCCTAGATCGTCTGTAGACCTGATTTTGCTCAGTTTTGCTACTTCGGCTCCAAGTCAGGCAAATGTACAACTCCTCTATATTACTTAATAATTACGGACATGAACGTTGCTGCCGTTTAGCGCCGGGTACCCTGGTGAATCTGAAGTATAATGTTATATATTCCTTCTGGGAACGAGCCGTAATCGCCTCTGTAAATCTAGAAGCCAGCAGTCTGCAATCCACATGCATAATTAATCGCAAACTTCCACACACATCTATTTTGGTTTCACGGTTGTCGGGGGAACTTTAAGTCACTACCAGCTGCCACATTATTTGAACGTTATCGTTTAATCTTCAAACCCTTGCACGGGCTGTATATTTTCTGCCGGTAAAAGCTTTCCTTTTTTGTATCAAAAGCAATTGAGCTACTCTATAAATATTCTCCCAACGAGTTTATCATTCATACTTTCTAGAAATTCAGTTTAGTATTTTCCTTAAACTGGTATTTTCTTTCCACTTATATTTTTTCACACTGGTAATTTTTACAGGTTTTCTTTTTCTGGCATGTTTTCTAGGTGACACGTCCATGTTCATGCATGTGTCCAAAAACTATTTTCGTATACGTTAGTCAAACTAGATATACTGGTTATTCAGTACCCTCTCTTGAACTCATTTATTACACGAGATATAACAAGGGTTGTATGTGTCAATGTTGGTAATTTGGTAGAACACTCAAGTGCTATGTGTAATCAATGCTTGAACACATAGCAGGACGAACGCCCATTTAAAGACGAATGCGTTATAAATTCCAACCATGTACATAACATACTCGTAATGGTCTTCTAAATTGAGGTTGCGTCCGTCTCAGAACAAAATGGAATAGGGCTCGTAATTTAAAGCCGGAACTTACGCCGTGATTCTCATTCCCGCTTTACATACATTTTCAAACACGCTTCCAAGCATGAAAAGCGGGCCTTAGTTTCTTATTAGTTACGCATACGACTACTGGTGGAATGATACATGATTCCAACTGGGTTGTAATAATCAATCAAGTTTTGCCAAAAGTCTTGAGAAATAATCATAGACTTTCTTTCCCTTGCAAGATTCTGACGCGGAATCTTTCAAGTAAATCTTTACCGTGGGTATGAGCATTCATTGTACATTTCTTAATTAAACATTCCCATATACATAAATTTGGGAAAAAACAAAACAAAGCACTATAAAAACGGGAAATTGAGGACAGGAAATGATTTTAGGACCTTTGACCTAACGCGTGGAAACCAGCCACTCTAGCTACTGCATTCAAATAGCATTCAAAAGGGATATTGTCAAATGAAGCTCATGAAGAAATAGATGAACAGTCACTATGTGCAAGGAACATGTACTTTAATGAGACATTTCCTCTACCAGATATGTATTTCTACATAGTATTTCTCTTTCAGTCATGTTATACAGTCCAATATATGTACTACATTTCAATTACTGCTCTATTTCAATAAAACAGTTAATAGTATTTTCTATTTTCCACATACTTGGTAATTATACTTTTACATGTAGTCAAAAATGAACCTTCACAGCTGATACATTGTAATAACACTACTGCTACTCTTGGTTATATCCTGCATTTGGACATATATGACAAAATCAAGATACCATTATTAGTACTCTCTTTCAAGAGTTACAGGAGATTTTGGGTCTAACACAACACAACACTACACAAAGCAATATGGAAATAATATTAAGATTAAGCCCCTGTAGCACATACCCCATCATAGCCTCCCAATCTTCTCTAGTCCATGGTTGGGAGCAATGTCATAATCAAGGTCATCTGTGGTTTGAAGTTGGTCGGCAAGGTTGCCTTCTATTTTATTTATTTTTCAAAAGTTGTCTGCGCCAGCCGACAATTAATTTTGAAAAGTCAGGAAAGTCGTATACATGTATCCATTGGATGCTATCAGAGGAACAAACTGGAGCAAGGATAGGATGAGCTACAGGCTACTCCCAACCAAGCACCAACCTTGGTCATGAGAAGGCTGTGATTGTGTGAAAGAAGCTTTAGTTAAGCTTACATTCTTCTGGGTCTCTTGGAAATAGGTGCATCGTCATCAGCACTTCTTCTGGTGGACCTCCTGCCTTGGGGAGAGCTGTTTCTCCTTGACCTTCCACCTTTGACCTCACGACCCCCCACTCCCTTCACTGCAGATGGAGAAGGAGATCGCCGTCTCCTTGGTGATGAAGGTGATCTTCTGTAGGCACGCGGCGGAGACGGGGTGCGCCCTCGCTTGGGGCGTCCGCTGCCGTCGTCCCTCTTGCCTCCTCTAGCTTCTGATGCTTGTCGGGTCGATTCCGATGGTCTGCTCTTCTGTGTGGACTGTACCTCATCCCTTCTACACAGAAACAAACAAAGTCTGAAACAAAACCGGCTCCTGCAGTTCTCAAAACATTTACACCAGTTTCTCTCTGTCCCAAGATCTATCTACAACATAAAATCCTACAACCATAGCATGTCCAAAACACAAGAATATCCCATATCAAAACTGGAAGTTATGCTGCAGTACCGTAACAGGCATAACAAAATAATTTCCATGTCTCATCAAGACCTACCCACATACCAAATGTCAATAGAATCCATCCAGACCTTCTCAAGTTGTACTTTTATAAACCATCATTGAAAATAGAGTATATGATGGTTCTCGGGAGAGGTATTGTTTCTATTATAGATAAAAGAGCCTCTGACAACTATCATTGGAACCATACCTCTCCCTAGTTTCACGAGACGTCCTGTCCCGACCCTTCTGCTCATCCTCCTTCCCACGTGATCTGGAGCTGGATGATGATTGGCTGGCTGGAGAATCACTCCTCTTCCTCTTTGCCTCTAAAACAATAGACAAAGGAAACTTGTAAATAAAACTTCAGTAGACACAAAATATCCCTTTCATAGCCTTAAGTGCATATTTGTGCTTTATATACTGTTGAATAATGCCATTAAAGTTTCCTGTGTTTTGACAATGAAATAAATAAATGAAGAGTCAAAAAAGTAGTTTTTCATCTTTGGTGTACCAGTATACAAGAATACAAATTAGACAAATCAAGGGTAACAAGAGCTTTTAAAAAAAGCTGGCGTTTCGGCTACGTTTATAAGTGTGAATTGTCTTTTCCCTTTACTTGAAGTAAAATCTGCCAGAGGAAGTCACTCAAGGGCTGTTCAGTCTATAAGAAAAATTGTCATTTTGGGAAATGAGTACTGTTTTAATAGAGAAAGGCAGATTGGGGAAAGCAATTTTGAAGTTACGTCACTTAACTTAAGTGCTTTTGAAAAAGCTGGTCTTGGCCTACAACTTGTGCTTATTTGTAAAATGTATAATAGGCTCATTATAAAAGCTATCAATGTAATTATGTACATGGCACGCAATAAAACATAAAATTTGAAAAAGCACCATTGAATCATCAGCACTATGGTAATTAAGTGAAATAGAAGTTCATAACAGCTAAGGTTCTATCTAAAATGACTACCAAATGTCAAACAAATCAACAGCTACCTCATCCGTATTATTCTGGTTTCCGCATTTACAACATTTCTTCCTTATTTTCCTGGGTAATTTTGCTAAAATTCATGAAAATTCCCATAGTTTTGTGCCGAGGGGCGCCACTTTCCACGTCCGTGTTGTCTGAATGAAGTCGATACTGAACAATGGAGCATTTGCTACTGTAACAAAGAATCGCTGTTTTGCAAACAACATCAAGAGCCTCTGTTTACATCGGGGATAGAAGTTTAGTGGCGAGTGTTTTGCAAGAATCATCTTACCGCGCATAGGAGCCGCTGCACGGTATTTTCCATTACAATGAACAGAAAAATTCGAATGCCGGGTTTGGAATCTATGAAGTCCTGTTCATAAGACAAAGGCCTTGTATATATTAAATGAATATTTAAAAATAACAAATATAAAATATTTCTTAATTTATTAATGAAAAAAATGATATTCATAAATATGATATTGATAGATTAATATAATATCAATATATATTTTTGATATTCAATATCTAAAAAGAAAAAAAAAATTCATGCACGGACACGAACCCGGATCTTCTGGGTCCGAAGTGCTTCGCGTTGCCAGATCGGCCAAGCTGCGGTACGTAATGCTATAACCTCACTATATGGTATCATTTATGCCGATTTTTGCTCGTTTTCTTGACGAAATCATTTTTTTTCTTCTGCAATCTTGTGGAATAGATGTAATATGGTCATTTTTCAGGATATCAAAGTCCGAAACCACAATGCAATGATATTTCCGAACAGTTGTAGCAGTTACATGCGGTCGCCGTCCTGTGTCACATGCAAATCTAGCGTGCCTGCCTTTTCGTGCTCTCTTGCCATATAAGGCAACGGCTATACAAGGATTTGAGAACGTATTGCCATATAAGGTCTTATTGTGTGCGACACAGTGTTGAACCAAGCTTCCCTGGTCCTTGCTTGAAGGTAAAAGCCAGGACAAAGCGTTTCGGCGCGCATGCGCCGAAACGCAAAAATGGGGACTGTTCCTTCTAAAGATTACCTTTTTCTTTACCTTTACCTTTACCTTTTTCTAATTAATGCAGGGAGAGGTTTGGTAAATATCGACCATGAAGGAACTTACATGGCAAAGACTTTTCCATCAGTTATTACCTGCAACTGTTACATCCTTTCAATTTGTATCTTTAATTGACAAAGGTGAAGGCCCCATACAAGCTTGTAAACAGTTCTTGTCTGGACCATACTTTTTACCTTTACAACAAAGTACTGTTAACCATATAATGTTAAAGGGAAGCTACATTTAAAAGTGAAAAGTCACTATACTATCATAATGCTAAATATACCCCGAAGTCACGTTTTCACTTGTTTCACATAAGTCCATCATAGTTGGGATCTGGGATCTTCCACCGTTTGCAACCTCGGCCGTGCTTACAGCTACTCGCCAGATGACTGAATCATGTGATGTCAGGGATCTACATTTCCCAAACAGTATGAATAGTGCTTTTCAAGCTGGCTTTCGTGAGTATGGATTTCGCGGAATTACCCGAATTCAAAGCCTTCTCAGTCGTCAATTCCAATTTGGGGCATATTAAGCATAGTACAGTGACTTTCCAATTCTAAGTGTAGCTTTCCTTTGAGTTCATGTACATGGGTGGTGTTATCATTGTACAGTACTTAAAAGCAGTTTTAGAACCTACCATTACCTCCATCATCATCACTGCTGCATACCTCACCTTCACAGTGCAAACAACAACAGAAGGGAAAAGTTAAGCTGAAGCATTTTGCAGTCTACATTTGTTTGCTTACATCGCAGCAAAGCAAGGTAAATAGCACAGTGGATAATCTGTAACAAGAAGTTTTTATGAAAGTGCAATGTACAATAAAATGGTTTGCCTTAAATGAACTTTCTGAGCCATTTCCAAACAAAACATCCCTTTTCTTGGTAGGGTTAACGAACTGGCCTTATACATGTACTAAATGCATTTAATAAAAAGCAGTGCAACAGAGACAGACTTATATTAGCATGAAAGCTCATCTGTGTTGGAAAATTCCATGATAAAGTTTGATACTTTACTTCAACACAAAGCAAATGGGGGATAAAGGAGGCTATCTCATTCGAGCCCACCAGCCGACACTCAACAGAGTAATTAAATCACTCCTGTAGAAGGTCCGCATAAGAACGACTGAAATTTGGGGTGAGCAACATTTGCTTTGTGTTGAAGTAAAGTATCTAATGATGATAATTGAATTCACAGTCCTGTTCCATCAGAGGGGAAAGGTCCAAACAATGAACCTTTAGCACCATGAAGGGACCATCTTGCAACTTGGTCTTCAGTACATGGAGTTTAGAGTTAGAGGATGACTGTTTTAAAGAATCAGGTAAACAAGCTCGAGAGAGATTTCATGTACAACAGATGCTTACATTAAGCATCATCAACAATAAAAGATCACAGTACCTTCGGAGTATTCCCTTGGCTCCTCTTCTTTTGAAGACGGCCCTGCAGTCCCTGCGGGTTCAGCTGCAGAAGGCTGCAGGGCGACTATAGGGATGGAGTAGGCCGTCTCAGTGTTCAGCGGCTGGTACTCAATCTGTTCATCTTGTGTGGGAGTGGGAGGGGTGCGGGGCTCTTCATACTCTTCCATTGGTGGAGAAGGCTCGACTTCTTTGGGGTCATCAGTGGCTTTTTTCTCTGGAGTCCCTGTGTCTTCAGGCATGTCTTTAGATGGTAAGGAGGAATCAGTAGAAGGAGCTTTGCTATCTCCTTCAGGCTGGGCATCAGCTACTTGTTTCTCCATCAATTGTGATGATTCTTTCTTCTTCTTGTTTTGATCTCCTTGTTTTGATTCAACAGCAGTTTTGCTTTCTGTTTTTTCTTTGTCCTTGTCATTTGTGGCCTTATCCTTTGATTCTTCTTTTTCATTGGTGGTAGTGTTTTCAACTTCTACCCTAGTTGTGGCTATCACTGACACTGTTGACTGTTTTGGGGCTTCGCTTGCTGATACAACACTTGTATCCGAGAGTACAGTTTCAGATGTGGAAGCTACAGCTTTAGCTATATTTCTAGCTTTATCTTTCTCAACTGGGCTTACTATAGCTACATCTTCCTGCACTGCTTCACTTTTATCAACTTCCATGTTATCATCTCCTGTTGCTTCAACTTCTACATTGTTGTCTCCTCTTTTAACTACCGGTTGATCTTTCTCTTCAACAGCCATAGGTGCTGAGGCTTTTGCTGAGGACTTTTCCATTTCCTTCTCTACCTTTTGTGCTTTAACGCAATCATCTTTACCCATCTGTGGATCCTGATCAGGCTTTTCTGCTACCTCATCTTTATCCTTATCTTCTGCATTACTTTTACTGGCTATGTTCGGGGCCTCTGGACTTGAGGGAACTATGTTCTTTGTTGTTGTGTCCAGAGAGCCAATTGGTTGGGCTTCTGTTGTGTCATCGGAAGACTTTTTGCATCTCTTCCCTTGGGCGGAATCTGGTCTGGGAGGGGGTGGGGAGGGAGTGGGCGGGGCTGGGGATGTGTCGTAACCTTTGTCTTGCTTGTCACTGGCCGTAGATCCTCTGGGGAGAGAGAACACATGGACATGTCAAACTTTAAACGAGGCAATTTTTACAGTAACAGTAAGCACACTCAGCAAGAACAAACAAAAGACAAATGCAAACACAAGCAGTCATGCCAAAGAGATCATTGCGGTTATTATTATAGTACTGTCACAAAGCAAAAACAATCCAACAAGTCAAAGTGAAAAAAAAAAAAAAAAAATTATGGTCAACCTGAATTTTGCAGCACAGTGAAAATAGTTTTCAGTGTCTTTGAGTTTGTGTTAATAATAATCATAGTAGCAATACAATGGATGGCGCCTGTTTGCTGTTGAATGTGACTAGTTTGCAATGGATAATTGGTGAATTCAATGATACAGCAAATCTTTCCAGATTTCCAGTGTCTTGAAGCACAGATACGCAGAACAACAGACCTTCTCCTCCCCCTGCCCTGTGCAGACCCAGGTCTGGGTGGGGCGGTGCCGGCCCCTACGTTTGAGGCCCTTCTCTTCTTGGGTTTGTTCGGCTGTGAGTTCTGTAACACCTCTGGGATGGAGGCAGTCGTACAGAGCAGGAAGTTGGCAGAGCTAGGCTTTGGCAACTCTGTGGGAGTGACAAAAGTATGATTATTGCTAGCTTGTATGGACATGATGTACTGGCACGATGTTGATATAATACATATATACACCTGACGATACACTTGGCAAAGAAAGCTGCTATTGATGTAGCAAATTGTATGATATATGGCAAATTGTGTTCATTGTTTATCTTTGGACGAAGTCTTGCTGGATCTAATAATTCAACCAGTACTTAATTTGATTAATGCAAAAGTTGAATCAAGCAAGACCGGGCTGATCTAAGTACTGCATCACATCTCAGTCGCTGTCAAAGACAGTGGATGCAATCTGAAACGTCTGACCATTGACAAAACTTATCCTCACCAGCAACTTTTGTACTGTGTAAATACAACATTGTGTATAGAAAAATTATCAAGCATTAAGCAGAAAAGGGAGGACATAATACTTACTGAAGGAATATGTGTAAGAGCCCAACTGCACCTGTCTCTTCCCCAGCTCTACCTGTATTTTTGCAGCACCTCTTCTCCGAGGCCTGGGCTTAGCTGGGACATTCATTGGTGTTGGCACTCTCTTTACATGAGCCTATCGTCATGGAAATAAACTATCAGCATTGCAACATTCCTCAAATGGACCAATGTCATGAAACAACAACAACAAAAAACTATCAAATTTGTTATATAAAATGCATAGGGAACACAACAAAGTATATTCCGTATTACCCGAGTTACCAGCCTGACCGATGTTTGGAGCGTCCGATGGCCAAAGGTCAATCCAACCCACAGGAGCGCAGGGACTTTCTACGTCCTACCCACCCGAGAAAATACACATCCCGATGTAAATGCGCTAGAAGTTTTAAAAATTTGGCGCCCTCAAGCCAACGATTGTAAGAACATCAATTCCAAAGTCAGAATATACAAATTTTCAATAGCACATTGAAATTTTTCTGTGGAAACCTGTGGTATACAAGTAGAAGCCAGTGTATTGTAACATACAGAATGGTCCTGAACACCCATATCAAATGTTATCGCAGCCCAGGTATGACATATAGAGATCATTACCAAGAGTGCCATAAATTACTTGGATACTTCATGCTACCATTGCGCTGCATGTCAAGACATTACTGTCAAAAGTTGGCTTCACCCTATAACACATGTACATGTACTGAGACATTTCATTACCTTACTCCAAAGAAGGTCTAAATTATGCATGTCACATTTATAATTGAATGATACGAGTTACCTTTCAGGGATGTGTACAATGTTAAGTGATAAACCTTAGAGCCTTGACGGTTTGAAGTACTTAATACAAAGTCAAATACAATGTACATTACTTTTTGCACACTCAGTCTGTTAAAGGCACCCAGAGCATCTTAATATGACTTAGTTTCACACGCCTAGTGTGAATAGACCGATACCATAGCCCCGCTCACCTCCGTCAAAACGTAGAAAATAATGCAAAATTAAAACATAAAAATGCAAATATTTGACAGACATCCAGTCACTCTCTCATTGGTCGAACCGCTAATTGTGATGGACAGTCAGGATCAGTCTATTAAGGCTTGGATTTTCTATCAGTTCTCACCACACAACGACATTGTAATTTGTATCTTTGCTCCTTTAATGTCGATATCTAATAGTATAGTGTTATTGAAACTTACTCTGTGTAGGAAAGACTGGAAATTGGAGTATTTTAATAAAATGCTCTGGATGCATTTACATTTCAAAGCGACACAAAATTAATTTTTTTCCAGCTTCTCCTGACTTTTTTGACTCAAAGCTATAAGTTTACCGATTTACTGGTTGTTTCTTCAGTTGTTTCTTGAACAGGAGTTGGGACGGCAGGGCTGGCCTCTTCAGGCTTGGATGGTTCATCTTGTGCCTTAACCTGTGTAGAAAACAGACATATAATTATGCCATTTCAAGTCATAAAGCAACATACAATTTACCATGACGGTTATTGACCATTCACAACAGTTAACTTATGCCGTGCTGTATACTGTAGTAAAGTTGAAATAGTTGAAATTCTTCCTACATCCTTTTGGTGTATACAGGTAGGGTGGTGCCAATCTCTGTTTCTATAGCCCTTGGGCCACACAATTGTGCAAGCACTACAGCAGGGAACTAGTCTACTAGTAGTGTGTGTGTGCTCAACTTCATGTACTATACACTTTCTCATACATGTTAGTCTTGAGTGTTAAGCAGATAAAGCAGTATGTACCATTTTGAATTTTTTGAGCTTGCCACATCCTGAATACAAGGCGGGCACTCTACCCACTATGCTATTACACCGATTCCGTACTGTACATCATTGTACATTATCCAACACAGAAAAGTGTATCATGCAACACGTCAGCAGACAAAGCTACATGTAAGTAAAACTATTTGTGCTTTGTGGTACAAGCCAAAGTCTTCATCATACATGTACAATGTACTGTACAAGTAAAAAGCTACTTACAATGACTGGTTCTTCTCCTTCAACTGCAACCGCACTTTCCCGCGTGCCAGCAATGTGGAAGTCCAGGGAAGCGAAGTCTTCTGACATGTACTTGGGGTTCACAGTCAGCCTTCTGCGCAAGGCTCTCTTCTTCTCAAGAACCTTCTGTTCCTTCTTGGCCTCCTTAAGGCTCTGCTTGCGTTGCTCCATGACCTTCTTCCGACGATCTTGTGGTGACTCCTTGGTTGAAGAGCCCTCTTCTTTTGGTTCAAACCAATAGAAAGGGGACAATGATTATCAGAGATAGCTTCAATCCCTTAGATGTAATCATTGATATCAACATGTAACAGAGAGAAATTATGGTTCATTCTTTTGCCAGATAAGTGTCAACTAACTCTTACCGAAAATGCATCGGATCTAGGTAAACTAGCGTTAACATTATAATTTTTCAAGCATCATCAAGAACAATTTTAGGTTTCAAGTAATGACCCTATTCATTTGAAAGTGTTGTAAATCAGAGTAGAATACTGACCATTACTGCTCTTGTCTGGAGTAGCCTGTTCTGTCCCTGCCTCCTGCTGTTGCCTTTTCTGAGCTCTCTCGGCTCTGGCCTTCTGACGACGCTGTAGTCTTTCTTCTTTCTCCTTTGCCTATTGGTACATTGTACAAAAAATGGTCAATAAGTTAGTCAATTTGAAAGCCGTAAGTCAGAAAAAGCTTTTAAATATGAATGAATGGTTTATTCTTGTCATTTCATGACACAAACATACAAAGGCAGCCTATTGGCTGAACTGAGGTATGTCTTTACAATCAGTTTAAAATCAAACAGATTTACCTACATTAAAACATCACATATCTTAATTAACAAGACTCAATTTAAAATATCTACTTACTAAGTGCTTATCTGTGGTGCTTTGTTATTGAGAAGGTCAACCAGGTACGGTAGAGTAGTTTTTCTATATCTACCTGTTCTACATTTGAATTGCGTTAACTGGTATTTAGACCTAAGGTTCTTGCCATGGAGACTCACACGGTTTGGAGGCAACCAATTGGAGAACGTCGTGGAGCTTAACAAGGAAGTAGCAAACTTAGCACATAGTTCGTGTCGTCTGTTACATAGAGATGGCAGTGACAATTGATTCAGTGACATGCTGTAGCTAACAAAGTTGGGGCCGAGAATTATACGACAAGCTCTTCTTTGTACATTCTCAATCGCTCGAGACTGGGCATTCGTAATACCTGGGTGCCACACAGGGCATGCATATTCCAGAGTTGGTCGTATAAAGCCAACGAAGACTAGTGTTAAGTCTGTAGTGTCAAGGCCATGTCTCTTAAGTACCCGCAACAAGTACAGTCTGCGGCTCCCCTTGTTTACCATCATGTTGACGTGGGCGTCCCATTTCAGGTTCGCTTGGAAGATTACCCCCAGGATCTTAGCGAACTGTACGACTTGAAGTGTTGATGTTTTAATAGTCAATACAGGTGGGGGAGGGGGGTTCCGCATGAAGCATATCAGCATTACCATGCACTTGGAAGGGTTGAGTTGCATGTGGTTGTCCTCAGTCCAACGTACGAGGCTATCGACGTCAGTTTGTAGCGTGGAATCATGCGTAACGGGTCTCGCCTCCGACAGGGACATATCATCCACGTACTTCCAAGCCTCGGCCGAATCTTCACTCACCGGAGACGCATCATTGATGAGTGTAAGGAACACAAGTGGTCCCAACTTTGTTCCCTGCGGAACTCCACAAGTAAGTGTCTCCCACTCTGACAAGACTTGCTGGTATTTTACACGCTGTTGTCTGTTTGACAGAAAGGCGCACACCCAGGGGATTATCGAGCGCCTAACGCCTAGGTCGAGGAGTTTCGCGACTGCAGTCAAGTGGTGCACGCGGTCAAAGGCGCGTGTGAAGTCAGTCAGGACAAGGGTGTTGCAGTAACCAGGCTTGTCTGTTGTACTAGCCAAGTGGTGGATTAAGCTAGTGAGATAGTGCGTGGTGGATTTGTGCAAATGTTGATCTGTGCAACACAGAAAATTTGGCTGTCCAACCATGTCATAGAGAAAAAATTAGCAACAACAAGAAACACAAATGGTTTATTCACATATTGACACATAAAAAAACTGCAACTACATTGCAGCCAATGATACCTTACTGTACACGTTACTAGCTGAATTATGTAAAATTAAAATCCACAAGAATAATACATGAGTGTGTACAAACAGGGAATACTGGGATAATCATACAAAATATCATCATTGCCAATGCAATAAGAGTACACTTATCCAAACTATCTAAAAAAACAAAGTCTACACATTTCTTCAAAGTTCGGCTACTCACAATTCGTGCTCTTCGCTCCTCCTTAGTTTCTTCCTCCTCGCTGTCGCTGTACTGTCCCGATAGCATTTTGCGATAGGAGACCTGCTTCCGCCTGCGCGACCTCCGACCTTCCGCGGCCCCCGGACTGGCCCCCTCCCATCCAGAACTCTTACTGCCGGGTCTACTGGTATCTTCACTGTCAGCTAAGGATAATCAGGCATATTAAAGTGTTTATTTTGACAATTTAACCATAATGTTGTCAATATTAAACACATACATGTACTACCATACATACATACATACATAGTCATACTCTTGAGTTGAATACATACTACCATTACACCAAAAGATCAGGTACTATCGAATCAAGCCCTGAAGCATCACCAAAACATGCATGGACAAGAACATAACTATGCGTCTGATATACAACAGAGGTTTATACATGTATAATGTAGAGAGTACATTGAGATTGATACTAGAAAAGAGCATGCGTTCTCTTCACAGGTAAATGTGCATGGCATTCTTACTTCACAGTCTGAAAAATGTTGTAATTAGAATTTATGTTTGCCCTACTTGCTATAATAGCAATTTTACATTTTGGGAAATAAGATCTTAACATACAAAGCATGTTGAACATGTACATTGTACACCTGGTATGAAGCAAAAGTGGAATGGGTGTTATTATTTCATACCCTATGATGCCCAGTACCTGCTAGGATGAATTGATATACAAACAAATTGACAAAAGAGTTGACTACATTGTACTTGACAAAAATAAATAAAAACAGGAATTCTGCAATGGATCCCATTCTGTTTATAAGCAAACTCTTCATTTCTAAAAGATTTTAAAAAAAATTGGATTATCTGAAGCACAATGGGGGCATTGCAATTTTCTGATCCTAATGTCTCAGCTCTTCTTAAAATATGATAATGTTTTGCCTCAACAGTGTAACAGGTATAACCCATCTCACAGTTCCAATTCAACAGGGGATTGTGGGTAGGGTCAGAGGTTAAGGCCCTTTAGAAGTAAGCAATCATCCACATTGAAATGTTGATAACAGTTCCAGACAAATAATCGTTTATTTTAGAAATGAGGGACCTTAAACTTTGCCTTATATCACAATGCATCACAACTGCACAGATGCACTTGGAACTATGAAATGGCTTATTGGGCTGATTGAGTATTTTCAGGTAACATGGGGGTATAGTGGTGGTTGTGACAGTGAAACGGGTGACCCAGGGCTCACCAACGCGTCCCTGGACAGGACCTGGACCCTGTATGTCTGCTGCCTCATCATGCTTTACCTGGACCTGCACCTCAGCACTAACTCTCACCACTGTGCAGAGAGAGGGGGGAGGGGGGCATCAAACCAACAACACCACTTCAAGATCACCGTGTGCAAATCCTTTGCATGCAGTGCCAATATGACTGTTATATCACCATGCATGCAGATAGCATGCTGTTCTCAGATCATGCACTTGTGCAAGGGGTTATTCCTGTATATAGCCAGGCAGTGTTGTAGTGCAAGAAATGTCTCAATACCTAAAATGTGAAGTAAACCAAAATGTGAAGAGTCACAACATAAAAAAATGATACAGCTTAATAGGCTACTATTTATCCATTTGACTTTATGACAATCAACCGTGGTCTTCTATTTTAAAATTTGCTACATTATTAATCAAGCGGTTCACAGAAGTTGCAAGGCACAGCCTCTCCCTGATTTTATATGCTTTACTGTACATTCCTGTCCTTCATGCAGCAACATACCCATAGTGTATGTTTTCTATTTGCTGCATACATGGCATGGTATCGATCTCCAAATACAAATTTGTCAAATAGCGATGTACAGGTATCAGGACTTGAAATACTGGGTGAATATGCACTTTTGTGCACCAAAAATCGGAGCTGTGCACCTACTACTGACTGTAATCTTTGCCTGTGGGTGCCCCAAAGCACCTAGTAGAAGATATTTGTGAAGGGTACTGTACAAAATGTATTTACTATTGTACACTATAGTCTAGTACACAACAAATTCTTGACATTTAAATGTCAGAAAAAATAATAAAACCTAAAAGTTTGTATCACTTATTTAGAATTTTGAAGATAGCTCTAGAATTTGGGTTTATTCATCTTATGTTGTGTACCCCCTTTTATCTAGAATTTTGAAGTTAGCTCTAGAATTTGGGTTTATTTATCTTATGTTGGTACAACAGCTAGGACTCAAAACACTGGCACAAAGAAGAGAGGACTTGTGTCTCAACTTTGCAAGATCTCTGATGTAGTCCAACTTCAGGGATTGGCTTCCGAGCACAAGAGGGGACATATCCGGCCGTAACACCAGAAGCAAACAGAAACTTAACACACCACTCTGCCGCACCAACAGACTAAAAAACTCGCCGATTCCGTACCTTGTAACCCTGCTGAATAAGTGACTTAACAATCCCACGTTTTCCCTACTCCAATGTACCAATCAACACAATCCTGTCATGTTCGAACGCTCCAATGTTTACAACGTCGTGTTCTGTGTTGTAAATGCAAAGTCTTTTTAAATGGCACCATTGCTAAACGATGTATATTTGTATATAATCACATGATTTTTTATGCGAGCAAATGTTAAAATACTCGCCAATTCAGACTTGCTTGTCTGCGATGTGGTATTGTCAATAAAGTTTCAAAGTTTCAAAGTTTCAAAGTACCCCTTTCTTTCTAGAATTTTGAAGTTAGCTCTATAATTTGGGTTTATTTATCTTAATGTTGTGTACCCAATTTTTTTCTGTGCACCTAAATGTTTCAGGATAAGTGCCCAGAAAATAATTTCGAGCCCTGCTGTATGGAAGGCTCTTGGTTAGTGTTAGTGCCCATTGTTATGTCTTTATCTTTGTCTATGTCCCATGCTGTGCTTAAAGTAAGAGTACAATTTGTATGTTAGTTCATTCATCGTGTAAATGATGAAAGAAAATAAGATCTAAAAAGTTAACAATCCTGAGATCAAACTTACTTTGCATGGAGCTTCCTTCTGTGTCATTCAGGTCTGATTTACTTCTTTTCTTACCCTGTGACAGCAAAGAAATTGACAATCAATGATGGGAATAAAAAGCGATATTGTAAGTTTTCACTCAATCACTTGAATCCTTAGCAGACTAGGCCTCATAGTTGTGCCCTCAGAAAAGGCCTCTTACACATATTTCCTCACGTCTGTCACTCTACCTAGCTTTAGTTAGGGACGTCCTATTAAATGGGACATAAGGCCACAGGTCACATGTACGTGATTGAGGAGAGCCACACCTCTAGCATGACCCACCACACTTATGGAAAAGTGTAGGGGATTCATCCTGGTGTGCGTGGATCAAAGTTATCAGTCTGATCACATCCAGCTTGTACAGCTCAGTGTTAAGCCCTCAGGAGGCGGTTTTGAGGTCATGCTGAACAAACAAACAAAAAACAACATGCACAAACCTCTTGTTGAGAGAGTTCGTCCTCAATCTCACTTGAGGAAACTGAGCTGATCTCCTCATCGAAGGAGGACAGGTCACTGGTGTGGACCGAGCTGACCGACAAGTTGTCCAGGTCTTCATCCCCGGGCTCTCGGTTAGACACTGCCTTGTGGTCCCTTTTCTGTGGATAAAAGACCATAAACGATTAAAGCATTACAGAATCATTTGCAACACACAAAAGCTGCAACACTTATTCTCTTTAGATTTACATTTTTTTGTGTGTAAAATCATACTTGTCTATTTTTATACTTCTGTGAGAAGGAGAAATTAAGTCAAGTAGATAAAAGAAATACCTGAGTCATTCTAAGATATGTAAATCATCTTGAACTTAGGATATGATTCTTTATTTGTAATCATATGTATGCATATATCAAAAACATTTATCTATTTGGATGTTTTCTGTTTTAACGTCTACGTATTGTGTTTCTTACCTTCTCATCACCTCTGTACTTCTTGCTCTTACTGCTAGAGGGCTCTGCTGCACCACCTTTTATTGCTTTCTCAGTGATCATCTTTGACGTAGCCTCCTTCTCATCACCCTTCTTTTCTTCTGCAGTTTTAGGTGTAACGTCCTTCTCCTTCAGTTTCTTTTCTTCCCTCCTTTTCTCTGATTCCTCCCTTTCTTTACTTCTTTTGTCATCTTTCCCTTTTGATGTGTCCTCTTTTTCTTTCTCTTTGTACTTTTTCTCTTCTAGACTCCTGACTGTTGCTGATACCATCTCTTTCTTGACTTTACTTTCTTCTGTTGAAGCTGACTTTGATGACGACTTATATCTTACTTCTCCCTGAACTTTAGAATCTCCAACCTTGGCGGACTTTATTTTAGAATCAGCAGATTTAGACGTCTCTGTCTTGGAGACTTTAGAAGACTTTGTCAGGTCGCTTTTGGTAACTTTGGCAGTTTTGGAAATGTCTTCCTTTCTTGGCATCTTGCTTGGTCGGCTTGGATCGTCACTCTTGTACAGTTTAGGAGATCTGCTTGAGTCTTCGGATTTGGCCAGTTTAGATACTTTAGAAGGGTCCTCAGTCTTGCCCACCTTGGAATGTTTAGGAGAGTCGTCTCGTCTATGTGTCTTAGAGGAATCTTCAGTCTTTGGAATCTTGTAAGATTTAGAAGCGTCGTCCTTCTTCGGAATCTTGTAAGGCTTTGTGGAATCTTCACACTTGGAGGTCTTAGGAGACCGATGGGAGTCTTCCTTCTTCTTTTCCGGCTTAGGAGAGTCGTCTTTTCTTGGAATCTTGGCTGGTTTAGCCGAGTCTTCAGATCTTGAAGGTTTGGGGGGCTTGGTTGGCTTGCTATGCTTCTCGGAATGATCAAACGTTTTCGATGACGACTCTGATTTTTCCTTCACCTGCAACTTCTCCCCACTTTCTCCAGCTCTCGAAGGTTCCTGTTTAATCTTTGCAGCTTTGTCACTCGATTTGTGGTCAGATGAGGACACTGCCTTTTTAAGTTCACCTGCTTGTCCCTGCACCACATGGCTTGATACCGATGATTTAACATCTTTCAGATCTGTTTCAATCCTCTGACCAGAGCTTACAGGAGACTTGGATTCTTGGGCAGTCCTAGCTGACTCCAGTCTTGGATCAGTCTTCTTGTTTTCACTGACAGAGGAACCCTTTTGGTCCATGCCAACTTTCTTTCTTTCTGGACTGTGTATTTTCCCCTCTGGTAAGCCCTTTCCCTCTCTACTTTTGAGAGTATCGCCTTGGCCGCTTGTCTCGTTCGTGGACCGCTTCTTTGACAGTTCGCCTTTTCCTTGTCGCGATGAATCCAAAGGCCGCTTTCCTAATTTCTCGCCACTTCCCGACTCTCTGGTTTTTGTAGAGGAGGGGAACTCAGTCTTCGGAGAAGATATGGGTATGGGTAAGTCTATTGGTAGACTTCTGAAGGGTTTAGCGTGGGGAGAGTCCTGTTTAGTGGAACGTGATTGTTCTGTCTTGATTGGTACTGGCTCAGGGCGTGTCTTGATCAGCTCTTCTGCCCTTCGTCGCTCCTCCTCCCACTTTTTCTTCTCCTCTTCTCGAGCAACATAGTCATGAACGACCTGGGGGTAAATTAGAACAGAATGTGTTTAAAGTGATCTGAAACAAGTTTGTTGTAGTTAGCTGACAAGAATCATTCCGATTTTGACTTCCTTACTAGTAACTTTCTTAACCTTCAGCCTGATAAGGTACTAGTACTAGCTAGCTGTTAAATGGCACCACATTTGTATCGGTTATAGAGTTAGGCAGCAGGGAGAAGGTTAAGCTTGTAGTATACATTGAATTTCTTACATCTTATATCTAAAATTTGTGAAGTAGCATAAAAAATGCTGATAATATGCAGTTCCAAAGGAAACCACTATAGGTGGAAATGATTAACGGATAATTTCAGAGAGATGACTTGAGAACTGAAGAATCTTTTAAAAGTACTGATTGTGATATTAGCCACAATTCCTTGCTTCTTTTATTCTTTTGGCCAAAGTAATCCGACCTAGAAAAATCCAAACATTGCCTTCTTTGCAGATGTACATGTGTATTCAAATATTTGCTAGCAGTAGTTGTGATATACATGTACATAAAAACGTTTTCCTCCATATACAAGCAATGTTAGATGACATTTCTTGACTTTTCTAACCTTCTCTATCTGTGGTCTGAAGACATGCTGTATCTTGGGTTCAACGACCTGGTGAAGAACCCGGTCTATCCCCGAGGACAGGATACCAGACCTACAGGGAACAACAAGACATCCAACATCTCATTAAGAGTCATATCTCTGTCAAATACTTTTGAGAGTTGTAGAAAACATAACACAACCATGTACAATTTCAAACATTCCACTCTCACATCCTTGGGCTCCTAACTTCATCAATAGCAACATTTATTTCCTGCCTGTAGAACAATTTTGGACTGGGGCCAAATCAGCCTTCACTGCAGGAACAAATTTGACCCTGGCTAATTCAGCCTTCCTGAAATAATGTGGACCAGTGCCAACTATAGACATACAGTACAGCCAACAAAACTAAAACAATGATATACTTTAACCATTAGCCATTAACTGCATTTTCTTCAGTTTTGTACTTTAAGCAAGGAAATATACAATGTATATACATATTGCTATAATTGTACATGTACATGTACATTGAATATACGTGGGTGGCAGTATCCCATCATTCAATGCGATAGGTCAGTAGCGGCATATTCACTTCCTGGTTTAGACGCATGGCGATAACCAAGGAGGTTTGCGATAACAAATGTGTTGCACGGTCGAAACTAATGCAAGAATAATAACGAGAACACAGGTAGAGACATGTTTTTATTGAGTAAAAATTTGTTGTCTGAGAAATTAAACGTTAAAAAAAAGCATAAGCTGCCGCCTTTGACAGATGTGAACCTACACGCGCCTCTCTGTATGCAGTGCCGACGTGCGCCCGATCTGCCGGGCCGCTCTATCAACGTAAACTTCACAAGGAACCGCCGTCCTTCGCGACTCAAAACTGCCGTTTATGTTTTTTTTCCAGCCGTTTTTGGTGCTTTGTTTGGCATATTTTCGGTTCAATATGTGCTGCAACTTGACAATTTTTTGCCGATTAGCCGATTTTTTCGATCTTAAGCTTTGCGTATACGGGGTTCGATAAACAATGGCGTTAATGGGAAACGGTTTGGCATTTCACAATCCTTTGCAGTTCGCAGGTTTTTGCAACAAAGCGTATTGCAAGTAACTGGTTTCTACTGCATAAATTCAATACATAGTACAAACATGTATGTCGGCATTTGGGTAGCTAGCAGTGTCTGCCTCAACATTGGGTTTTAAAAATCATTGCCACAGGTAGCAGGAAGTAAATTGTATGGACCACATGCATGCATACACTGATTTTTGAATGATTCAGAAAAAAAAAGAAATTTTATTCCCCTACAAAGATAGTCAACATGACAAGACAAAAACAAAAAATGTGTGTACATTTGTGTACTGGTATAAAATCTATACTCATCTTTTCTTTTATTCATGCTCTCGCTAGATGCATTATAGTGTTTGCAGCAGATGTCATCCATAAAATTTACTTGCTAATAGTTTCCAGAAAGAAATTGATCGTTCGTTAAGTTTGACCTTCTTCTGCAAAGATAGCCTTTCCGTACTAAATTCAAATCATTATATATACAGGAAAAAGCAGCAGGGAGAAGGTTGAATTATCTGGTACAGCTGGTGACTACTAGTACTGACTGGTTTATCTGTTGACGTAGGTTGTTTCTCAGTTGGTTCTTGTTCAGACTCGGCTCCCATTTCTGGTTACCAAGGAAGTTGGACACATAAGTTTCCACACGAGACCGCAGATTCTGGTATGCAGGCTGGGTGAAAAGGAAAAACAAAACATAGTTGTTGAATCCAAGCATATACATACAAATGTACATGTACTGATGTAGATAATGCGCCTTCAAGCAGGACATGCGTATTTGCCACAATCAAAATTCAAAACAGACATGCATGTAAGTTATCATATTCAACTATCCTAAGCATACACGTAGTACTATGTAGCATATTGTAAACTTTGAACATCTTTTCTCACACTCAATCGAAAAATCATGTACATTTATCTTGCTCTTTACTACTCGAATAATAAAAGAATTTCTACTTAAAATACTCATCACTCAATGCAACTGAACGTACATATCATCACAGTAAAAATCATCTAAACGACAAATGTATTCTACGACGTAACGTTCTTATTTGTTGTGCTTTACGTTGTTTTGTTTGGATAGAAAACTAACAAATTATGAAATGTCGCGTGAAAATCATGCAGATCTTTACCTTTGTATCCACATCGCCCAAACAATCCCTCCTGAACTGATCGAAGAGTCCCTGCGACTTGAGGTGATCTACGATGTTGTTGATCAAGGCGGGATCTCCGGGATTACAGGATCCAGACGATCCAGACGCCATGTTGTGTTTTGTTTTCGTGATCCGAATCTGGATCCGAGGAGAAAACGGCCTAAATTCTTACCTCTACCAAAGCTGTGAACCTCCTAACGGTCTACAAAACTTTCCAATGTAATGTAAGATCAGTCTAGAATGTTTTCAAGACTTTGGGTGGCGATTATGACGACATTTTTGGCGAAAAATGCATCAGACATTTGTATCAGATGCAGCACACGCCATCTTGAATGACCTGTGACAGTTGACCTTTCATTGACCCCATTTTGGCGGGAAATGCAACATACAAGCTTCTGGTAGATTTGCCTAAAGATGCGATGCTGACAACTTTATGTATGCATTGTTGTCTGACAGGTAATTTTTGTTTTCATGTATGCTAAATTTGTTCGTAGATTATACAGGACACTAAGGGCCTATATATGGACATGTGTCTGCTGCAAAAGCAAGAAAATATAGATGATTCTTTTGCAAATTATTTCTCAAACTTGAATGTTGCAACGTCCCTAATATTTGTATCATTTACGATGTAGTCATTTGCAGTCTGTGTCTATAAGTTAGTGGTCATTTACAGCTAGATATACTTGTGGCACTGAATCAGTGCTTTACTATACATTTAGACCCCGTTCACACTCATTTTTGTGTGACATCCTACTGAGGCTTTTACATACATACGGAGCATGCAATTGCTCCAGATGATTATATGATAAACTTTCGTATCAAGCTCCTGACAAGTCTCCTGTGTGTGTAAGACTGTAATGGATATACATGTAGGTAGTTCTTTATTAAAATAGAGCATAAAAGTTACGTGATGACATGTACGTAGTTCAAGTACAAGCAGTGGGAAGTACGAAGATATAGATATGATACTAATCTAATGTATTTTGTCTCTACCTTAGAACTACACAATATAACGTTACATGCAATACCAAATCCAAAGGGCTAAGAACCACACATCGATCTTTGCAGAAGGAATCCAATTCAGGACGAAGAGAGTACTGTAAGTCTACTTAGATTCGCGGAATCCGCGGTGACCTTTGCGCCGCGAATCAATTTCCCCGCGGATATGTTTATCGTACTTTTGCCCCCCTCCCCACATTTACGAGTGAGCTCGACTTCAGGAAAAAGCGACACATAAACAATGCACGCGATTGTGTAAAACATGACAAATTTTTACATAGTATGATTAGTCTATTGTCATATAACGGGGGGGGGGGGGTCCCATAACGTCAAACGTAAATTTACGAGTTCGACATCGCATGGCACCAGTGTCGGTTGTCTGAAAAGTGTTGCGTTTTGACGAATGATAAATCAGAGTGGCGGTGTTTAAGGATTTTCCGTTGTCGAGTTGATTTTACATCGTCCATGCACCATTTACACTATAATCTAAGTCGGTAAAACCAGATGTTATGTTATAAATATAGCGTACGCGTTCCATATTGTTCCATTGTAATTAGGGTACCGTAGCTTCGACATACAAATACCTTTGTCTCTCCTTAATTTGTCAGCACGATTTTAAATAAACAGACGGAATAATTTTGTGTTAGCTAACTTCAGCTTCCCTGTAGTAAATAATTTTTTACCGTGCGTAAGTCGCCACCGATGCGGGACGCGCTCACGTCGTACCTGCGATGGGGTTTCTTCCGTCATGACAGCGCCGTACGCCATATACGTTTGGGAAAAACCGGGTGCAATAGTTAACACATACAAAGTGGTGGTCACATATAACGTAGGAACATCGTACGATGTTTTTTTGTTTTTTTTTAGTGTACCTAGTCTCAGGTAAATCGCAGGTAAATCGCACGTACTGAAATTAGCCATCGCCGAGCGTCCTCCGCCGGAAATTGCAACTAAAGATGATTTTGAACATGTTCAAAATTTCATCCTTCGTCGTACGATTTTTTGCAGCCCACAATTCAGGCTTTTGCCACGGCCCTTTTTCTATAATTTGTTTGTTTCTGTTTTATTTAGCCAGGGTGGCCCAACTCAGTGCACTACACTGCTTTGCAGTGGGCCCTGGATAACACAATACAATTAGTACAAAACATAAGTCTAAAATACATATACACCGATACATACAAACTTTACCATGTTTACAGAGCCATAATCCATACTAGTAGTCCATATTCCGTTCCTATCGTAAGGTGAGGTCAGAGGTCAGTTCATTTGTTTCAACATCCTCTTAAACGTTACACTGTTTGGAGCATTTTTCATTGAAAGTGGTAGCTTGTTCCATTCACCAACACCTCTGTGGCTGAACTTTCGCCTTCCACATTCCAGACGTGTCTGAGGCAGTTGCACAGATCGATTTAGACTGTGGCGTGTGGGATAGTTATGATACTCCGATACCATCTGAAAGACGTTGAGATATTCTGGCAGTTGTTGGTGAACAGACTTATAAACTGTTTGTAGCAGGTGCTCATTTCTCCTAGTTGCTAAGGTTTTCCAATGTAGACTTGAGAGTTCAGTATTACCAATGTGAGATACATATGACAGCCCAAGTATAATTCTAGCAGCCCGATTGTGTAGCTTTTGTATCTTATCTAAGAGGCCTTTACCACAGTTGCCCCACACTACATCACAGTAGTCCAGTTTGGGCAGGATCATACAGTTGAATAGCATCTCAAGGGTACATTGTGGCAAAACTTGGGTAAGGCGCCGCAAGACACCCAGTCTCGCCGACACACCATTGCATAACTTATCTATGTGATCTTGCCATGTTAGACACGAGTCAAGCCAGACACCGAGATATTTAAAGCTGGAGACAACTTCCAAACATGTGCCAGAAAGAATTGCTGTCAGTTGGTCTTTACCTAGTCGCAGCTTCGCCCTAGTGCCAAAAAGCATGGCTTTACACTTCTTCACATTTAAAGTTAGTTTGTTTGATTCTAGCCATATTTCTATACTTCGGAGATCTTGGTTCAGTGCTCTATTTACATCACTGATTGTACTGGACGCATAAAACAGTGCAGTGTCGTCTGCATACAGTACTACTTTTCCATGCTGTAGGACATCAGGCATGTCGTTGATATAAAGAATGAATAGTAACGGCCCCAGTACAGACCCTTGGGGGACTCCCACCGAGATGTTCATGAAATCACTTGAGACCCCATTTACCACTGTGGTCTGCTGTCTGTCGTTTAAGTAGGAGCGGAACCATGTCAGTTCTGTGTCTTGGAAACCACTTATCGAGAAGGATCGTGTGACATACCGTGTCGAAGGCCTTCTTTAAATCAAGAAAGACTGCACCGGTAAAGAGTCCCTTCTCCATGTTGTCAAGAATAGTGTCAGTGACATGGATCAATGTTGTTGCTGTAGAATGAGCGGGTCTAAAACCTGACTGAAATTTGTTAAGTATCTGATGTTCGTTTAGAAAGGCATACATCTGGGCATGAACAGCTTTTTCAAACATCTTCATAAAGGATGGAAGAACAGATATAGGTCTATAGTCACAACAGTCATCTTTATCACCACCCTTAAACAGTGGAGTCACGTGCACTTTAGCCCGTTTCCACTCCCTGGGGACTTCACCGGTAGAAAGAGACAAATTGTAGATGTAAGTTAAGGGACCTGCAATCGCAGGTGCAGCATGCCGAATGAGCTGACTGCTTATCCCATCCAGCCCGGTACTCTTCCCTAAGGGAATGCCTAACAGTTGTTTGTACGTGGACTCTGTGGAGATGTTTGTGAACTTGAAGGAGAACCTTGGTGGTCCTACAATCGGTGTGTAGACACTAGTGAAAGCTGCGGCCAGTCTTGCACCTATAGCGGTGAAATACTCATTAAAGGTGTTTGCAGTATTTCCTTCATTCTGTTTAGAGGCATTTTCAGTGTGTCTGGCTGGACCTGGCAGAAGTGTCTTAAGCGTCGCCCAGAGACTTTTACTGTCTTTACTTTTGTCTTTGATTTCATTGTGGTAGTATTGCTTCTTCAAATATTTTGCTGTGTTATTACATTTATTCCGTAGTCTCTTAGCTGTCTCCCACACATGAGGTAGTTTTGTTTTCTTAGCCCTGTTGAAGTACAAGTCTCTGTCACGGGCCATGGCTAAGTATTCTTGGATCATCCAGGGGGGCTGGTGACCTCTGATTCGTACAGTTACCCAGGGGGCATACTTATCACAGATATCAGTCAATATTGTTTGGAAACATCCCAGTGCTTCATTAACGTTGGAACATTTTTTCTACTTCTGTCCATGGTGCACTGTACAGCTCTTCCTGAAAGGCCGCTTCGTTGAACTGTCGGTAGGATCTGACTCTTGCCGTTCTTGGAATCCCCCGGGGTTGCTTAGCCTTCCACACTACGTAGGTGAAGTTGTGATCGCTGAGTCCGGTGGACTCCACACCACATTCTATTACCTTCTCCGGAGCGGTTGTTATAATAATGTCAATACATGTAGATGAACTTTCGGTTACCCTAGTTGGTTCATTTATAAGTTGTTTTGCTTGGAAAGTGTTACAAAGTTCGTCTATTTTCTTACAAGAACTCTTTGTAAACATGTCACAGTTTAGATCACCAATTAGGAACAGTTCATCAGAGGTGCCTGTGGCAGAAATCGTAGCAGTTTCAAGGGTATCAAAGAACTCCGGTTTTGAACTTGGTGGGCGGTAGACGGTGCCAATTATAATTGGTTTACCGACAGTGTGTTTCACCTGATGAGTGACAAATTCATCGATTTCAACCGCATTCTGATGGCTTAAGTTTTCCATGATATTGGCTGAATAATTGCCAATGTTGATGCAAAGTGTAACCACAAGAACACGGTAGCAACCTGAAAACAACAAGCCCGTGGAAGAGCCTGCTTCCAAGGTTAGATTTTCCACGTGTCAGATCTAGTACCACACACAGGTGATGTAGTACAATTGTTTGCTGTCTGTATACACGTGGGTTCATAATTACATCAGACCTCAGTCCTGTCTTGTCTCTATTTTAAGTTTGCCAAGAGAACACTTTACGGATGGCCCAGAGAAAGAATATGGCAGGTCAGTTGTATTTTCCATCAAAAAGAAAGCACATAACAGGCAAAAAATAAACCCACGTGTATACAGGCATCAAGCAATTATATATGCGCGTGGTTCTGGACCTCACGCGTGTAAAATCTAAACTTGGAAGCAGGCTCTTCTATGGGCGCACTGTTTTCTGGTTGCTATTGTGTTCTGATGATTACAATTTGCATCAACATCGGCAATATATCAGGGTAACTGAAACCATCAGAATATGGTCGAAATTTATGAATTCGTCACCTCATCATTAGATAAAAAGGCCGCAGTAAAGCCTGAATATGGGGCTTTAAAAATCGTACGACGATGGATGAACGATTGAACATTGCCCGACGATTTTACCTACGATTTACCTGCGATCATCGTGCGTTGTACGGGAAATGCATCATAGGTGCATCGTAGGTACGACGTGAGTTTAATGTGACAGGGGCTTTAGCGACTGTTTACGCCGCTTGTTGCGTTCCAAGCCATGTCAACGTTGACGATCCATTCTTTCGGGTATGGCAATGAGAGTAGATGCTTCATGAACGCACAAATGCCACAAATGTGCCACAAGTACGCCACAAACTGCCGGGGAAGAATTGCGACATCGAAAACTGAAATGGTGACGTACATTTGCACTCGGCACGGCACTGCGTGTGACCAGAAGGTATGCGGCAAATCTTCCTTGTTTTTCCAGTCAATCCAGTGCAAAGTTATGACTTATTCTAAACAACGCCATCAATTGTCTTTAGAGCTCCCTATTCATGATTCTAGATTTTTTTGAGCAAGCAATGAAAAATCGCCATTTACATTCAATGAACTTCGTGTTTATGCATTCAGAGATCTCCGACCCGTGCCGCCCACATCAAAGCAAGCGGCCTGTCAATCTTTAATCAACATGCGGGGTTAGGTTTAACATGTTTGCAACATCAATGCGTTTGCTGGTGTCGACGGGAACTTATCAAATGCAAGTTTATCCGACGTGTTTCAAGCTTGATTAATAAGATTTGCGGTTTTGGAGCCTCACTAGCTCGTACGCGATTTAGACAGTAGGACTATAAAAGCTGGTGCGGGCTGCTTGCCCGAGGTGAAAATGTCTTCTTGGCCTGAAAAATGAAATTAACCAGGCTTAAATTGGATTGCAACACCAGGGCCCCTTATCCCCAAATGGGGGCTGAATAGCATAGTTCCGGTCAGGGGAACACCAGAGCGAAGTCCTAAGGACTGCGACTTTTCCATTAGACGATAAACCGGACAGTGAGTGAGTGAGTATTAGTGTGCATGTGGGGTGAGCAGTACAGTTGGGATTCAGAAGGTACCAACACTCAAAAAGTTTACCTGCTCCAAATTTTCTTTTTATCTTTTAGAAGGCCATGTCTTGTCGTCAGTACAAAAGAATACTACTTTTTACTAGTGTGTTGAAAGCTAAGGGCTGCTACTAAGAAAACTTTTACTGAAATGTCTCATGGTGTAAGGAAACTGGACATTTTCACTGAACTTGAACTTCATGATGGTGCCAAGTGATTGGAATCATAAATAATTACAACAGGTTTTATCGCGGTGATGATAAGTTCACGGTACAGAGGTGACCGTGAAAACGGTTAGCTACAGTGAAAGAAACAAAAATTACACAGTACTCCTGAGATGTATCTGCCATGGTGCTGAAATGCCTTCCGATATAGTGCACAAGTGCAATATTCCAACAGAAAATCTATTTTAAAAACACTATTAATAATATCTTTCTTGCAGTTCAAGTTGTAAGGGCTAGATATACAAAAATATCATGTTATTACCTTTCTTATAAATATACACCATAACAGGAATTTCAGCAAACTAAAAGTTAGAATAAATAAAAAATGTCATTCACTTTCATTACAAGAACGTAGATTTGCAAAACAGTATTGACATGAAATTTGAAAGTCAAATTAACACATAGCATTAAAACATTACCTCCCTGTCTTTATTTCATAAATACTTCCACGGACAGTGTTCTGATGAACTTTCACTACTTGTCCCACCACAGAGAATTTTTCAGCGTACTACCAGGTTCTCCTCTGACTCACACCACTATGCTGTACAACTACCAGCCTCTAAGTCATTCTACAGTAACATCTTTTTTCCACGAACTGAAAAACTCTGGAATTCCCTCCCAGCCCACTGCTTTCCCCCCAAATACAACCTACAAATCTTCAAAACAAACACACACCGCTGTCTCTCACCTATGCCACATTAGTTCAATTAGTTCAATGCCGAGAAGTGGCCTCTTAGGGCCTTGCATTGAGCGAGATCGTCAAAAAAATAAGCTCTAAGTGCAACTTAGTGAAAGTAAAATGTACATCTCCTGAATGTGTAATCATATCAATGCTGGTTTAGGTCATTCTACTTGGAAAAATTAAAACCATGGGAACTCAAGTGCATTTTTATTACAGTAGCTTTAAACCAAGCTCGGACTTTAGGATGTTAGGCGTGTCAAGTCGACTTTGATGTTAAAAGGAAAGTAATCTCGATCCAGTTTTAGCTCACTGAAGAGCTAATCTTCCACTGGTCGTGACAGAGAAGAAGACAGATGCTATGTACAGTATTTACAGGTTCATTGTACCGGGGAAATTGCCCTAGCTCTTTTCGAATAGCACAATGAACAGTGGACCACGGCTTAACGTCCCGCCCTAAGGATTGCGATCTTTTCCGGTAGCGTGCATGTCGGGTGAGCAACACAGCCTGGATCGAACCCGGGGCTTGTAGTTCCAGAGGCAAGATCGCTAACCACTGGACTACGCATGCTACTACATGTAGATGTTACATTATAACTTAGCCACTGAGACACATCCCAGCAAAGAAATCAAAGGGCACTTTCTTGCATCGGGGACAGGGGTGTGGCGGGCAACCCTTCATGGCGTGAGATGTCATCATACCATGGTAGTACAGTCGGATCCGTCTTATACGAGCCAAATTCTTCTGGTTCGAAGGCGAGAGACCCCCGGTCAGGGATCTTAGATTTAAGGGTAGCCCTGAAGCGCTGAAGGAAAAACCAAGAAAGCAAGATATTTCTGTCAATGACCACTTTTTAGATTATCTAATACTGACTAGCTTTGACACAGTAAAAAAGACTACAATGTTTAACATTTCAGGATATATCTTCTTCATTCAATTGGAACAGCGTTTTACGCAAAGACAAGCTTTTAACTGTCTTCAACAAATGAATTTGTATTCATTATAGTTTCTACATGTAGAAAGACAGGAAAAAATACCATTATCTATCAATACATTGTGTTTTCTATCAATGCATAGTGAATTATCATAATTCCACTTAGTACCCTCAGACAGCCAATAATAAAAATGGTGAATCTAAAGAGATCTAATAAATTAAATGTAGCATCAGTAATAAGAAAATCCTGGAGATATGCACACAGATGAGAAGGCCTCAAAACACTATCTTGAATGTAGTGGTCTCATGGTACCCGGTGGAATTATGTCAGTTGATGTTTCAGAATACAATAAAAACTCACATAAAGTAATACATTTGTACTTAGAATTGTACTTTACACTATACACATATATTTAACTGGTATCTGTCACACTTCTTCCATTTCTACCTCTACAAAGCCTCCTCTCTCCTTCATCAATGCATGGACGGCTCCGATTGGTAGACAGATGATTGAAAGCGACGCAATCACCCAACCAATACCCTGCCCCCAGCCTGGGTAGTAGTAGTCCCCATACCTTACAGGGGTGTACTGAATGAACCCAAAGATCATGATCCCCTTGAAAAAAAAGAGGTAAATGAAGACAAGTAGAGACGGCAGACTTCACCACCATACCTATATAGCTTTGTTACCGGTACCTTCCCAGTTACATACACAAAAATAGCAGCAGCACAGAGTATTGCATGGCATTGTGTACATTGGAGGAGATACATGTATGCCAGCATTTTTAACACTTACCAATCATGAAAGTAAGACTCATAGAAAAATCCACACAATCAAATCTATAAGACAAGTCACAAAATCACACATCTAAAAAGGTAACCCGGGGGTCGACCGATGATGATGATGATGATGATGATGAAAAAGGTAAATAAACGATTATGAAACATAAAATGTACAATTTTAAAGGAAGACTAATGCAACAATTAAAATGTAATGTGTCAGAACACTTAAAGTCTTACTCAAACAGGTTTTCCCAGTTAAGAATAAGTAGCATTGTATTTATTTTGCCAGCTAATTTTAGTGACGCTGAAGAAAAGTGATGGATGTCACTCGAAAGGTCCAGAATCAAATCTCCAAATTTTATCTAGTTGTAGATTTTGAATTGTCTTTACATACTTACTCCAATGAGTATCGGAGACAGTCCGTACCAGCACACGATAAAGTACAGCCACGGTTTGTTTCCTGTCATCTCTTCAATATTCCGGGCAAGCCTGTTGGCACCTGTCAAAAATGACCTCATAATTATTCAGCTTCTTTGAAATTAAGAAGACTAAAGAAGGAAATTTCCTTTTTTATCATTTTTATATAATATGGGAAAAGAAAAAAAGTCAAGGAATTTTCGATTCTTATGCTTTGTGATACCATACCGTAAATCCATGAGATTGCAACAACTTCGAAAAATGCAATGATCATGAGAGAGATGGCAGAAGCATAGAAGTCAATCAGCTGGAAGAAGTACATCCCTCCCTATATATAGAAGACACAATAAACGTCTTAGTAACATGACCAAAAATGGACATCCTCAACTGAGATTAAGCCTGTTGCATTTTCAGTGTTGCTAGACTGGTGCAAACGCAGCTTCGCTACAGCTCACGTTTTCAGCCAAGTACCCCGGGTCACCAGTGTTTGGTCCTTTTATGCACAGAGGTTTGAGACCAGCTAACATCTAAATCTCTGCCCTACACTTGGCCGCTGGCTTTACGTCACCATCCGACAAGAGGGTCATCATGCAACAATAATCACAAATACTGGTAAGCCGTTCTGAGCAAGCACTGAACCTCATCCCTCTGGATCCACAGCATTTGGTCCATATTGAAAAGCAGCAGGGTTGCTAATACCACTTGCACCTTGGGACCATGAACACATCTTTAAAAAAAAGTACATTTTCAATAGTCTAACCTGTGTGATGTTGGGGAGCCCCAGCAGGTACGACACACAGCACACGAGGAGGACCAACACCTCCTTCCTCTTCAGGTACTTCCTGATCAGCGGGTGGAAGTGGTCGTACAAGGTCATGATGATCACCTCTACTGTACAAAACTGGAGATTTTAAAAGTGTGTTATTTAGAATTTAGAGATATTTCTACAATGTATTAAATTATTTTGCTTGCTTCAGTTACTATGAAGCCACAAAGCTATGATAAGGGCATACATGTCAATGTCACTTTGATCTCAGTAGCATATGCAAGTCAGGTAATGTTGAAAAGTACCAGCAAATACATGGCTTGAATTTTGTTTATCAAAAATGATTTCATGCTTTGAAAATGTTGGTAGAAACAGGTTATCACATTCAAGTGACCTGTTTACAATACACTGTAATTCCCAAACCAATCAGTAGGAGGCACTGCTACATGTACTACTGTGAGCAACAGGTCATTACTCTTACCTGAGAGTCAATTCCCAGGAGAAGGAGCATGATGAAGAAGAGAATGGCCCAGAGAGGAGACACAGGCATCGTGGCTATGGCCTGGGGGTACACCACAAATGCCAGTCCTGGACCTACAGTTTACATCAGTGGAAACATTCAGTTACATTGTACTGTATAAGCTTAACATCATTGTAAATTAATTTATCTTTGCAGGGACTAAATTTCATGGTTGGAAGGGAAAAAAGTTTCTCTGTTGTATCAAGCTAAATGGGGCTGAAACAAGTTTGCATTTACAGTTATTGATAAAAAAATTTCCTAAATTCACATTTTTCCTAAATGATCATATCTTGAATAGTAACTGAGTGAAACACAACAGCAGTAGCCTCACTTTACATGCGGTAAATCAGTAGTTTGATTCCCTGAACAAGTCCCAAAAAAGCAAGTAGTACATACAGCCTCTCTGCTCAGCACTTTAATGAGAAAAAATATGGACATTGAACAAAAAGTACTACCAGTGGACTTATCAATAAGTAGTATTATCTTCAAGTCAGGCTTGCACAACTGCTTGGCCCCAAAGGCACTGCCCAATATGCCATACATGGCATAGGAAGGATTGTAACTGATGTGTGTTACACCTTGAGTAGCAACCTCCTCAACAGTAGTGCCCTGTAAGAACGCCATGTAGCCCATGATGGAGAAGATGGCGAATCCCGCCAAGAGACTTGTTGCCGAGTTGATGCACGCGATCATCAACGTGTCCCTGTGGGTCAAAGTCAAAGTAATTGAGTAAAAAAGAAGTTGTGAAATGTAGTTTCATAGAAATGTTAAGGCCATAGGGGCAGTATTGGGCTGGAGGGAGTGAGTGAGTAGTACCTCTCCAACCAAAGTCAGGTACCCATTTACACCAGAGTGGAGTGTGGAGAGTCTACCTTTCCCAAGGACACAATGTCAGGACTGATGCAAACTGGAATTGCACCTGAAACATGTCAATCCCCTGTCCACAACCCTTAACACTGGGCCGTCTACGCCACATCATAAATGACAGTTACTACCGATTGTCCTAAACAAAACAGCTATTCAATATGATATAAAGGCTTTGCTCTCAACATCATAACACTATTAGTCTGATGCTATCCTGAAACCGTATAATTTCTATTTTCTTCTACTTCACTCTTGTAATGAATGACAGTATATAATCTCTCACTTGAAGACGTTGTTGTCGAACTTGTTGTAGCTGGATAAGGTGATACAACCTCCGAAGGCGATGCCGATAGAACCAAAGTTCTGAGCAGCAGCATTGATCCACACCTACACAGATAAAAAGAAGTTATCATACAAATTTAAAAAATCAGCTTTGTTACCTAAATTGTCAAGAAGGTTATACGTTGGGCAGTGTTTTTATGTCTGTGTGTCTGTCTGTCTGTTGGTCACCAAGATGACTCAAGAACAGAAATGATTAGATTTTGGGTGCCCTCGAGGCTTTTGACTGTACTGCAGTGGAACCTCCGGTTTCGATTTTCTGGTGGCAGATAGTTTTTGATGTTATGATGAAGTGGTGTAGGTCTGAGCCCCCAGGTAGTTGTTCTGGAACTGCCAGGGCATTTTTGTTAACGTCTTTGAAAGAGGATAAGTCAAGAAGGGGTTGATGGATCATCATGATTTTTGGTATGGTAGCTCATTGACAAGTGATGATTGACATTTAGATGACATTTATGCAGAGTAGGATGTCATTTGCATAATTGATGAGGAAATTGTGGAAATCTACCGCATTATAATTGCTAAGACTATTCCATGTGATACATGAAGTGTGCATACCTCAGGGATTACTGAATGCAGCATTTAGTACGCAGACAACTTTGAATGTTTGGCGGTCTTAAGGTACCCGGCAGATGTATCAAAGTTGACAAAACTGTATGTTTAAGTCTTGACTGACCTCAGCTGTACCCAAGAGGTACCATTTGGGCTTGAGGAAGAACATGATTCCATCAACTGCTCCGTCCAACGTCACACCGCGTATCAGGAGGGCAATCAACACGATATACGGGAACGTCGCAGTGAAATATACCACCTGTGAGTGGAGGTAAGACATGGATTTCATAAGATTATGCCCGAGTTATGAATATCATTTTGATGATAATATTGGTCTAGTGATACATGTATTGGACTGGAACTGAAATTGAGACACCTGTTACTAGTATTAGCCTTGGAGGCTGTTATGACTTGTTTCCATGGTGACAGAATCGGTCACGCTCCAATTGGACAAATTGGACAGATATTCAAAGTGAGAAAGAATTCTGAGCTTTTATTGGTATTTAGACTCATTCTAAGAATCAGTAGCCTGCCCGAGAAGTGAACAGCTACAAGGTCTCAGGAAAGGGGACTCAATCAGTGCAAGCTATGATTGTGTATTAGTGCATTGACTGAGCTTAGTTTGTGTAACACATCCTAATAGTTTTGTATCATCAACTGTCTAAAACGGATGTTAAAGGATTAAGATAATGTGTATATACAGTGTCACACAACTGTTTTCATACCTTTCCTGTTGATTTGACACCTTTGAAAATGCACAGGTAGACAATGATCCAAGCCAGCAGCAGGGTGAGGGACAGATCCCACTGAGGGGCTCCAAAATCATCAATCCCACCACTGATCTCCAGGACATTGTGGCTGGAAACACAAAAGAACATCGTGTTGAGAATCTTTTTCTCTTCAGTTTTTATTTCTTTAATCTGAATTAGCTGGTATAACTACCATTCAGCATAGCACATCATGTTTGCAGGCACATTGTGACGGCTAATCATATCACACTGAGCAACTTGTCACACCTAAGCCATTCCAAATCATATCTAACTCTAACAGTTGTCATCAAATATGCTAGGGCCTTAATTAGAAAGCTTCAGACAACACTCAACCTGGTTCCATAATCTGCGATGAATTGCAAGAAAAGCAAAGTTTTGAAAATGAAAATAAAAGCGTCTATACTAGAAGAACTCGTTGCTAGGCGAAGTGCTGTCGTTGTGGAGAAGGGAGCGGTTCAGACCAGTGGTGCAGTTTCCAGTGTTCCAGGGGTTATCACACCGCGCCCACGGCAGTGGCTCCTGTGGAAACAACCTCAAATCTGATTTCAACACAAGAACTTGATATATGTCAACTTAGTTTCTGCTATATATTGCCTTACATCAAATGCACAATGTAGTTAGTGTCTTAGAAAAAACAAAATTTCAAATCAGACTGACACATTGTATTTCAAAATGAATTTTTTCCAATATTCTGCATTTCCTCAATTCAAGATCACACTTTTTAGCTATGGAGGTGTCATAATGGCCAACATAATCATGACAGTCAGGATGCAAACTTAATTCAAAGTTCAAATTGCTTGAAAAATCAGCAGGCGATCACATACAGGCCAGGAAACTAGTGGTCATATGAAGCTTTAGCACCAATTGATCCATAAATTGTTTACATAGAAATTAATATTTACACAAGAAAATTACATGGTACCCATACTTATTGTGACTTGACATGACATGAATCTTTCACAAACAAACAAAAATGACAGCAGTTATTTCTTTTAGTTCCTTTCACCCACCTGGAATGAGTTGAAGAGGTAGTACAGAGCCCAGGTGATGATGACATTATAGTAGGTGGAGAAGAGAAATGTGATCACCACTGTGGCCAATCCAGCTCCTGCGAAAGATCAACAGTTACCAACAGCCACAGTCGGAAACACTGTAATCATTATGCATGGACCGATAGTCACAGTTGAAGACAGCCAGAGTCAAAACAATCTGAAACATCATCTGCGTACAATTCTGGAAACTAAGGTTAAATCTCAACAAAAAAGTGCCATGTAGGATTTTCTTGTCCTCTTGTGACTCCTCACACTTGAAGCTTCTGACATCATGGTGCTGAATTAATCTATTTATAGACTTGAATCAAAGTCCAAACAGTTTCTTTTTTAATTCTCACACTGTCAAAATTTTTGAATGGCAAGCTATCTACTTATTATGATTTAAAAATACAAAATATGAGGGAAATGCTACATGGCCTAATTCTTTATTGCTAATAACAGTAAAAGCACCCCCCCCCCCTTCCAAAGGATAACAAGTAGACAGCATACAGTAGTTAACTTGGGGTACCATCGTATCAAGGTACCCAGTGTAGCGGCCACTGAATAATCACCCCTGGCCAGCATGTACCTGGGTATATTCCTGGCTATAATGTAATAAGTTATTTTGTACTTTGTAGCTGGTTGATGACACTAATCATCATTCTGCAGTGTACTGCTCTATTAATAAAGACTCCACTGTCTGCAAGCTAAACTTGTAAAGCATCAAATAATAAAGTCAAGCAGGAACAAGGTTGAATACATTTATAATAGTAAGATTCTACCTGTTTAGCAGATTTTTGATCAGGGTAAGTTTGGGGATGAGAACTGACAGAACCAAAGGACATATTGGGTGAGTGCGGATCTAGATCATAAAACCTAAATTGTACATAATTATGTCTATTGATGTTGATAAAAGAAACCACACAAACCGCACCAAAGAACCTGAAAAAGAAAGTCAAAAGTCATATATCAAATTCACAGAAGGCACATGCTGTATAGCAATTATGTTGTCACCTGTGCCAGTGCTTGAATATTCACTATCTCGGACTTTATTATACCACAATTAATCTTTACCTTATCAAGCTTATCCTGCTGTGGCTCACAGGGAAATTTTGCAAAACCTGCAAAAAAGTATCCGTGGTATCATACCTTTGAGAAGAGGGCAAATCTTGCCCAGCGCCCCCACAGGCCCCTGCTGTGTGTACTGTCCCACTGCCAGCTCCATGTACAGGAGGGGAATACCACACAGGAACAGCATGATAAAGTAAGGGATGAGAAAGGCACCTAAAAAACACACACATTAAGCTGCACATGTCAAATTTTCTGTTTGAATTTTGCTGCCTTTAGTCTAGAGTGTTCTGTACATGTGTTAGCTAGTTAACCTAGGAAAGGCAATGCCAGCCTGTTGGTTGGTTATCTCCCTAATACTTAATAAGGCTGCACCAAGTAATTTTTATGGATGACGTCCGCGCGCGCATTGATTTTGGTCTGTTCCCAGAAGAAAAAACAAGAAATTCCACTTCCTGTAACTTTGACCAAAGGGTTACGAGAGTGCCGCAAATCGTAAGATTAACGTAAAACTCGTCACACGAAATGCATAATTCCTCAGAGCATGTGGGTTCGGTCGCTAAATATGTGAGCATAAAAGTGAAAAAGGGCGGCACCATTGTTGTTGATTGGTACGCTCTCGATGTCGGTCAGGGAGCTGACGTTTGCGCAACTGTACGAGAGACTAGTAGCGCTAGCGGCGAGTGAGTTGGTCCATATTTGGCTCTTGAATAATTGCTATTATTCATTAGGATTTCTAAAGCAGTAGGTAGATATGTAGTAATGCATGCGAAGAGTTAAGAAGCAACTAATTTTGCCTTTTTAACATACTATGTTTCTGCAGGCCTGCAAATTCAATGGGATATGGAAAGTAACAGGAATGGACAACAGCTGCTGTTCAAGTTCAACTGATTTATTCAAATCATTGCTGTCTTCATGATGAATAAAATAATTGTTAGTTGTTACACTGTGTTCTCTCATTCAATTTGTGTCCTAAGATGTGTCATCGACTATTATATTTCAAATCTAGGCATCTTGTTTTTTTCGGCCCTTCTTGGGTTTTTTTTCGCGCTCTCGCATTAGATTTAGGGTCTCCAAAGGACGTCATCTATAAAAATTAGTTGGTGCAGCCTAAGTACCTTTGCCAGGAGGTTATGTTCTGGGGGCGTGAGTCTTTCGTGAACTGTTGAACTCTATAAGTCATGTTTGGATTTTTATAATATCTGGTACATTGGCATAGGTGTTGGCAACTTGGTGTTGGCAGAATTAAGAAATGAGTAAACAAGAGTTCCACGACCTCATATCTCCATGAACAATTCTATTCATGCAAATGATTTACACATTTTCATAATATATGCTTGGCCATAAACACCTTTATCTAACTTACACATGTTGCAATATTGACAGTCCTATAATTTTCCAGTTAGATGAATTATGGTCTCTTTGCATTAATTATGCAAATTAGGAATTTATTTGCATAATTGATATCTGTTGATGCTCTACTTTCCATAAACTACATATGTTACATGTATTTGAGTCTGATAATGGAAAACACTGCAAATATAGAATTTCCTCATTAGCTATGCAAATTAAGTCACAATTAGCATAATTTGCACTTCATTATGTATATCTCTGTCTAAGCTACCTGCATACTAAGTATCATATTGACCCCCAAATTGCCACCCAAAAATCAAGACCACAGCACGTCCAGGTCAAAAGATACAAAAATGGAATTTCTGCTGCAGTACCAAGGTCACATACCAGGGGGCCCAAAATTTACCTTGAATTTCGGCTTCACAACACCTGCCCACATACCAAATATCATTGTAATCCATCAAGAGGCTCTTGAGTTATGCTGACTGGAATGGTGCGGAAACACAGACAGACAGACAAACAAACAGACAGACAGACAGACACACCCAAAACTATATCTCCATTTTTCATGGAGATAATTATGGGCCCGGGCAAAACTCAACACAAGAATTCACCAGAGTGGTCGGACCAGTTTTAGACAGTACCTAGCCCTAGGCACGGCCTCGTAAACAAAACTATTCTGACCGTTACTAAGCCCTGAGTATATAAAGTCGGCCTTGCTAACAAAATTGTTCTGTTGACAGATTTCATAATTAAGTTATCTTGCACAACTGGAAACTCCAAAACTGCTGACTATTCATCAGTTTGTCATGCCAATGGACTAAAATAATATCCGTTTGGCGGTTTGTACAACTTCATACCGCCACCGCTTTTGTAGCAGAGGTAAGGGAACCTCCAGACGTTTCCCAGTCCGACAGCATAGCCGACCATGGCCAGGAGAAACTCGGCCTTACGACCCCACTGGTCCCTGGGTTCCCCCGGCTCCATGTCGTGTACTGGCCCGCGGTGTTCGGGCTCGTCTTCTTCCTTGTCGAGCATCGGGTCTCTTACCCTGGTCTCCCGGCCGGGCTGGGTCCACACTGAGCTCAGCATGGTGGGGATGCACCTAGTTCTTTGTATTTGTTGTACTATTTTGTATGATAAAAATACCGGGTATTTTTCAGCGTACGTTCGTTTGAGATCATCTCTGTGTCCACACACCGGAAACTGTAGGACCAAGGAGGTTAAAATAGGATAACCTCGACCTCCTTGGTAGGACTCTGTCGGTGGTGTGTGATCATCATCACCTCAGTTGACCTGCGTCGGACGAGACCATTTCTTAAATATTTATGATATTCCTGTAAGCATTCACCATTTGATGTATAACCGTTACGATTTTAGATCTTGAGGATCAGTATCATCACGAGGAATACTATTTAACGCATACCTTAAAGAATGAAATGATGTTGAATGTTGACAATAAAGTTGAATAAAATTGTATTCCACGAGTGATAGGACAGTCCATTCAACGAGCAAGGCCGTGCCCTCAAGTGTTGAACTCTCTCGGGCGGACGATGTCAACAACAAAGGGTCACAAAGGGCGCCGCCTGCTTAAACCATCACAGGACCGGAGGCCACCCCTGATCGATTGTTTGTTATTCACCTAGCATCATAGAGGCAGCGTTGTTGGCGGGAATATTGCAAAAAGATCTTTATTCAGAATATCAGCTTGGCCAGAGAACAGAGGCCAGAGAAGATTATGGATCACCTATTTCACACCAATTTCTAAATCTTCCGTAAAAACAACATTTTTCGTTTTGTGTATCTCAAACACGGAAGGAAAAATATAATTGAAAAAAAAACCTTCGTAGACATAATACCGCCGTGAAATATCTAATGAGTTTTGTAAATATCTATATTGTTTTATCGTGTCTCAATACTCGATTGAGAAGTCATAATGACACAGACTACTTTGCACTCTAGCCGACTTTACACATTTAGTTACCTTCCAAATACGCAAGAGCACGATAAGGCTGTCAATCTATGGTCCTTTTAATGTTAAAGTTAGAACTTAGCTATAGTGTCAGTAGCTATACTAGAGTAGTCATGTTATATTGTTATTACCTTCGTCGACGAATGGTTTCGTCGAGAAGGTTATTCGATGATGCTTGTCTGTGTGTCTGTTAGTGAACAGAATAAGTCGAGAACGCCTGGATGGTTTGTTGTCGTAGTTGGTGTGTCGGTGTGTATGTGGGAAATCTCAAGATGATTAGATTTTGGGCGAAGTGTTTTGCATAATTAACGAGAAAAGTGTAAAAATGTGTTATATTGTATGCTGAAGTATGTGTACGTGTTGGCTGTCTTGTTCCAAGGCGTCATGGATAGGGGTAAGGGTCATGAGGGGTCATGTTGGAGGCAGGAAACGTCAGTTACACAAATTGGCTGTCAGCCAGCTGTAGGTATTGGTAAGGTAGTCTCCAAGCAGACCTATGGGTTGGCTATAGCAGGGGCAGGTTTTGCTTCAGACTTTGAAAGGGAATTACTCAAGAAGGGCTTGGTGGATGGTCATAAATTTTTGTAAGTACATAGCTTGAGTGCTGATGTACATGATTAGATACTTATTATGCAAATCAGTATCTAATTTGCATGATTAATGAGGAAAGTTTATACATCCATCAATTTCCATGATAGGACTCTCAAACATGTGACATATGTAACTGAGGAAGAGAGAAATATTAATAGATATCAGCTTTGCAAATGAGAACCTCATTGACATAATTAATGAGAAAAACTATAACTCGAGATGGTCTTGATGGATGGTCATGATTTTTGGTATGTAGATAGCTTACGTGATGCTTTGTATGATTGGATGATAATTATGCAAATCAAATTCTAACTCGCATGATTAATGAGGCAATTTTAAAAATCTGCTGTATTCCATGATATGACTATTCAAATATGTGACATTTGTAACTAAGGAAGAGAGGAATGTTGATAGATAGGAAATATGCAAATGTGGGCCTAATTAGCATAATTAATGAGAAACTACTATAATTCCATACTAGTAAATGACGGCAATTTCATACTTGTGGCATTAGGAAGTTGTGTGAATGTGAACACCATTGAATCAAATTATGCTAATAAGGAGGGAGCTTATTTGCATAATTGATGATAAATGTTAGCATAACCTTCTTTGTTAAGCTCATAGTCATAACAAGGAGGTTTGGACAACTTATGTTATTTGGGTGAAGAGGGTCAACTGGTATGATTGATGATTGATGAAAAACACTCCTAATACGTCAGTCATAAAGGTCAAAATCATTTGACGAAGGTATGAGGTCGTAGAACTCTTGTTATTGTTTGTGCGTTCACTCCGTGTTACATGTGCAGTACATGTACTTGCAATTAGCCTTAACGGGTATAAATTTGCAACAAACTTTCTCTATCTAGTACTAGTGAAATCCCTATTGTGAAAAATACAATGCGCTGCGAACGTCAGTCTATGATCATTTTAAAACAGTTAAAATCCTTGTTGCCAAAATACATTGCGCTGCCATGCAACTTTACCATGATTCCCTAACTAGGTGCTCAGGTGGCAATGGCAGCACTGTGGGGACGTTTAGCGATTACTTTAATTTTTGCAGTATCCCAGTGATTACAGGGAGGGGCGCAACAGTTAGTGCCTGCGCATAGACCCCGTAGTCAGATAAATAAACAAGGCTTTAAACCATTGAAAAATCGTTCTTGGTGGGATTTTTGGGTGAAATCTGGGCAGTTAATGAGTGGCTATGGCAGGAAAGAGTCCGACAATTGTCAAATGAATTACCTTTCTTTCTCGATCTTGGGGTTTTCCGCAACCTCATGAGATAGTGGTATGATCGTATCATCTCCAAGCAGAGGTTTCGATCGGGTGGCTAGTAGGGGCCTATTTCTAGACTCATTATGCATGCTGTTTTTTGATTTTATCTGTACTTCCAGACCAGCGACAGAGTCTGCTATAGAGGCCAGATTCATCCGTCGTTCTGCCAACTTCTGGGGGCGAGGGGGCGGGGCATGTATACAGAAGTCCGCGTGGCCCTACCGAGGTCAAACAGAAGTGGATCACCCATAGCTGTCCCCAGGTCCTCTACGCCAATCCCAGTGTCCCCTCCGTCTCTGTCTCAGACTGTGGGACACTCAGTGAGGGAGACGACCGAAGCTAACATTCAACTCCCCCCACCACACACAATCGTGCACTTTTACAATGCGTTTAGCATATCATGCGAATAGCTTCCATATGAATTTAACTGGGTCATCACAAATAAAGCACAATTCCTCACGGTGAAACGTTCTGTACTTGACAATGAGAAATACAAAATGCCTTATCGTTTGAAGACAGAGACCGTTAACAGTTAAGTGCTAGATTATCATTGGAAAGCAGATTACAGATAAGATGATGCGGCTCATAAACATGGCGTTTCATTATCCCATGCTTTATTAGGCGTGTTAAAGGTACCGTCACATAGAATGCGTAATTCCTTAACTATCGAGATGTATATCAATGTGCTATTGTATAAACCGTCCGTTTGCTTTAAGTTTGATGATAGTTTTAGTCACGGTAGATAGAAAATTACATGACATACTAGAACCACCTAGTGTTTTGTGGACTATCTAGTTTATTGACTTTCTAGAGAATCTGATCACAACTTACAACGCCCCCTTGTAACAGGTTGCTATCTCCTTTATTGTTGGTTAACCAGGCGCCACTTATACATATTGTTCACTTGTACAAGAATGAGTACAAAGACTAATTGTATTTTACCAAACCTCAAAGACATAATCTTCACAAAAAAGCCACGACCTCATTTTCAAAAACTACAAACAGTTGTAATACCAGTAATTCTACCTCCTTAGTTTTAACCTTTTCGTGGTCTCATAGCTATAGTGGCGGCGGTTTGTTTAAAGATGAAGAGGTCCTCCCTTTCTTTTATCATAAATATTTATCTTCTTAACGCCAGAATTGGATCTAAATCAACTACTCCAGATCCGTACGCCGTGAAGTGGGTCTTGTATCGGGAGACCGTGGGGCATTATCCTAATCCTCACTCTTTTTAGGAGGATTAAGTTGAGCGTCTTAGTGATGTCTTGCTCCCGAGATGGCCTAGTTCTGTACCACTGAATTACTGCATGGTTTATGAAAGTAGGACGGTGGCTTATCCTTATCGTGTAAAGAATCTTTAGAGTTTAACTCAGTACACTGTAGCCACAAAGTGGAATCCATTAGCGTCGCCTTAGATGAAAGGAGTGTGTGTGTGTGTGTGTGCTACAGCGTGATGAGTGCGCATTTTCTGTGCACTAAAAGATTTTAAAACTTTAAGTTGATCCATCTACAACTGTTGCTGTTTGAACATTTAAAGAGCAAATGCCTTTGATTGGGACGTATATGGATACAAAATCACATTTCCTCGGAAGGTTTTGGGATTGAATATACTTTCCCTCAGCAACTTTCGGGGGGGGGGGTCTAGTCGTAGTGACCCCATACAAGACCTTCCGTATCCTCCCTCCCAAGAAGCTCTTCAGATCTTCGTCAGTTGTTGGTCTCATCTATTTGAACCTGCATGCTCGCATAGTTCAAGCGAACAAAATTCTGTTTACCTGTGTTAAATATCCTTGAATTGAATCACTACCACTCGAGCCAACCTGTACACATTGTTCAAGCACTGCTTAAGCACCTGATACGATAGATATTTTCACGTGTTCTGTCTATCGGTTTCTCTAAATGTCTCTTCGTATGTATGACTGACAGCTAAAGGTAACGTTAGCATGTGCTTGTAAAGTGAGTTAACGAAAACATGTCTGGTGGTTTCTCCATTCAACAGAATTAGTGAGAGAAATCTGATTTATTTAAAAGCCGGTCACGACGCCAGAAACAAACAACCACCAGTCACAATGAGCCTCTTCATGGTAGCAGACACTATGAGACGTTCCCAGAGGTTAGGTGACGCTCAATGACGTACACCAAAACCTCGCTCTGTCAAAGCTCGAGTCTATATAACACTCGTGACGCCAGATAGCTCCACCTGCAAATAACCTCTTCTAATAGTTTAGTGTTGCTTTGCCCTGGTCGAGACGTATTTCCTTAGCTTGTTTACAAAAACGTGGAAAGAATGCCATTAAGACAACACAAAACGCCACAGTCGACTGACGCCATGTAGTTGCACCTACACTATCAATGCTTGAAAGACAACATGACCTCTTCTTGTAGTGGGGTGCAATGTCCTGCCCCTCGGCGAGACGTATTTCCTTACTTATAGATTAGACTTGGAAGAAATGGAATTTAAAAGATCACCTTTACAACCTTAGGAGAAGAAAATGGGATTTTATATCAAAAGATAGTAACGTGTTTTTATTGTCTACAATATCGTAACACAACCGACATTTAATCTACTTTACAATGTAAGTCTGTAATATTTCGTCTCAATTCAAGTCATGAAGTGTTGAAAGGTCCTTCGTCTAGAGACCTTTCATGGCGTCTTTTAGTTCCTATACGATACACATTGTCCGTTATATAGGTCACATCACGTCCATACATGAAGTACATAGAACTTAGATAGATGTATCTAATCAAGTGTTTGTTACACGATTACTTCTTAGTAGGAGTTTCAGCTAGGCTATTACTGAGAAGTAACGGTCGACAAAGATTTACGACAAAGTGTTCCGTCGCAAGACGGCTTAGTGTTGTACGACAAATCCACGGCTGTTCTGGGAACGTTCTCGATTTTCTGTCGGCTACCTATCGTATGACGGTTCGATTATAGAGATGACACCAGGCGTTTCTTTGTAAATATTTGCATTTTGTTTTGACACAATAAGTCTCTATTTCCGCCTGTCTTTGCCGTAGCCACTTTTCCCATGTGTAATGATATAATCGTCAGTAAACAAAACCAAGTATACTTGAAACCCGATATATTTACACAGTTGTATATGCGTGTATCTGCTAGCCGGACGCATATCAGGACTATTTTAAACTCAGTGTGATTTCAAAAGCCATTCAACGAACAATGATGACGTCTGAAGGGAAGTCATAAGTTCTGTTTTAGATTTCAGCCCAGCATCACCAAGGTGACCGCCCAAATATTACACCAACATATCATGTTTCTGACGTCATATGGCTTTGGTAACTGTGTGTTTTTGAAAGCTAATGCTCTTAAATAAGAATGAACGGCTTCGTTTTTTACGTAAGAGCGCAAATACACCCTCGCCTCTTCACTTAACTTTCCCATGACCTCATTCACGAAATGATACAATGAAGTTCTCAGTTGTTCCGTAATTATACCGGCGCCCTTCAGAAAAGTACACTCACTAAAAAGGAACAACAAACACTCAATGAATTGTAAGTATCTTAAACTAGATGTTCAGTAACAAAAGAACTATGTATTTGGTCAGGGGAAACTGTCAAAGAGTTTGATATATAGCTTATAGCTTCCGTAAGGTAGGCGACATGACGCACTAAGGTAATGAGGCATATTAGGCCTATTAAACATTTTGTGTTGGATCAACGGATGACAGTTACCTTTTGTTATACAATGTATGTTCGCATGAAGGCGGGCCATATCGTCAAGAGCAAGTTGGGCATGTAAAATAGAAATCGAGTAAACAAATCGATATCGGAGGATGGTTTGTGACTTGCAATCATGTACTTCGAGTTGGTTCGATCCCCTATATATCAAGCAATGAAAACTAGTTTAGCTCACTGAAGAGCTAATCTTCTACTGATCGTGACAGAGAAGATAGACACTATGTGCAGTATATACAGTTCATTGTATCGGGAAATTCCCCTACCTCTTTCCGACAGGCACAATGAACAGTGGACCCTGTCCTAAGCACTAGTACTGCAACCCTTTCCAGTAGCGTGCATATTTGTTGAGCAACACAGACGGGATTGGAACTCCCAAGCTGTTGGTCCAGAGGCAGGGTCACTATGGGTTACGCACACTACAATCCTAACTAATAATGAACGGATAGGACGCGGATTACTAGTCACTACACCACGTTTTACCTGGACTTATGACGTCATTCGTGACATATACATATGTATGTTATTCTTGTACAAATACTGCTTACTGAAAATTTGAAAAGAGACCGTTGACCGTGCAAATCTGATTTGATCAATTCTTTAACTTGTGAAGAACTTTTTATCTGTGCAAGAAATATAAAGCGAAAAAACATGTAATTTAAATTGTTAAACTCAGAAGGCAAACATGTTTAAAGGCATCCAAAGCATTTTATGAGGCTTGAAACTTGAATGAAAAGACTCCCATTTCTAGTCATTCCTACACATAGTAAGTTTCAATAACACTGTACCATTACATATCGACATTAAAGGAGCAAAGATACGATGTCGTTGTGTGGTGAGAACTGATAGAAAATCCAAGCCCTAATAGACTGATCCTGACTGTCCATCACAATCAGCGGTTGGACCAATGAGAGAGTGACTGCATGTCCGTCAAATATTTGCATTTTAAACAGTTTTAATTTTGCATTTCTACGTTTTGACGGAGGTGGGCGGGGCTATGGTATCTACAGTATTTACACTAGGCGCGTGAAACTAAAAGATCACCATGTAGCTTGTTTTTGTGCCGCTTTTAAGTACTTTTGATAAGAAATCCTTACGCAAATGTGACAAACAGTGGCATTAAATGTCAATTTCATAAAGATTACAGCAACTAGAATATTTCAAGTTTTCAAGCCTCATAAAATGCTCTGGGTGCCTTTAAAATCAAGATATGAGTCGGTGTTTCTTAGAATACGTGTACGAGATGGTTTTCGTGGCAGTGGGTGTCATTTAAGGTTGTGATAGTTCTACTTTGAAAATAGGTCGTAGGTAGTTTAGAAACTTGAGCCTTAAGTAGCGCTTTGGCTACGGTAGCCAAAACATGGGATTTGTATCCACTCAAAACACAGATGAACGGTGCCTTCAGTGACGCTGGGAAAAGATCCTCACTGAGTCAGTATCAAAATGATCACAGAAGATCTGACAGAGAAGATAAGTACATTTCATTCCAAGGTCGGATGAGGACATCAAGGTAATCGGACTGACTGTACTCAGACGTTTGTTTTACAACATTAAGGTACTGTCACAAGAAAGAAACAAGACATTTAAGATCTCATAAGGTGTTTCTTAATGCCATAGCCCTAGCCTTATCATATGCACTATAATAGCTGGTGCTCAACAAGTTCCAATCAAACCGGGGGTCTCAAACTGAGGTCATTGTCTCCAAACTCTTGTTATATCCATGAAAAAAGGCTTTTTCATGGAGATACTGTTTTGCGTGCGCTTGGTGTTTGTGTGTATGTTTGTGTCACCGGATGCTTAAAGTCAGCATAACTGTAGAACATGTACATGGATTGTAATGATATTTGGTATGTGGGTAGGTGTTAGGAGGAGGAAGGTCAATCCCCCTGGTATGTGTCATTGGAACTACAATGGCGTATTTGTAAAAATCTCCTAAGGAGAATAACTGAAGAAAGGATCGACAGATTGTCATGTTATTTGGTACACAGGTAGGTTAGACAGAGATGTACACACTGAAGTGCAAATCATGCAAATGAAACTGAATTTTGCATGTGTGTCGCCGGATGCTTAAAGTCAGCATAACTGTAGAACGTGTAGATGGATTGTAATGATAGTTGGTATGTGGGTATGGGCTGGGAGGAGAAAGGCCAAGGTCGATTTTGTTGTTTTCGGTTGTTTTCGGTTGTTTTCGGTTGTTTTCGGTATTTAGTGAGACCCAACCGAAAACAACAAAATCACTAAATACCGAAAACAACCGAAAACAACCGAAAACAACCGAAAGCAACAGAATCGCTAAATACCGAAAACAACCGAAAACAACCCCTGGTATGTGTCACTGGAACTGCAATGGCCTGTTTGTAAAAATGTTCTAAAGGAGAACAACTGAAGAAAGGAACAACAGATTTTCATGTTATTTGGTACGCAGGTAGGGTGGACAGAGATGTACACACTGAAGTGCAAATCATGCAAGGTTAGTGTGTTTGCGGTCGATTTTGGGCCCCCTGGTATGTGTCACTGGAACTGCAATGGCGTATTTGTCAAAATCTTTGAAGGAGAATAACTGAAGAGAGGAGCGACAGATTTTCATGTTATTTACTATACAGGTAGCTTAGACAGAGATGTACACAAGGCAAGACACGCGTTCGATCCCTTCGCCTTTTATCCTTATTCCTTACCAACCGTTGCCGGTCGATTGATGATGCGGAAAATGAGTCCGTTAGGACCTTTGTGTGGTCGTAATGGGATAACGTCAGGGACAAAGAGTCAACTCGCGTCGGGTCATGCAATGATGTGCTAGAATACTAATGACTGCAGTAGACACTAGAACATGACGATTTCATCTTTTTTTTTTTACGACGAAAGAGGTCAAATGTATGCTTGGCTCAAAGTCGTCCCAGCTTTCGCCTCTCTTCGGTCATGGTCAAGATGATATCTTAGAGTTCTTAAAGTCTTAGCACTCCTGGCCTTTCAGTATGCGTCATCAGCTATAGTGTTTGAAGAGCATGACTAACAGGCTCCCTCACACGAATGTGCATGGGTTCACCTTCGCTATCCGTACGTGAAAAGACAGATTTGAAATCATAACTTCATAAAAACATGGCACTTATAAATAAAGAATCATGAAATATTTTACAATTATAGCAAAATATTTATAAAACTTGCAATATATCACAAAAAATATTTCTGAAAATCATGAAAGTTAACATAATCGTGCTCCTTTTTTGCGAGGCTATGAACATGATTCCAAATGTCAGCCACAATATATCCAAAGTTGTCAGGATAGCAGTAATACAAGTAATTACCGGTACTAAAGGAGGAATAAAGCAACATCCTGTTATCAACGATTCAAACGGAACACTAAAATCCTACAACATTTAGAGAGATTTGATGCTATGACTAAAAGATAGCACAAACAGAGCACCGGTAGTTCATTGCCTAACATGAAAAGAGCCGCACTACTTGTGGGGCTTTCCGTAGAATCCGTAGGTATGAAAACGTGAGTTGTTGACCTTTCCTAGAAACCTCCGCCAATGATTGCTAGCAGGTGCCCCCCCCCCCCCCCCCATCTTCCGGTGAGCGATGAGTGACCAGAAGACCTCAACATTAGTTAGAGCGAATTGTATTGATAAAGAACAGTATTTTGTAAATTCTATGTGTTTTGTTGCCTTCTAAATCATGCGGTTACATCATGGATATTTTTTCAATTCATAAAGAAATGGGTTATACAAATGTCATTTTTGTTACACAACGATCTCCATCCAGCGGAAAGGATAGAAAGTCTACTCCATCAAAAAAGGGTGCTTTGATAGTTTAAAGAGAAAATTGTCCAAATAACTGGCCACAAGAAAGTATAGGACTATATTGCAATCTGAAAACGAGTATTTCAAGTTGAATTCAAATACACACAGCTACGAAATCGGTAAATCTTACATTCAACTCCCTCTTCACATTTTGAATGGCATCGTCGAATTGATTTTCTAAATGATTGCATCCCTAATCAAAACGGCTTCGAAAACACCTCATTAAATAAGCATTATCATGCCGCTTTCAATTACAAAAAGATATATATCTTTATACACGCACTTTCTAATCAACCTTGTCCTGACTCGACCTAAGCTGGTCTCAACAACAAGTCATCTGTTTTCCCCCACGAAATTCCCTATCGGATTAACCGTGGTTTATCATTAACACAGCACTTGATCAACCAGGCAGTCATCCTATTGCTACTTGATGTTGATGTCTTATATAGAACCATGATTATGTTCATCTAGGATTTTCTGTTTCATAGATAGGTTCTGTTTTACACTTATCAGACAGAGTTAGATAGGAAGTGTTTTACACCTGTCAGACTAAACTATTATAACAGTTAGATAGAAAGTGTTTTACACCTGTCAGACTAAACTATTATAACAGTTGGATAGAAAGTGTTTTACACCTGTCAGACTAAACTATAATAACAGTTAGATAGGAAGTGTTTTACACCTGTTAGACTAAACTATGATAACAGTTAGATAGGAAGTGTTTTACACCTGTTAGACTAAACTATGATAACAGTTGGATAGAAAGTGTTTAACACCTGTTAGACTAAACTATAACAACAGTTAGATAGGAAGTGTTTTACACCTGTTAGACTAAACTATGATAACAGTTAGATAGGAAGTGTTTTACACCTGTCATATTAAACTATCAGGAATACTTTGAAGAGATCTAGATAAAGATGAGTGGTCTGAACCCTTACGCATAGAAGGTATTGCGCAAAGTCTACCACGCAATTTTATCCTAGTGCGAAGAGTGTTCGCCTTGCATTCGGGGAGTCGCAGGTTCTAATCCCGGTGGGGTCATACCATAGATTTTTGCCAAATCATGATACGTACTGATTTACCCGCAAGCTGCACTCATAGTCAATGAAACATACTCATCAGAAAGAATCATTGACAGAATAGCAAATTAAAGTTCGTTTATTCACAACCAAATATTCACATGAGCCAACGTTTCGATGACTGTCTGACATCTTTATCACGGAAATCAGGGAATTCAGTCATTCTCCAACCTGTTGAAATTATTGACCGAAGAATATGACAGTTTAACTGACACACACCAGTACCAGTGGATTAGTCCCCTGTATGATAAAGTGACCCAGTGTGGCCCAAGGGTTATAGAAACGGAGATGAGCATACAAAAAAAGTGTGATTTGATCTTACTAATTGATTTAACCATTAATAATCCAAACGGTAGAACACTGAAACTACGTTCAATGAATTCACTATGTTCAAATGTGCACGTAAGCTTAACACTCTTCAGACACAACGTACTGAATGACCGTTGCGTGGTCTTTGAAGTGCTAGTGCCATGGGGAAGTGGGCGGAGAATGGCGCCAGAAGAAACAATTTATTGTAGGGGCTGTGTAGAATGATGAACCGAATTTACCACATTACTACAATGTAAGGGAAAACGGTAATGCTATGCTATAATTTACTTTAGTTTACTTTACTATACTGTCCTATACTATACGATACTTAACCTTTAATTACTTTACTATAAGTATACTATGCTTTACTGTACTAAAATAAAGATCAGGAATCGGAACTATCAGGTGTTTTAAACGGACTATCTTATAACTACTATTCTGTCCTCTTGTATTTCGTTATTTTGTATTTCAGACATATTTGTAGTTGAACACCATACTGCCTTCTACCCACGTGGCTTGGTTAACCAAGTTGTATCTCTTATATAAACTTACTTTCCCTTGGAAAGTAGGCGGATTTGACCGCGGCCTCTTTGTAACGTTAAACCCATTGGGAGTATCATACCGGGGTGGATGTCTCTCAGAGTGGGCCATAGTAGTAAAGACCGCGACTTTACTAAGAGCTGATACTTTAAGCTATTGGATCAACCATCTCGTAATGTAGTGCTGCGGCTGTCTGAAGTTTATATTCCACGTGATATCAGTATACAGATACGATTTAGAGGCTAATGCTCTAATACTAAGTATTCTTAATGGGTCCGGTGGGTTACTAGGAATATCGGCGACAATGATGGAATCGCAGGAAAAACAGGGAAGGAAAATTCAAGCATTTAATGTTGTAAGAAGAAAATCAAGAATGAAATGGAAAGCCAATACTTGTCAATATATATACGTATGTCAATACATATATACATGTCAATATCTGATATATGATAGACAAAGCATATTGTATAAATTCAATAAAACGTCGGGATATTATACATTAGAACCATTACCTCAGACCCAGTAACCAAAACTTCTAGGAAAAAAGTAAAGATTTGCAAATGTCTTCTGAAATTACTATATTTGCTGTTTCTAACGGTTACATGTATATTGTGTATTGCGATTGATAAAAAATGACTGCTATGCCCCCTATATGTCTTATCATCTTTCATAAGTGTGTGTGTTGCATTTAGCATCGTATCCGATGAGCCGCGCCGGACCTCGTGCCCTCGCCTGCCCTCGCGTTAACCCATGACGTACGATCATTACCGTGTGACGCTAGGTTCTGACCTGAATATTGTACACCCTATGCTATCTAATTAACCAGCAGCGTGTATAGAACAAGAAAAGCTTCGTTTCTCTATGTTCTCTTCCCATTCCGCATTACAACAAAAAAAGTTCTCTGTGCAATCGTTGGTGACTCCTACGGTTCTTCCCCCACTGACAGCCGGCCCTGTCTCATTACCGGCTCAGTGGGGGGATTTTGTGGTACCTGAAAATAGCTGGTGCGGGGTTAAGTGTGGTCAGTGACATTTTACACGTACCGAGTTACCTTTACTGTCCAAGCAGAGGTTGGGTAGAGAAATGATTGTCTTCTTCAGAGATGCAGTTGCAATCGTCGTACGTTTTTTTTGGTCGTACGATTTTCAGTCAGGCTATGACAGAGCTGTCGACAAGTGTCTACTACAACCTTTAACCTTTTGAAATGATTGTACGACGAATATGACTACGTTAGCACGACATTTAAGGAATCCCGACGACACAGCTACCCCATTTCAAAATGGAACTGTCTTTAGATATCCTACAATGTGTCTGACAAACCGTACTTAATTTACACTAATCTTATCTTCAATATTATCAGTATCGCCAGTCCATCACCAAACTCCTTGTAAGATAACACAACAATCGAGACACAACGAATGCTCTTTTGGCAAAAATCAATTAAAACCGTAGGCGTTGCTCCTAAATCAAGATTTCATTAATTCTCCCCCTTCATTCAGCATATGAAAATTTGATAAAGACTCAAATGAGAAAGTAATGCGTAATGTCATTTACTACGCTGATTATACTCGACGTTAAAAGGATTTTGTACCGTAAAGCAAATTAGGGACGAAAGACTCTATCATATGGAAGATGGCATCCGTTTTACACATAGGCTAGGCTATATACAAATTGATAGCTAAAACACTAAGAGGAAATTAAAGAGATTTGGCACACGTATGATTTCATTCAGTCTTTTAATACTTAGTAAGTCATGTTTCTTTACTCTTAGTTTACGTAAATTAGTCTACAAAAGCCTCTAACAAAAAACAAACGCTGTGTATGCGGGAACCTGATGACCGCTCTGAATTCACATGGCCCCACTTTCACACATCGCTCCACCCAGCAGCTGTAAAACAGAAACTGTTAAGAGTCCAGAAAAAAATTAGAGAGATATATCATACATGTGCAATTTCATATCATACATTTGCAATTTCATCCTCATATAGGAACAGGAAATGGGTTAGGGATATCTTAATTGAACAGCTCTCGTATCTTTAAAATAATTTCTTAAACTGAGTGCAATTTTACTATCACAGTCTCCAAGCAATTTCCCCTGTTACACCTTTTAAACATGGATGAAACCTTTATTTCGGATGATCATAAAGACATCACCCACAAACACACCCATACGCTCTTACGGGAGTGATTATCTTAGTGTGGTGGGACCTGTCAAAATGTAAGAGTCATATATGATACATTCGTTTCGACCTATTACACGGACCCCTGTGTGCTAGATTTCTCGGCGGTGGTTGTCTATCTTCATCTGTCGCCTACGCCTAAACTTACGATCTGAGAAAGATGCATGGTGGATTCTTCTGTCAGCTGTCTAGCTTCTTGAGCACTAAGAACAGAATATGACCAAAGTTCGCCTCCAGGCGACAGTTTGGTCAGTCACAAGACGAAGATTACGTCATCAAGTCTCTTGCACTTCAAGATCTCTTTCATTTTCACACGTCACACGTAGTGATTCCCGCGAGACTTTGTTTTGACGTAGTTAGTCCAAGCAGTCCGAATCCGTGCCATACATCATGAGCTGTACGCGGCGAGGCATTACTGACGCAAATTTGAATTATTGAAAACTCGCTGCACGGCAAATTGATACTTTTTAAGTGGGGATTCCATGGGGACGAGACCGTTGAGGGACCGTTAATCTTTCAAACATTTAAAAATTGACCAATCCCTCAAAGGTCTTATAACTGTCTCCGTCTCTGTGGAAACCGTCTAGTAGAAATGGAGAATTGCGACATGCTGTCGGATACAATGTGTTAAAACCTTATCTTAGCACGTTCACACCTTGGTTCCTGCAACTGTATCAAGTCCAACGTACCGTTTCAGGTACGAAAAGATAGATGCACTATATGTTATTACCTCTGAGCGGCCCAATGGCCACATGGCGCTGACAGATATATGAGTTCCTGCATTTTTAACAAGCTTGTCCACCCACTAGCCTCCGGTCGATTAGCTATGCTCCCGAAATGTGATCAAACTTCGCGTACTAGACTATAATGTGTCAGCCTCTGATTGAGAACCCCTGCTCAATGGATATGTCTTGAAGGCAACTACAAGCCACGGTCATATACATGTAGACTGCTTAACCCATAATCAAAAATCAACCTTGACCTTTGTCTTACCAACACCTACCCGAGTACCAAATATCGACGTAGTCTATCCAGAAGTTCTTGAGTTATGAGACTATAAAAATCCGGAAACAAAAACACACAGACAAACACACACAGACAGACACACCCAGACACACCCAAAACAAAATCTCCGTTTTTCATGGAGATAATAAAAGAGTTGGAATAGGACGAGTAACACGAGTATAGACGTAGAAGTGCTGTCACAAATATGAAAAGTTGGTGACCCCAAGCTCTATACCAAAACTTAAGGAATTTGTCAATACTGTACCGTAACTATACCTAGCAGCCTAAACATGACAGGCGATCTAGATACCTCTTTCTTATGATTAAAAAATTGATTTATAGCATAGCTGCCAGAAAAAACTTTGTAGGTGTAACCCTACTGTAAGAATATGAATACAGAAGTAAACGTTATATTTTTCGTACTTGTTTTTCCAACAATTCGAAACCAGACTCATTTTGTTCCTATATTGCAGCAACAGTAGGTTTCTGAACGACGCGAGAAGCCGAGGGGTCGATCCTGCACATGTCGTTCCAAGAGTATGTGGTATATGTTTATGCCGTATAGTTTGCGCTGTTGCAAAAATATGTCGTAAAGAAAAAATGGAATTGTGATGAGAAGGTTGTAAGAATCAACACCAAAAAAACATATAAAGATCCGTGCCTATACTAGTGCTTCAACTCCCATGGCCTATAGAAACTGTGTAAGCCCCCCCCCCTCACGCCATGCTATCATTCGTGGTAAGATTCTTTTGTAACCGTACAGCTTTTTTTATGCGAGGCTATGATTGAAACTACCGTCAACAGGAATCACAATAACCTTTTCTGTCGCAAGGCAGACGAATGTCGCACGACACATACACGACTGTCCCAAGAATAACCCCGATTTGCTGTTGTAAACTTATCGCAGGACAAAAGTGACATGGCCATATATACGGCCTCGTGATTACGCATATTTTCAAATAACGCGTTCAATCATTGGACAACTATTATAATTAAGTTTCCTCTCATGCACATATACGACAGTCTATCTCAGTCACATTAGGTTTTTATAGGATAATGACAAGAACTATAGCTATGTCCTATATCCTGGAAATTGGAATTGGTATTTGAGCAATGGTGTGGAATAGCATATTAGTCTTATAGGCCCCGAAAAACTGTTTAAACTTAATAGAAAGGATGTCGAGCCGGATTTGATCACCAGACATTACGTCGTTATGTGTGTTCCTGTTCCCTCTACACTCTATGTCGCCCTTCGCCTTCGTGTGTAGAAGAAGGTCTCTAAAGGAAGCGTTATAAGAATGTTCTTCTGGGCACCTTGCCAGTTCAACAAGCCGGCAAGCCCAACGGGAGCCGTGCACCGGGACTTAGAATAGGTCAGGAGAGCAAAATGCCCTAGTCGTGCCGGGGCTATGTCACCTGTGCAAGATATCCGTTTGCGGTCCGGGGCTATCAATCAATCAATCAATCAATCAATCAATGTATGAAATCAACATGTTAACTAGTGATTGGTTCTTTTACTAAATTGATTTTATCGCCGTTTTTTTTCTAAGCCACTGGTACTGCTTAGACGGTGGAAAGGGATCTTTTCAGAACACTAGGAGACCCTGAAAGCAAGGAGGTTAAAATATTTTAACCTCCTTGCTGAAAGCGATACCCTAGAATAGCATAGGGAGCCGGGCTCCGAGACTAATGAGACATGACACGGTGTTTGTTTTATCGCTGGGAGAAGGTATTGTCCTAGAACACGTGAAGCCCACGGCTACAGCATCACAGGAATCAACCTGTTATGCATGATGCAGCTACCAGTGGGAAACCTACCTGGGAAGGGGGTTCCATTGAGAAACGTTCCTGCATTGCCTACGTAATGACGAGTCAGTCAAATTCAAGTCTGCGGTGGTGGTTGACATTGATAGTTGTACGCGTTCGGGGGGAAAAGTTTTTCCATTTCCGCTGACGTGGCTCCGGACCCACCTGCGCATGTTCACGCCCGTATAAATGTCGCCTGCGCCCGCTGGAGCCGGCCACACCGCGGGGAGCACAGCGTGCACGTGCGAACGGTAACCCAAGCCGAGCCGCCTGCCCGCCTCCTCGCTACTTCTAATTCTGTCCCCCACCTAGCTAGCTTCTCTCTTGTACTCGAGGCCAGTCAATCACCACAGCTGTAGACTGGCGGGAGCGCGACCGTTTATTCTAGCTTAGAACACCCCCGTCATCACCGTATCATCGCAGCACGCGGTCAGTAGTCTACATCAAGGCCAAGGTTAATACAGCCGATTCAGCAACCATCTAGCAACAGCTGCACAGGAGATCGAAAAAAGCTGACCAACATATTTATATATAATGCAGTTTGTAAGCTGGATGTTAGTCGTGAGTCTGCTAGTATCGCGGGACGTCCGTGCCTACCTTGTGGACCGGGTCTCTCCAAGACTACCCCACCGTAGAACGGACCCGGAGATCAGTAAGTAACGTTGGTTACCTTCGCCAAAAAACGTTATGGTATCGGGTGCATATGTGTGTGTGTGTGTGTGTCTGTCCGTGTACTAGTGTGTATGTGTACACTATAACTCGAGAATGCATTGATAGATTATCTTAATATTTTCTATGCATATGTGGTACGAGCGTACGTAGGTCTTGGTCGTCGTGTGGCGTAAGAACATTAGGCTGTCAAACGTTAACAATGGGACCCGGGTTCGATCCCGGGTTGCCCCCAGACATGTCTGGACATGCGCCCCGACGTTGTACCCTTGGGAAAGGCATTTAGCACAAATTTCCTCACTTCACTCAGGTAAAAGTGAGTACCTAGCCTAGGTTAGGGACGTCCCTCGGATAGGACGTTAAATGGAGGTCCACACCCCACGCACGTTAAAGAACCCACCACACCTTTCGAAAAAGTAGTAAGGGCATGCCCCGGTTTGCGATGGTTCAAATCTTACAGCCTGATTTGACCCGATACATGTCAGTAATTGCCGATTTCTCGGCAGATGGACATACGTGGTCAGGTAGGTAGAAGTCAGACCTCATGATTTTTCAGTGGTAAATAGCTCTTAGAAGGGAGAGTAAATTGTAAAGGCTAGGGACACCTAGTGGCTTTTTTAACTATGTGTAACGATGTGAGTATTTGTTAGGTATCTACTGATGGTTATTTGTGTAATTCTTACTACTGACGCACACGCCTGGATGTTTATGGCTAGTTCAAACATGAGTGTTAGAGCATTTTGTTTTGTTTGACAGTGTCCACTGAAGGGATTATGTGAGCTTCCCTCAAGAAAACAAATCTCTCGTTCAAGTCACAAGTCAATCTATACTCATGAGACGCTAACGATTTCCCATGGAATTCAAGTACTTAAAAAAAGAAACTTAAGCACCTTACGACTTTTTAATACCACCTCGCCCATATGATATAGAAAATTCGGCACTGAAAACGCCGCCTGTGACATATGTAAAACAAGTGCAAAATTTTCAAGGATGCGAAAAGACACAAGTGTCGAAGGAAAGTCAAACAGAACAAATACGTACAAGAGCGGCAAAACTCGCGTGCAGGCACGGATGAGAGATTGATCAACATATCTAAGTATCTTACCAGAACCTCTTGAAAAGGCACTCTTACCTTTTTTGCTTTCAGAAATCTGTATCTCTATTTTTATAGCCGGTAGCCTTCGGCATAACACACCAGCATGAAATGCTTCTTAAGAAGAGAATGTTAGAGTTGTAGTACAAACGTGGGTACAGTGCCTATATATTGCTTCCTAAAGTGTAAAATATTATAACTCCTCGGGACAAGGTCCTACCCTTAGGGGTTAGCTTGTCTTGTTACACATGCCCACAGGTCAACGCGTAACCGAGTATTCGTTCTGGAACCTGTCAAACGTCTTTAGGACTAATGTATCCAGATTGACTTTACTCTCGATTTACCCTCCATGAGCTGAGTGCGCAAGAACCGTCTCTTGTATCCAACCATGAACTATCGCCGCGAGCTTCGATGAATTCAGGAAGGGTGCCGCTTTCGAATTCTTTGAAGAAAGGAAATGCCATTCCAATCGTTCACCTGTAAACCATGTCTTGTTCTTCACACACACACACACACACACACACAAGAAGGTTTAATTTCAGTTCTCTCGGTCCGGTGACAATTTCGATGTTAGACTCCCCGCAGACCTTATCTCAGAAAGTCGCACGTGTTCTCACTTCCTTGGTCTATTCTTAGCATCTAATCCCTTAAAATCTATTTCGCACATGTCTAGGGCATGAACTTTCGCCACACGTGAAAAACAAAGCACAGAAAGACGGAGAAAAAGAAATACTCGCGTCGCAATGAAGGCCGTCCAAAAGCGCCCCACAAAACAAATTATAGATTTTTGATGAAGACGACCTGGATAGTGCTGACTCGACTAGAGAGAGCCGTAATTCGGTACGGATGCAGTCGTAAATGAGATATCTACGATGTCGTAAAGGGTTCTGTCCCGGCATGCTGGCGACTATAATAATGCAACTCAGGGCCTCGCAAAAACTAAGGACAGACGCCTGTGTCTTCTCGTCCCCGGGGGACTCGGTACACACAACCCTGGGACCGAGTCGCGTGCGTGGTGAAGTCGGTGTTCTAGGTAGTCGGCTTTGGCAAATGTTTGACATCTGTAGGCTTCGATTTGCTTGTTTTGATATTCATGACTCTCTTATGCGTACTGAGTGTGATACATTATCCGACAAGGAGTTGTGTCATGGCTAGATTCACTCTATATACTTAGGAAAAAGCGCCTGCTTCTTTATCCCAGTGGTACTTAACCACAAGTTAAAAACTCCTACCGGTACCATAGACCGAGTCCGAGTGATGTCATTATGTCATCTGTTTGGTCGATTCGATGTTCTGACAATGTTAATTAGATTTGCATCATCGAAAAACAGAGCTAAAAGAGGGAGCATACAGGATACTGTAGGAAACAGATAGATGATTGATCAGTAGCACCGTATAGCACGTATATGTATGTTCATTATTACGCACGTAAGACAAAAAATTGATGGTAATAATTAAATTATCCTGCCAGTCTCTTTAGACGTGCAATTTGTAGCATTTAGAATTAGTGAGCTCTTATTGGCACGTCCATCACGCTTTAGAACGGAGGGAATCAGCCGGGGAAAGCGCAGGTATCCGGCCATAGTCTGCGTCATGGTACCCCACATGACAAATGGAAATCGAACAGCTTGGTAGATGAGAAACTAAGACCGGCGCTCTCTCAGGTGGCGCCTACCGATGTGGTAAGATAGTCTTGTGGTTAGTGTTGTTGACTCAGTATCTAAAGCTTTTCGGTTCGAATCCTTAGCAGGCCCCAACTGTTGTGCAGTTAGGAAAGGCACTTTTACACCCTAACACGACTCAGATGAAAATTAGTACCTAGCTTCGGCTGGGGACGTCCTATCGGGTGGGATGTAAATCCATACGCCCGTGATTGGTTACATATGCAAGACATTTTCGAGAGTGTTCCGTTGGTCCCTTATTTTAACAAAATCATGGTGCTTGATCACGAAGGTTGTAGTACATTTTATTATGTAGCGGGTTTTTTTATTTACTTAAATTCACCACAAAACAAGGTTCAAAGAGCCCATATGTTTTGGGTTACACGTTCATTGTACTAGATTGTGGTGAAAGATGTTTGTTCACCTTTGACATGAAAGGTTTAAGGTTGTACCCATCAGGGAAGCAATCACAAGGAGGCTTGTTCCATAAAGGTGTAGTTCTATGTAAGAAGCCTTTTAGCGTGGAACTTCCTCCTAATAAGTGGAGTATCGAAAAAGAAAGGGTGATTTGCTTCTATGGAAGCGGCAAAACGTGGCCTTGCAGAGAGAGTTCGAAATTGAGGCACAAGCGAGTGAAGGTCTGCCGCGGAAATTGCAGTAACGCCAGACTTGCTACATCAAGCATATGAGAGCGGGGTTGCAACAAGGTGGCGAACATGTCACACAAGGGGAAGAAATGAAGGAAGGAACGAATGAATGAATCATTGTAAATCTCATAGCCTTTCAAGCCAGCAGGAAGAAAGAGTCACTTATCATACGAATTTTCGGCTGTCTTAAATATCGACCTTCATCCGGCCAACTTTTCATTAACGTGACCTCAGGATGCCCAGAAGTCGATGCCGCCCCCGTCCCTGTTCAGAGAGTTGGAGGGCTTTGATGTAAATGGCCTATCTTACACCCTTCACGAAGCTATCCTTTATAATCATCAAACGTGGCCAACATATACGCCTGCAAGCTTTCAACCACCCTTGCACATTTATATTACTATTTATGTTATTGGTTTTGCTTATTGTAGCTTTGCTATGTGCTAAGTAAATAGAAAAAAAAAACGTTTTTGTCCTTTACTTTAGGTCCGATCCAGGAGTGTCTACAGTCGGAGGCGGAGGCAGAAAACGTGTGTGACGTGTTCCTGTGTCTGGAGCTGGACGACACCTGTCTGATCCAGGGCCTGTACGACCTCTGCTTGAACTTCTTCCGAAACACCAACAACTTCAGTGAATCGGTAAGGTCTAGAAACCGCTAGGCAACCGGAAACTTACCAAAAATCATAGGTCATTGAGATTAATGAAAAAAATCGTTGTGAGGTCATTCGAAGACCTTGGAGATTACTGAAAGATCTTTAAAAGACTTTGAAGATCACGAGAAAGATCGTTGGAAGGACAATGAAAGATCATCGAGATCACTGTAAGGTCAATGAAAGGTTATTTTAAATCCCTGATCTCTCGTTGAAATACCGATAAGAGATCTTCCTTTTTTTCAATTTCTGGACGCTCGACGGTTTTCCTTCTGTGACATTTAATTCCCGCTTAAGCAAACTGTAACAAACAGTAAAAAGATTTAACAATGGGTAGGTTGTTTTGTACTTGATATTGGGATAACAGTCAGTGCAAAAAATGTTTCCTTTTATTCTAATCAGTCTTGGTATCAAAATATAACTGTATACAATACTACACATACTGCACTACGTAGCCCCTCAAAGACAGTCTATGCCATCTTCATCAGCGAGAGATGTATACCTGGTACTGACCTGTACGACCTGCCTGCCCTATGATGATACCGCACAACAGGCCCAATCCATTACCTGTGTTCTCCTATCTAGGCCATGTGTAGTCGTGATGATCTATAACATCATTAGTCTGTAAAAACACAAATGCAACAAGATTGTACACACTATGATCAAAGCCCTAGACGATGCAGCCTTTCACAAATTAATGGCCCGAAAAAACGTACTCCATCTATTGATTGCATTACCTATGCTCTGTTCTATCTTACCTCCACCAATGCTTGGAACATAACAGTCTTGACGGATAATGGCACACGTGAGACATGTTTTACGTGATTGAATTTGACTTGAAATGCCAAATGATTTTACTCTGTTTACATTTGTCTTGAGGGAGGCGTTGGACATATTAAAATCTGTTTGACCCACACTGACGAAGCAAAACATCGTAAAACATGATTGAAATAACCTCGACTTGTAATACTGGAAAATTATTTCAACTGTGGACATTAGATCAGAAGCTTTAGACGTAGGTCTTTCTACTTGTTACCATCTATGTCAGCATGAACGATGCACGTCAAATACACAACAACACACAAAAAGACATAAGCTCTGCTGCACTACCAGGGAAAGCCACCAGAGGGCCTATAATGGCATCAAAATATTTCATAACAATCCGTCCATAGCTTCTTGTATCGTGATGTTCAACAAAAAACGACCACCGTCGAGCCATTACAAACAGTACCAAAAACATAACCTTCTAGGCCAAGGTAATTACCATTCATGAGCGACACCCAAATACTATGATTGATCCGAGTAAAAGGCGATTAGAGGCGTGGGTTTGAAAATGACCCTTGAGGGAATTAGATACGCTTTTTGTCACCAGATGGATTGAGCACATCAGACATGCATCAAGTAGCCCCTGTTGCTATGGGATTTCCGCTCATATTCGATCAAGAAAGGATATACAGGTGCAAGGTACGGCCTTCGGTCAGAGTTCAGCACGGTTTGAACTGTCAATAGTTTGCCGTGTTACCACGTTGACAATATACTATAGTAATTGCAGCAAAATTCGAACGTACTTCATTTTGATGAATTTTACACAAATATCAGGAGTGTCGATGTCTTCGATGACACGAAATATCTTTAAATTGCCTTTTAATTCACGCACCTACTGCAATAGGAAAAGGTCACTGACTTCCTTAAGAATCAAACGCAAGACATCTGCGTCTGTTACGACGGCTCGTATTTTGTCTCAGACGATTCTGGCCAACGTTGACTTTTCCGAGGTGATAAACAGTGCCAGATGGCAGGGAAGTGCCAAGATTGTCACCTACTAATTATAACTTAGCCTTTCTGCTACTTATTGGACCACAGTGCTTGCTTTGCCACCTTCGACAAGAAGGTTGTAACTATAGCGGGTGTTTCTGGCTTCGTGGTTTTGGTTGTGGTCCAATTTAGTATAACTCAAAAAGCTACGAATGGATTGTCATGATATTTGGTATGTGAAACTGAAATGATTTCTTTTATTTGTGCGCACTACTTTGGAGCATGGCGAACTATCAGTTAGGCGCCTACCACATAAAACAGCTGCATTCGATTCTCAATCTTGTAATGATATAAGAGTTAATGGAAGATGGAATAGCTTTGATGTATATTTAGACGCGTTAAAACGGCTTTGGCGCAACGCGGTCTTGGTAGGATACATTTTTAAACAAGTATTCGCATCCGTGAATATTTAGAGTTTCTTGTATGTCTTGGTTCATGTTAGTTCATCAATTATGCCAAAAAAAGGTTTTGGTCAACATAACATGTATCCATGGATCACTTCCTGTCATTCCAAGGTGGACGTGACTACGGATAAAGAAAACATATAACTGCGCAAACACAAAGAGACTGATAAAAAAGGATATACCTCCCCGTGAATTAGAAGCCTCCTATCTATCTACCATTGACCCGATGACCTCGAAAGTCTGTCATATCTGATAAACGACTAGTTCTACCACCTCTGTCACTCTCGTAGGGCTGACTTTTGCAGTGACACCATCTTTCCACTCACTTCCTGTTACTCCGCTGTATTCACATAACTACGGACACACACCACCACAAACATCCAGACACAATGAACACAAATTTAAAACCTCTGACCACGTCATTGCAAGAAATATAATCATTAAGCGCGCCAAAAAGCATACGTAAAAGGTTGCCTTTCTTCTTCATTGAAAACACTTTACGAATGCTTTACGAATGGAGGCAATGAGAAGAGAGAAATGGGGTAAGTGAGAAATGGTGCCAACGACCTACCAAAAAAACGTAGCTGCTGCGATACCTTTGCCAATATCAACACAATCGTACGGCCTGTCTGCCAACGTGGATTTTATCAAGGGAACGCACATCTAAGGTCGTTGTTCTAGATAAAGTTCATCAGTACTGAATTAAATGTATCTTACTTTCACGTGTAGTGAAGTTAAGAAAGAGGTTTCCACGTTGGAATTATCATCATCGTCATTCATATTACTGATATTTTTTGTGATGTAGGTTTACTCATTGTAACAATTAATTTGATGACACTCTTCTTTGCTTAAGAAAGGGGTTTACACATTTGGAGACACACTTCTTCCACTGGTACCGTCACCATAATTCTGACAAGAAAAATAATTTGACAAATGTGACCATGACGTCTTGCCGTAGCAGAAAAGGGAGAGTCGATGGAGCTCAGACGTAACATCTTTATCAGCCAATCCGAACACGTGATGCATCTTTTTTCTTTGCCGAATGTCATTTCTAAGCCATTGCAAACACCAACACGCGATACATCTTTTTTATTAAATGACCTTTATCGGCCAATCAAAACACGAAATACATTCGGGGGGAATAACCTTTATCAGCCAATCCAAACACGTGATAGATTTTTGTTTGCCAAATGACCTTTCTCGAGATCTTATATCTAAGCCAGCTCTGGCAGATGATTAAAGTTTGAGCAAATTGAAGGTTAAAGACGACCGTTATAGGCATAGAGAGGGGGTGGGGCACGTGAAAGAACGGGTCACAGAGGCCAGGTACGCTTGGTTTGAAATCGTAAGTGCTAGCAGACGGCAGGAGATTTGTGTGGTCTGTGGGTGTTGCGCGGAGTGAGCTTTACGGTCATGAACAGCCTTGACTTTGCTTTGTGCTGAATGTGACACAGAAGTGACGTTTGACCTATCAAAACGTATGAATAAAAGCTTGTATTTTTTTAGTGACACGCTCAAAAAGCAGTCATGCAATCATCATTGCTGCCTGCATAATACATACCACAGATGTTCCAGTTATGAATTGAATATCTGCCTTATATTTTCTTTCTTCTTTTGAAAGGTAGACGATTGATGTTTTTATACATACCAGGATGTACTGCTGCAATGCACGTCTCATTAATCTTGAGAGAGCACATTTCTGTTTAATACTAGCTAAGAAATAACCGATTAGAGTTCTAAAGGACGTTCCAATGTCATTCCCCTTCAGGCCTCATCGCAAGATTTCCCCATACTTTCCTTGTGTAGTTAAACATGTACAGTTGCCACGAACAGTTAAAAAAACTCCCTGTCCTGTAGAAAATGTGTCTGATACCCAAGTGAGTTGCATTGAATTCTCTGTTGATCTGGCCGGAAAGAAACAGACCTAGAGAGACGACATCCAACTCACACCTTACATAATCGATCTGTGCCCGTTTGATTGTAGTATTTGTTTCTCGCAATCTTGGAATAACTAACCGAATCACGGTACATTTAAATAGTACAAAGGCACAGTGACATGTGCCTGTAAAAACCACCCAGAGCTAAATGTTAGTATAAATTCTATTTCTTATGTTATCAAGAAGGTTCATCTGTTTTGGTATGTAACATTGTTGAAAGAAAAAGTTTAATTATTTTCCAACACAAGGATTGGACTCACCTAATGTTTTACCAGGTCCTCTGGCCGTCTTCTTGATAACTGACCACACGATTGGTCAGAACACAAGACGTTTCGGACGTGAGACGTGAGCAAGGGGTCAAAGTTGGTTAAAAGTTGGTATCGGCCCCGTCCCGGTTCAATAAAGGTCGATGGGTCCTGATGTGGATAGTTTCCTTCACTCTCCTCACGAAATAATCTATTTCTCATAGTTGTTGATATGAAATAGGGTGACTCAAGTTCGTATTCTATTCAATATCTAAGACATTTCAAAGCTGAAAATAGAATACAGAATACATGGCTGTCGTACAAGTTGCCCAGATTTTCAATTAAAGTTAGGATTAAAAAAAGTTAGAAGCATCATTTTCTGCGAGTATGCTTGAGGACACATACATACACGGTTTTTGAGTGATGATCAAACAGCTCAGTCATATCATTATGGGTAATGGTTCCTGTCGCTTAATGCCATCTATCGGTGCGTGAAGTGTCCATTAGGCATTAGCGAAGTTTCCAGATACGATGCTTGACGCCAGAGAACCCGACAGGCGAGTGCATAGAACCATTCGACTCGTGCCATTTCCTCTCATTATAGACATTTTAAGCCCGTTCCTATATATCTAATTGTCGGAAAATACATTTAACGACTGTCATGTGTAGTCATACAAGAGGAGAGTGACTTTGTATTGACCTTGTACGCATATCTACCGACCTTCTGTCTTTTACACCAGTTATATTACAGCGGTGCTGTCATCGCACAATGTCGTTACAACTGCTCGAAAATGAAGTATATTCTAGCAGTGTCGCCTTCGTGTGGCTATTACGACTACTCTCCAAGCCGAGGTTGATACCTTCCAACGATCTAACAATAATTAATCAGGACAAAGTAACGATCTATCCCACTTCCTTCTCTTCTTTGAGAGTAATTACAGCAGTGACCAGACTGATGCCGTGAAAAAAAGGATCCATCCATCCATGTTTCTGGTAACTGCACTGATGAAATCTGAAGTGGATGATATACAATCCAATGGGATCAAATATTTTTTTCACGTCTCAATTATCTACTCTTTCTATCACATTCATAGGGCCAGGAGTGGATCGAGGGGTCCTTCAGCTGCATTGCGGCGACGCTCCAACAGATCGTGGGGCCGGACCTGGAGGACTGTGACCGCCTGGGCAGCCTGGTGCTGACGATAGAGGAGGAGTGCTTCTCCAACTATGGCATCTGTAAGATGGTGCGGTACAACGCTGGTCCGCTAGAGGCAACGCTGGCATCTGCTGACCTAACTCAAAAGTATGTCATCTACAACAATGTTATAGTTGCTTTATTTTGTTCTGCTACGTTATGTTTTACAGTCCAAACACTAACAAATCGCAGTGAATTCTCCGTCGTATCTACCGCATTCTACAGTATGACTAGCCCAGTACCCATGGACACGTGACCCTCAAGACACGCGACTCCGATGGTAGAGCAAAAGTCGGTAGAAAGGCACGACCAAAAATTCGACAAACTTTATAGTAATGACTTTATCCACAGGAGTGTTGACGGACTCATTAGCATTCGTCGTCTTTCTTTTTTTCTTTCTGTGTTTTATGGTCCGAAAAGGATATTAGATTCTTACCTTCATGCATATCTGTTTCACTGTTCATATGCGAGTTACTTTGACTAATGAGTGGATTGTACGTTTTTAGGACCGGAGAGCAGCTTGTGCAGACAGCCATGCAGTGCGGCCGCACGGTGCGCTTCATCGTGCACCGGATCCTGAGAGACATCCTGGGCGGGAACCCCACCCTCTTCTCCTCCCACGACTTACGGTTACTCAGCCTGATGAGGGGACTCGGAAAGTGATCCTCATCGTCCCCTTAAAGACAAACAAAATGGAAATATATTGATAAATTTACACTCTATTTCCGTACGTAAAGTTAAGCGCTTTGATACCAATATGTTTTGGACCTGTGCTCTGGTCCTTCTTAAGTTGGTTTGACCCAAAGCCTACGTCATGATCAGGCACTTGACCTGAGCGTAAGTGTGACGTAATCAACGGGTCAATGGTGCCCGGCAGTCGTTATCGGCTCCCGTCTCTGTTGAAGGTCTGCTCGAAAGCTTTTTGGTAAGCGCTTTAGTTTGTGTGCGGAAATAAAGTGTAAGCTTATTGATATGATGATAAACGTCATACAAAATGGCAGTATGTGCGCCATACTGATACCAGTACTAGGAACAAATATATGAAAAATTGCGAGCTCTGATATGAAAGACGTAGTTACAGACCTAACGTTTGAGTTATATTCTTTTACAACTACAATTGTACTATCATTCTTATTATTGGAGAGAAGGTAACTTGAATGAATAGGTATGCTTGATAAGAGACTTTTGAGGTTGTATGAAAACTACAATTAATGAGCGTTGATCAATTATTTATACAGATGAAATATACGGAATATTGAACTTATGATGTTTGTTTCTGAATATATTTATTGATGAAGTGTTGGTAAAGAGTGGTGACTGCAGTACTGTGCTGTTTAGAATCAATGATGCGAAAACGCCACATCGTGTTGTTCTCTTGAAAATGTATCAATGCAAGGCAACGAATGCACCGATGGTGATGCAAAACAAGTTTCCTAATGCTTAGCTAGCTACGTTCTCTCGCTTAAGCTATGGTCACACTAAACTCACGTCGTACCTGCGATGGGGTTTCTTCCGTCATGACAGCGCCGTACGTCGTACGTTTGGGAAAAACCGGGTGCAATAGTTAACACATACAAAGTGGTGGTCACATATAACGTAGGTACATCGTACGATGTTTTTTTTTAGTGTACCTAGGTCAATCGCAGGTAAATCGCAGGTAAATCGCACGTAAAAGTAGCCATCGCCGAGCGTCCTACGTCGAAAAATACAGCTAAAGATGATTTTGAACATGTTCAAAATTTTTCCTCCGTCGCCGTACGATTTTTATTGCCCCCAATACAGACTTCACTACGGCCTTCTTTTTATACCAATGAGGTGAAAAATGTATACATTTCGACCGTGTTCTGACGGTTTCAGTTTTCCCTGATATTGCCGATGTTGTTGAAAAGTGCAGCCACCAGAGCACAGTGGCAACTGGTGTACAGCGCGCCCGCTGAAGAGCCTGCTTTCAAGGCTATTATTTTCCACGTGTCAGATCAAGTATCGCGCGCAGGTGATGCATACGATTGTTTCATGGCTATACACACGTGGGTTCATAATCATATCAGACCTCAGTCTCATCCTGTCTCTACTTTTAGTTTGCCAAGAGAACAGTTTGCGGATGGCCCAGAGAAAGAATATGACAGGCCAGTTGTATTGTCCATCAAAAAGAAAGCACATAATAGGCATAAAACGTCAAACAAAAACTGAAACTGAAAATAGAGACAGGATAGGACTGAGGTATGATCTAATTATAAACCCAGGTGTATACAGACATAAGAGCAATTATATGCGCCTGGTTCTGGACCTGACACGTAGAAAATCTGAACTTGGAAGCAGGCTTTTCTACGGGCGCACTGTTTTCTGGTTGCTATTGTCTTACAATTTGCATCAGCATCGGCAATATATCAGGGTAACTGAAACAATCAGAACATGGTCGAAATTTATGAATTCGTCACCTCATCATTAGATAAAAAGGCCGCAATAAAGCCTAAATATGAGGCTATAAAAATCGTACGACGTTGGATGAAATTTTGAACATTGCCCGACGCTCTGCGATAGCTTATTTTACCTACGATTTACCTGCGATTTACCTGCGATTTACCTGCGTTGTACGGGAAATGCATCGTACGTGCATCGTAGGTACGACGTGAGTTTAGTGTGACCGGGGCTTTATGAACTACTTCACCCATACGTATTTCAGTAGAAACCTTCCCTGTGCTTCGGAACATACTGAAATGGGCACTTTAAAGCAACAACATGTAAACGTTGTATAATACGCAGGCCACAGTTTTTCCTGGCTACAGAACTGATCATTTTAAGAACTAATTGTGCCTGAGCCATGGTGAGTACATGGACTACCCATACAAAGAGAAAAATTACTTGCCGGCTGGAATGGGTGTATGTGGTGAGTCTATCTAAGGAACATAACGTCAATGTTATGTAAGAAATGTCACTGATTCTAACGCCATTGAATCTGGAAATGAACGTTTGCTGTTACTAAACAATGTACGCATCGTAGCTTATAAAGAGAGAGCTAATATAATGTGTAAGTAAAGTTAAGGGCGTATATTGGAGCATATCATACAGTATAGTTCTTGGCTACAGCCAGAGTAAGTGCAAACCTTGATGGTTCAGTAATCAGTTTGGGGACAGACATAGTCGTGAGGTCTCCTTAACAACCACGATTGTAAACAGCTACAGAAGAAACGAATTCGACACAGGAAATGAGCTATGTCTCAGGATGGCTGGACTAATGTACCAAAGGGATTTACTATCGCGCAAATAAAGGAGATACTCGTATTGGATTTCTGTGGGTACTTTTATTGTTTTGCAGCGTGTTCTTGGAAACAGAGAGGCACTTGTGGTGCCAGAGATACTTAAAACCCTCGCGATCGAGGATTAGGAAATAAGCTACGCCTCTCCCTGGTTGAACGAATGTACTGAAGAGCTCCGCTGGACAGTAAATTTCTGTGGGTACTTTTGTAACGTGTTCTTGGAAGCAGTTGGAGTATTGTGGTGCATAGATACCATCGAGGATCAGTTTTTGTTGTAATGCTAGTATTATTACGTTCCCTAAGCTCTTTCTATAACTTACTTCTCTTTTTTCCATTTCCAACTCTTCTCTGATCCTTAACGAATTTGTCGAATCGTGAACTCTTTGCAGTAGAACAGAATTCCGTATGTTGTCACAATTCGATTGGTAAAAACATTGAATACCTATTCTCATTATTATTACAAATTATACAAAACCTTGTGGCAATTTTGAATATGAAATAAAGTTGATCCATAATTTACATGAAATCATGATAGAGTATGACGTACTCAACGGACTTACCGTACGTAAACTAAAGAGCAATGAGACACAATAAGTCTTCAGCTGTTTCATAATGTTTTACGAAGAATCACGGCAGAAATTAGCTATCCCGAAACATCACAAAATCCCCTTTGCTATCCCTCTCACACTTCCATACAAACAATGTTGACAAACACCTACTAGCATACATGGAAGCTAGGAGACCTTGTACGGGGCGAGAAAGTATGGACGATGTTATTCGGTGGCTTTTTAGCGTCACCTAGCGGTTTGTATATGTGCTGCAGAACTATAAACACCTCGAAGTATATCACCCCGACTACTCACTCATGCTATGTAATGTAGACAGGGAGAAAAATGGTACACCAGCTCATCAGTGCATTGTTTACAAAGGAAATACTAATAGTGAACAATCAGCATGAAGAATACAGCCAGTGGAGGGGATAGCACTGGGACAGCCAATCAACACCATTCACAGGATAGCCAATCAGCACCAAGGACAGGACATACCTTCAACAACTCAAAATGAGAATTTTACCCTCGATTTACCTTTTTTAAAACTCTAATGCCACAGATAAGTAATTAGCAGTTATTTCAATTTTATACATTCAGCATATTGCAAAACAGCTCACACATATTAACTGTATTCTTTACTTTATTTTAAAAACAGAAGCATTGCACCCATGGCTATATATCCTTCTATATGGCATACTAGTAATCAATAGCATAGAAAAATGCTATGGGCACTGGAAACACTTTGTCAGGATGCAGAGAATGGCAGTGATCATTAAAAAAAGTTATAGCAATGACAAAACCTGTATTTTCTACCAAAGGTCATGGAGCTACTTGCAACATCATAGACTATTTACAATCTTACGCCCTTACAAGTATGAATATATTTCACTTTACCAGCATCAAAACAACTTTGTACAGGTATCATATATCCCAACCTTTCGTTTCCTTCTTTCCAAAAACCTTATGAAACTTTTGAACAGAAAAACTTAGTCCATACTTCTGTACATTTCATGATCTTTCACATCACCTATGCAGGGCATCAATGCTCTAAAGCAATTCTTTGTGTACCCGGATACACATACCTATATGATACTGTATATCCATATAGTAAATTCCACAGTCAGTGATTTAGGTTTGCGTTTACCACATTTCAAACAATGCTATCTGCACAAGCCCAATCAAATCTTAGGCAATACTAACTTATCCTTCACCTAGTACACACACTTCGATGTCATTCTCTACCACAGGTTTTAGTGGACACAATAACAAAGGAAAATCCAGCAAAAAAAACACTTTGAGATTTGAGAACAATTGGCGATTCTACCAGTAGAGATACTGATAACTTTTCTGTGCATGTGGATATTTGCTTAAACTGTAGTTTTCAACTTTGATTCATGTCAGTTTAGATCACTGGATTAACTAAAAACTCAGCATCTATAAATGGGAGACCAGCGGTACCCTAACACATTCCTAGCATCTTCTCATGTCCTTTCGACAGAGACTCCAATCGCCATCTCTAGCGGTAAAATCATTGATTCTTCCAGATTGCAATCTCTACTGACATACACTTACCATTTAGAATGGTATGGTTACAATGTAGAGCCGCTTACTGGTACAGGGTACGATACCAACAAAATCTTTTGGTACAGGTCTAAGATACCGGAACACTGATGTACCAGTATTGTACCTGGAAAAAAACCTTACACTTGAGCATATACTTATCAATTGTACATGTACTTTGTGACTAAAAACGCATGGTTTCTACAACAAAGATGAAAATCTAGCACTGCAAAGAGACAAAAACATTGTATAGGAGTTGAAATCAGCGCCATCTTTGATATACGATCAAGTGAGCATAGGTTTGCTGCTTGAGAAACCTATTAAAAGTCTGAATATCAAACACTCTGTGTTAAGTGTTCATTTGCATTTCTGTCATCATTGAAGACCACAAGTAACTTTGTTGAATTGTTCAGATACAGGTCTGTGCCTTATATTATGTTTAGCTACATGGCCTTGTCACATTGCATTTCTCTCAAACCTAGCAATGCAAGCAAAACTCAACTCAACACAACTTCTCAACTATCGAAGTGTGGTTTAGAAAAAAAAAAATCATTTGTTTGGAGACTTTGTTGTGTGTTCCACATCCTCTAGAACCGTGCAAAACTTGAGACACATGACTTCTTGTGTCTTGTAGCTTCTTCAGTCTTAGAATGTCTTTGCTCGAGTTGGGAGGACAGAGTCTTTGGCATACTCAAATAGGGACAAGAGGCCAGACCTCTTGCTTCTTCTGCCTTTGGTGAAGTAGCTGGTGACAACATCATCTGTAATGATACAAAAGAAAAGAAAAAAGTAAAGAAAAAAATTGTCATCATAACATCGTATAAAAGGTAAAGGTAATCCCAAAGCCTTTAGGGGCAGTGAGTTGTTAATCCACCCTTGTCTAAGGCACGGTATTGGAAAGCGGAGTCCATCCCTCTCCTTCCACCGCCTTTTATCTCCCCAACCAAAGTCAGGTACCCATTTTTACACATGGGTGGATTGAAAAAAGTCGTGTTAAGTGCCTTTCCCATGGGCTCATAGCCTCCACATCGGTGGCATATCAGGGGATCTGATGTTTGGGGTTTTGGACCAAACACCCTAAATGTTATGCCAACACAAGGCCACTGTATGTACTTATATAGAAACTTAAACTGCACAAAGTCTATAGGCTGACCTTTATTGTCGAAAGTTTGATACTGGTTCTGTTGTCCCTGCTGTTGTTGGTTGACGGTGGGGAGGGTGAGCTCAGACGCTGACAGGGACACGAAGAAGGCGAAGGGAACAAGCCACAAACACACAGTGAAATAGCCCAGGACCTAGCAAAGCATTGGAAAAATATGTAAAGGTATAAATGTTTCCTAAAAACACAGTGAAATAGCCTACTACTCGTACTATGATATCTCATAGCATTGGAAAATATGTAAAGAAATATGTTGGCATTTTTAGGAATGTCATGGCATTGGAAGACACATCCATAAAGATGACCATATTCATATACATGTATACAGTGAAATAGTCCATGACTTAACATTGTACACTGTACCATTGAAAGACAAACAGAGATGTAAATTGACTGAAATGGCAGTCTAACTTGATTTGAAAACAAATCTTGACACCCTGATTTTCTTAATTCCTATATTTTAGTGCTCTTCCTTCATTTCAATATATATATAATGTAGCATCAAAAGGAAAGATATCTTTCAAAACCACCTTCTGGTATTGACAGATTTCTTGCAGATATGATATTGAGATAAAGAAAAGTGAACATCGGTACTTACTTCTGAAAATGGGTGCCACTCTGTAGCAAAGAAGTTGAAGGCCAAGTAGTGATTCACCACCACCAGCACTAGTGCAACAGAAAAAGATTGACATGTCAAATTTCATTCAAGACTATCTAAGCATCTATCTATATAATATTAAGAGGATTTTGTATCTAATCAGACTGTATTCATATCCAATCATTGATTTTTGTCATTATGATATTGTATTATTTTTTTCAATACATAAGTTCTTCTGGCTAAGTACAAAATATCAATTACTCTAACGATTTTACTAAAAGCCTGTATGGCTCTGGCGATACCTCTTTCCAAGTTACAGCATAGTATCAGGTGCTAGTACCATGCAGTTGTCTGCTTATCCCACAGGAGGTGTTGCTGCAGCATGTACAATTTTGTGTGACCATACATGACAATCACCAGCGAGTCTGACCAGCTTTTGTTCAAATCAGCGACAATCTAACATTGCCACAATTCTTAAGGTTTTCAGTCTTTACAAAATGTGACAAAACAAGACTGTTTAACTTTAAGAAGGCATGTAAAGGATATTTTAGAACCAAATAAATATCAAATGCTGAAAAGAGTTAAGGTTGAAACTGTTCTAAACAGCATCCTTAGAAAGTCAAGACAAGATGAAGTTCTCATTCTTACCAACTCCTAGGATAAAACTTGGTGAAGAGAAACTGAAGAAGGGGAAGGTTCCCAGCAGCATGACGAAGACAGCGTTGGTTAAAAGTCCGCAGCCAATCATCATGAAGGGCATGCCTTCAAACAGCCACAGCCCAATAAACGCAACAGTTGTGCCCTAGGGAACAAAGAAAAACAAAGGTGGTAATAAAAAAATATTACAATGGTAATGACTATCAAGAAATGGCTGTAACAAAAAGAAATTGACATTATGGGTTTTGAAACTTATTTGGGGAAAGATAGGTTTGCACAAGTGATGCGTAACACTGCTTACTAAATACTATGATCTAGCCATTTATTAGATAATTACTATGGGCTAGCCGTTTATTAGATAATTAATATGGGCTAGCCATTTATCAGATAATTACATATACTGTTGCCCATAGTTACTATCTGTATTCTATTGCATTTCAGTATACATGTACCAACTTTATGTCTTAAATTACATGAGTCCTGGTGGTCAAAACTGTCAAATGAAGATCAAGCCTCACAGACTGAAAGTTTATCATTACATGGCTTGAGATTTCTTTTCAAGTTCAACAATGATTCAAATATCATGGCAAGCTTTTACTATTGACCTTTCACCTGCTGAACTAGCTAGGATACAAGCATCAAGTTTATTGTATTGGTAGCAGGGAAAAAATGCTTCTGATAATTAGAAGTTGACTTACACAAAAGCATATTGCATATAAGACAGATACCACATAAGTGTCATACTGACATATACCCCTACACTGGATTATCAGTTCAAGTTCTGTAATAAATAGTACATTTCATGTGGAGACTCACAATGATCATGAGTTTGATGACCTTTGCCGTCAGCACCGTGTACTCCTCCACCAGCTCAGCAAGGTAGTACAGACCAGCAGCTGCAAGGTAATTGTACAATTCACATGAAAATACAATGAATTAACACCAAGTTAAGTTTTCTATGTGATGATTAAATATCTAAAGGAACATGTTGTTACAGCAATAATGGTGCTGATACACATATGCAGGGCTTGAAATTCATTTCTGGAAATACAGTCAAACCTGTCTATAGCGGTCACTCAAGGGACTGGCCAAAACTGGCCGCTAATGACAGGTGGCCGCTATGGAGAAAATGTTGATTAATTGACCACGAGTGACACATGTTTTCAGTACCCACTGAGATACATTTATTCACCGTACAGTACACATGTAAACAGGTAAAGGCACATTTTAGAAGTTCGATTGTTGTTCTTTTACTCCTAGTTAGTTAAAAACAAAATACATGTTGCTCAGTTGTCACTTACTGTTCGTTTTCGACCGTTTTCAAACATCAAATCGTGGCGCCAATTTTCCTTAGTCTTTTGTTGTGTTGCTTCGGTTCCCGCGTGGCTTGTGTTGATCAGCATCTACCATTATGCTAATAGGGTACTCAGAAGAAGGTCGCTCTTTTGAGGGCTTTTTGTCTTTTCAGAAAATTGCAACAGCCCAAATTTTACATCATAGTAATATTATCCACATTCATTTTGAAGCTTTTGGTTTAGTAATTATCCACAGTGATACTTTGCAGCAAAATAAATTTAGTATATTATACCTCCGTTACAGTGGTGTCTTCCGTTGACCTTTATGCTGCTACCGATCCAGTTTGTATCAGCGCCATTTTGAAAATTGCGCGAAACACGTTTTGAGCACAATTTGAATGAATTCCCGGTGAAAACGGAAATTGGGCCGGCATTCAAACATTTCGCGAACTTACCGCATCAGGTACATGTGTGGGTTGTATTTTCCAAAAAGCTGCTGTAATATTTGTCCAGTCGAAATGCACAGAAATGGTCAATTTTACCTCGAATTGTACAAACGCTTGCCATGTGAAGAAAATTATACTTCGCGTCAAACCATGGATTTTCTAACAAAGACAAAACATTCTGGTTTTCTTTATTATGATCCTATCCAGTTGAGTCCACATAAATTTGATAACTGCGTGAGAAAATGAAGATTTTGAACCCGGCGTGCGGTGGCGATGCGGCTTCTACTGGCGCGCCGTGACCGTTATCGGCAGTGTTACTGTACTCGCGGGACCGAAACTCGTCTGGCCGCGACCGCGTTGGACAGGTGGCCGCTATAGCCTAATTCTTAATGCTTATGTCAATGGGAAAAATCCAAGGGACCGACAAAAAGTGACCACTATGGGCAGGTGGCCGCTATGCAAAGGTGACCGCTAATACAGGTTTGACTGTAGGTGCACTGGTGCATCCAAGCAAAAAAAAAATAGGTGCACAGAAAGGATTTGGGGTGCACCACACAAAATAAAGTCAAATGTCAACAAAAGAAATTACTTCTTCTCTTAAGAACTTCAATCTGTACCTTATTTCAAAACAAGTAATATATCAAATAAAGTACAACAACAGGTTATATACGTACATGTCAAGAATATTCTGCATATAAGTGTACAATTATGATTATAGTACCTTAACCCTATAGCCTACAAAAATATCTAGGTGCACTGGTGCACCCACAGTCAAACATTAGGTGCACAGCTCCAATTTTGGGTGCACGCAGGTGCACATGCACCCAGTATTTCGAGCCCTGCATGTGTCTATACATTTTAAACATACTATATAATTAATTATTCTAAGTAACTAAAAGATTTTCAGAATGATACAAGTACAAGTCTACAGTACTATTAGATGGAAAATGTATCTTTCTAGGGGGGGGAGCACAAAGGTCTAAAACTAGTTTTAATTTGAAATTCCCAGTCCTTATTTTCAGTCAATACATTGCAGATTTATGTCCATTTGTGGTGGAAATAAAGTCCCAAGGGCTCAACAATCCTTCTATTTGCCATGCGGGCACTTCTGCCTTTTAAAAATTGGTTTTATTGAATTCCAAATTACCCCAGGGACCTGAGCCAATTTAGTTAATGCTAGGCTGAGAGCTGTAAGTGGATTGCTATATACTGGACTGTCTTCTTCAGTAAACTGTAAAGGAAGTCAATTACACTTGGCCCTGATGTCTCCATACACTTGGCTCTTCTTTCATACAAAAAAAAAAATCAAAATTTTACACAATAGCTTCTTGAAGAGCACAATGATTCTCAGTGATCATGAATAATCAGATATCCTTTACAATGAAAAATGTTTAAGGCTCTCATACCTCTGTGAAATATTTAGACTAAATTCAATATGTTTTTCATATGTCTTGTCTAATGTATTGTAGGTCATGATCATGCAAGCAAGATTAAGATTAACATAACATATGTCCATTGATCACTTCCTGTCACTTTATGGTGAATGTGACCAGCATTGAATGGAATATATATAACTGCAGAAACACAGAGAGAAAACAAACAAAAAACACCCCCGTGAGTTACCCTCTTCTACCGACCCAATTACCAGGAATGCCTGTCAGCTGTAGTGTAGACAATGTTGATATTTGATACTAGAAGTAGCTTACTCTGAACTCTACTTCTGGACGTACACGTCCTATCACTACCCCCAACAATCTTTCTGTCAAACTGTTGTGAGACATGTCTATACTAGTATATAGCATTTGGAAATTACTGGAAACACAGACAAACAGACACAGACTTTGTACACAGAGGCGATATACAGGAGGTGTTGATTATACTGCTGGAGGTGATCATGATATACTGGAGGTGATGTGCTGGACATGCATATACTAGTACTACATGTAGTAAACAGAGTAAAAATACATGTTACTAGTACATTATAATGTCTATTACATTGTAATAGACATTATATAGAATGAGGTTTTCTAATTTCCAACATTCATAACTACTAAAACTATCACCAGCAATGTGAAAAGAAATACACCAAAAAAGCAATTACTCAAACAACTGGATATGATTTTGGAAACGGTCAGACGTTTCAAGTAGCATCCACTACTTTTCGTCAGTGACTGTGAGCAAGATCAGTTGAACAGCAGGTTTATAACCACAAACTATATCTTCATCGACATAATGTGAAATGAAGTTTTGCTAGTTGGTAGATTATGATATATCTGTGTCTATACAACAAATCTGTTAAAAAAACATCTCAGCAATTCGTAGGGGGGACTCTATGCTAATACAACATATCTGCAAATTATGTTACTGTGTAGGAGCAACATTATCTTAGTCTGTCATTATTCTCTATAACTACATGTATCATAATTAATATTTATAACCTACATGTGATAAAGGGATCAGTGATTGTGAAAATGATTATAGTTATTTCACTACAACAAACCACAGTAATCTTAGTACAATTGAAGCTAGGTTATCTCGCATCGCATGCTCATACATGTACAGTTATGTTTTTGTTATAAAAGTACAAAGAAACTGAAACATCAAGGAGGTCCTTGAAACACCTTTCTTTTTCACCTTCGTGCTTTGAGTGAGTGTGCTATTCTAATAAAAACTCTTAATCTACTTCTGAATGCAAAAATGGAGTTCATCATACCAGCTCAGCGATAAACAAACTTTACTATGTTAGCAAAATAAATATGTCAACCCCTTCATATGTCAACCTGTTCAAACCATCATAAATTTCACGCTGTAGACGCTTTCCCTTTCTTGTCGCCCCCCTCCCCACCAGATATGAGTCTCCAAAACAATTCTAACCATCCTGGCGACATTACAGACCAAAATAATCTCACTCACCGATGGCCAGGGTTACGAAGACCATCTGGATGGCCATGGACACGAAGGACAGGAGCCAGAGGAACCACATTTTGATGCCGACGATGTCACAAAATCGACCGACGAACGGATAAAACGAACTCCCCTGTGTAACACGTTTTTTGGGCTATACCACTTTATTTTTTAACGAATGGTTGCTTTAAAAATATTGATAGGAGCGAAGGATCCAAAATAATCTATGTATTAATTTTTATTATGTCATTTTATGCACTCAATCTATGTCAATTGTTAAAAGATAATTTTCTTCTGGACATAATAATTAGATGAAATGTCTTACCTTGTAAAGTGAATGGCGTATTCCATTAATCCCGTCATGCAGTTGTGCGGTGGAGTGGCCTATTTCTTACTTCCGGGTTCAGGGAAAGTTCAGATTGTGTATTGCACCGTGTTGTGCAACTCATAGCATAATGAATATGTCGAGCAGACTTGAGACACAGGTTATAGTGAGATTGTGAAGAGTAGCGCACTTTTCCATTTTTACCGGCAAATTTGAGAAGGTAGGTTAAGAGGCCTTTCTTCGACTTATTGAGCCTCCTTGATTGAGCCAAGTACTATAATTTAAGCTAGTGGCAGTTTCTGTAAGTCGGAACTGGTTAATACCTGTGACAGGTAGGAAATGGATTGAGTAGAAATTTGTCTCAAAGGCCGAGGCTATTGACAGGATGTTCCTGTACATGTATCCAGTACCTGTATACTTGATGTTGCATTTTGGTGCGTAGAGTAATGTGCTGATATCATCAACAGTTACTACAACCTTGCATTATTACAGCAGTCAGCACCATGCCTCAGCAAGGCAGCCCAGGGACCCTGAAACACCTGAGTATTGTCAACATTGCTACTCACATAGACTCCCTATGGGCTGCTGACTACATCCAGAACTACCTGGACCAGTATAACTTCATGTACATCATTGGGCCTTTTGATGTACTACGTGAGTGACAAATATTCTAATAGTTTTACACATTGACACTTACTCAGATAATGATCAAAGGTTGAACCGCCTGTCCACTCACTTCAAGTTTTCAGCTGATTCTTTGGCTAAGGATTTTGTAATTATAGGGTTTGCGGAAAAAGCTGGGCTGTCTACCTGGCCTGGCTAGCTGGCCTGTCTACCTGGCCTGTCTACCACGTCAGGCTAGCAACCCCAAAACTCAGAAACTCAGAAACCCCCATTCATATCCCCACAAATTGTGAGGCCCCAGTGCAGTCGCGCCCCCTAGCGGCGCTGTGAACTGCAGGCCGTATGTTGTTCCAATTAGTACGTCCGTCGGGGACGTCCCAGGACAGCTGTCCCAGGATGTGCACCAGGTCACCCCCCGGTCACCACGCCAGAAAGCCTGGGCGAGGCCCCGCCTTCTTGTCACTGAACTGAAATCAATCCCATAGTTACGAAGCAAGAAGTTCCTCTATAACGTCTGCGCCAATATCCAGCATTATAACGCAGACCCGCAAACCTGTATGCTTTGTTATAGTTAGGCCATGGCTGAGGCCTTTCTATGCGAAAATAGGGAAGCTTCTCCCACAAGGGGCTTTCTAGACTCCCGAGGCGAAGCCGAGGGAGTCTGGAAGCCCCGAGTGGGGGAGCTTCACTATTTTCGCATAGAAAGGCCTCAGCCATGGCCTAACTGTTTTAGAACATGGCCACATCCCCGAAGATTCTCTTTCTATCAATATATATGAATCAAAGATATTGTTTTCAGCACATCATACTAGTATTATAAAAAAGATAAAAAGTATTATATTGAAGCAGAATGACCTGTAAACAAGCTTCGTACATGTCCTATCTGTTTTCAGAACCCGGCCACTACCACGAAGTTTCTCTTTTACAATTCATCCCCGTGGTCTCAAAATATTACATACAGATTTTAAACTGGGATTTTTTAACTGTGAGTTACTAAAATGTTCCTTTCCTTTTCATTGTACAGTAGTACTGGCACTGTTTGAGTTGAGAGCATTATGTGTGTTCTTTTCAAAAATCTAAAAAATGTGATTCTGATTCCCAGTTTCCCAACTGTTTATAAACTTGACTTTCCATTTCATTGTAACGATTGCTTGAATTTGTGCCTGTTAGTCTTTAAAGATTTGATTCAGTTTGATACTTTTGTTCTTGTGTGGCTGTAAGATAACAATGTCCTCATGTGAATCAAATAATGAACCCTCCCTACCCCCCCTGGCAGTTAGCTGACACTGTGACCCAGGTCTCACATGGCCTAACTATTACCTTTGCGCTCTGTGTGTTCTCATCTGTTGCATGGAGCAATTTCGTAATTTGCCGTACACAAATACCGTATAAGTCTCCTGCAGTTTGCTGAAAAGAAATCGGGGCACAATCTTCCCTTGCGGTCTTTGCAATATTGTTAGTGATTATCACAGCAAATATCTTTCCTGTTTGGTTTAATTTGACTTTGAATTCTGAACGAAAACTCCAGGCTTTTAATGCCTGCGCTACTTATGATAACGTGGATACGTCGGACTGTCAAAACGTTTTATAGAAACATATATGTATACATGGTACATGCTAGAAAGATATCGTCAATTTTGTCAACTTCTGACGTACGTCTCTCATTGTCATTCTGGTCTACTTCTGACGAAAGTCTCCCATCTTTTTTGTTTATTCGTTCAACCGGCCCACAAGCTGTTATGAAATAAACGCACAGGGTTGGGGTCAGGTTTCTACGTACTTGGGATTATAGTGGCGCCAAGTTACCACATGCCAGGTAGGTACAGACTGGCAGTATACAACGGTGTACTCTTTGCCCCTGTAAATGATTACCCGTATAATTTGAAGACATGGGAATGTTGTCGCCGGCGCCTGAACCATCTGTCAACCAACACGACGGATTATATCTCCATCACAGCAAAGTTGCACGCACGCACAGACAGACACGTCCGTTTCAGGCACGAGTGCCATGTTTATTATCACCTTGTGGCAGAAGGTGATAATAAAAATGGCACTCGTGCCTGAGACTGGTATGAAATGGACATGAAAGTGTAAGCAGACTTACATACATCAACTCTGCATTCGACCCCCCCCCCCCCTAGTAGTGAAGTATCCATATACATGTACTGAGGTTAATAATAATAATAATATCAGGTGTATTTGCAGCCAGTGCCACAGGCAGGTACCCAATGTGTAGGGTAATGAGGCTGTTTAACGTGTTCGAGGCACCTCCTCGAGCACGGGACCCCCGTTTTACGTCCCTCCCGGAAGACGATTTCGTGGAAAGCTTCGTGAGGCTACAGCAATCCGGACGTCCTTGGTTGGTCCCCCATCCAAGCACTGTCCGGACCGCGCGTTGCTTAACTTCCGAGATCGAGGGATCGGGTGTATCCAACGCGCCACGCGGCCGTAGCTGATTAATCATTTTGTATACCATTGTTCCTTGTTTTGCATGTATAGTTGTAGAAGACCATACGAAAGTCGCTGTACTTTTGTCGTGTCAATAAAGATTTCGTCTATGTATTAGGTAAAACAAGGAACCCAGGTGAGTAGGCCTGTTCACTGTCCGTTTACGTTATGTTCCGTGTAATCAGCACACTGTGAAATATACACCGATCGTGGCCACTTTCTGGACAGGGCAGGACAGATACGGCCGTATCAAGGATCAAGGATGAAGGTCATTGTCATCTCAGCGTCCAGACATTGTTTTGTCGTGCTTGTAGGTTCAACAACTCTGCATTCACCTTATTTCAAGAAAAAATAAAGAGGTTAGAAACAGAACGTATTATAGTGTAACATTGTATCAAATATCAATTTATTAATAAAAAGATATACCATAGATACACCATAATCGTTGCAAGGCATGTTTATTTTCCAAAAACTTAACCTTCTTGTTTATTAAAACGTGCGTGTTAAGATACCTATTTGAGTATTTGTGTTAAGATAGTTTGTTTAGATAGCCTTGTTTCAAAGCAGACGGTAAACATGAACCGGAAATGTATGAATTTTTAGTCTGTCAACGTCCGCCGACAGCCACGTGGTTACCCTGGAATCCAGAGCATATGTACCGGCCCACACCCGGAGCTTCCTCGGGGCCTATCCTTCCGCTCCCCCGAAGATCTACCCCGCCCCACTTACCGCTAACCAAACAAGATCCGCAGCCGGTAATACCGGTATAATACCAGAGCGGATCTTGTGTTGGCTAGCGGGAAGTGGGGCGGGGTACGTTGTCGGGCCAGGGGGAGGGTAGGTCCCGAGGAAGCTCCGGGCGCGGGCGGGTGAAGGTCGCTCGGTATAAATGCTCTGGATTCCAGGGTACCACGTGGTATGAACACGTTACATATTCCGGTCCGCGTCCCGCCTACACCCGTCCGACCGTAAGACACATGGTTTCTTTGTTTATCTAAACTGTTAGTATCGTTGTGTTCGCAACTTCACCCTGTCCCACAACTTACGCATTGAGATTCACACAAGTTGGGTTTGATACTCAATTCCGGGATGCCCCTGTAAACTGGGAGACACCGGTTAGGGAAGGGTGTCTACGCTGGAGCCGGAAGAGACGTAAAATGGTGGCTCCAAGTTAGATATTGATACAACCTGTCAACAACGATGTACTAGTATTCAGAGGCAACTCTACTCTACTCTGAAACAGCGCCCTCCAGTGAAGCAAGCTTGAAGAACATGGTCACGTGAAGTAAGATGGCGATCAGCGACGTCTGTGACTTCGCTAAATGCATTTCTCGAGAGTTCCTTTGGATAACATAAACAAAGGGCGATAGAATCATGAGATGGGAACAACCTGTTCGTTTTCAGACGATGAAGCAATTCATGTAAACTTTGTAGGAATTAAGAAGAGGGGACGAAAATCGCAGTTTCGAATGACGATCGGCGTGTGCTGTGCCGCGCCCAGCGTAACGGGTGTGCTTTGGAAACGTTCCGCTAGGGGGCGCGACTGCACTGGGGCCTCACAATTTGTGGGGATATGAATGGGGGTTTCTGAGTTTCTGAGTTTCTGGGTTGCTAGCCTGACGTGGTAGACAGGCCAGGTAGACAGGCCAGCTAGCCAGGCCAGGTAGACAGCCCAGCTTTTTCCGCAAACCCTGTAATTATAGTTGAATGAAAGTTCATCTGTGACAATAAGTGACATTATAAAGACTTCATACGCTCTTACCAACAAGCTTTTCATCAGTTTTCTGATTCTTCCTGAGTGATATTAAAGCTAAATGCCAGCTCCAAGTCCTAATGCGAGTGACATTTTCTGGTTGTTCCATTTTCTAACATACCAGCCAGAATTCTATGCATGTATGTTGTGGGGGGGCTTGACCAACTTGGTTCGACTGATGCTTCAAACATTTAAAAAACATTCGCTGTCTTGTTTCCCTTTTTACAGCTTCCCATTTGATCCAAGAGCTGATAGAGTTGTTGGTCCAGAAGAGACAGCTGAGTAGGAGGCATCTGCACCTGATGATCCACCAGCACCTGGAGAGTTTACACCTGGGCAAGTGTAGCAGCTGCATGACAGATGCCATCATCAAGCTGGTGCAGATCAGATGCAAGGTGGGAAGCACATTCTTCAAATGTATCAAACATCTGTGGTTTCTTTCTGCATGTTTCCTTTTTTCGTTCTGCAGTTTTCTTCTTTCTTTCAGTGTACTTTTTTTTTTTTTTTTTAAAGAAACAGGACTGGTGAAAGATCTTAATACAGCACACTGAAAACTTCAAGATTTGTCAAGATATACATGCACCGGTTTTAAGACAGTTAAGTTGAAGTTTGTTTTTATGTTCTGGAGTTGTGATATGTGAGTGAGGTGTTCCATGATGTTGTAGTTCTTTCTATAGGGCTTTGATACAAAGAATTTGTGTTTCCATTTCTTTTACAGAAGTTGAAGAGGCTGGACATTTCCAGATGTAACCGCCTGACCTCCTATGCCATGTCCATGGCCCTGAGTTACCTTCCCAAACTTGTCTATCTCAACCTGTACACCACCAACTGTACCGACGACGTCCTTGGAACCATTGGCGCCATCTGCGTCCACCTTCGAGATCTCAACATCTGTAAGACGCACGTAACAGACAAGGGAATAGTTTCCCTATGTGGGGGAGGTAACAATATTCAGGGGTGTAGAAAGCTAGTCAGTCTAGATATGTCGTTCAACCCAAGAGTGACCATCAAAGGAGTTAAACATGCATTGAGGCAACTACCGATCTTAAGGCAGTTACTACACAACGATGTGTGTGATGCTTTAGTTGCCCTACACGAAGAAGCATTCAAAGAAGGGAAGGCAACCACACCTTACCAGTTACGTAGTGGTACAGTCAATGATTTTGTGGTCCCGGTTAGTTTTCTTGAAATAGTTGATCTAGTCTGTCCCAACTTGGAGTACATCTTCATACTTAACGAGAACCTTGAAGGTGACGTACTTCAGCACATATCCAAGCTAACACGCCTGAGAAATCTCTCGGTATCTTGTACAGACTCTCTAGTACCTTTCAGTGAGGGACTTGTGTCTCTCCTTGAAACTGTTGGCCATGGACTTGAAACCCTCACTCTGTATGGCTATGACGACATCGATGTCCTTGCCATTGGTCAGTCATGTCCGAACTTGCAGACGCTCACCCTCGAGAGCTGTCACGGCTTTAAACTTCAACGTGCTCAAAGCGCTACATTAATCACTTTGTTTAGCAACTTGAAATCTCTCAGGCTAGGTGTTGAGGTCCTTTCTAATGATCACGAGACAACATTACCCGAAACTCTGAAGATTGTTCTTGAAGGCAGTCATCAAATTGAGAACATTGAGATCACAAATGTCGAAGGCTTCACTGATCAGTTGTTTAGGCATGTGTTAAAACAAAACAGTTTTTCCAGGCTTCGAGAGTTTGCCCTAATCGATTGTAACAATATCACAGGTTCAAGCATGTTTGAGCTGTTGGAAGGGAAGAATTGTCTCCAGAGACTGGTCCTGTTGAACTGTAAGGAAGTGATGAGGAGAGACTATGATCAGATGATGAAGATTGTTGCAAATCAACACTTTCAGCTTGAGATAACATGGACATAGAATTTTTTGGCAACACCTCAAGCAGAGCCTACTGTCTTTTTTCTTTGTTTTACAACTTTTAGGACTAAACAAAAAATACATTATTGTCTTTGTCACTGTACATGTATCATGTAAATTTATTCCAAGGACAGTTATATTACAGCCTATATAGGTGATGGAAGTTATTGCTGAATATTTATCTCTTTTTAATTTAACTTTTAAAGTTGTCCCATACTTTTTGCAAAGAACATGAATATAAAGTTATTTATGTGCTCCAAAGGTACTTCTTTTGAACAATGTTACATTATTCTCTGAATAGTCATGCTGGTCCTTTCTATGTTTAGCGCGTATTGAACTTTTGATATTGTGGTCAATACAACAGTGAAATTCTATTGTGCTAAGTAAGATATTGTATCTATCACAAGAAAGCTTTAGTAAGGAAAGATAAGTCTAGAATGAATATTCATATCATGTATAATTCATAATGATATATTGGATGCACAGTTGCTAAATTAAATTATCCAATGATGGTAACTCTTTTCTATATATTTTTGAAACCTTATTTTCTTATACCAAAGTCTATGAATTGTTGCTAGTGCAAACACTACAGCAGCGGTCTAGTCTACTTGTAGTGTTGTTTGCTCTTTCTCAAGCCAATGCCATCCAAAAGAAGAATCATGTACATGTACCATTTTAAAAGTATTTAGTAAGATCTAAACCTGCCACCCCGAAATGCATACGAGCATTCTTGCCACCCACATACTGTATGCAAAAAGCGGAGCTCGCCCGTTTCTGGTGTCTCAGCAGTCTTTCTTATGCCAGGACAAAAAAAAATACCCCGAAACAAACAAAATCTCCAAAATGAATAAAATTCCCCTTATGCAAATGCAGCCAACAAATTCCGATGGTACAGGTACATTGTAACGTTAATTTACCAAATTGTAGGAAGGGCTGGGTTTTGAAAGTATTCTACAGCATTCTGAAAATGCCGTGGCCAACTTCAACGCAAAAGTGTACCCATAGCTCTGTAACACATGTACACTGTGATTCATAAGACAAAAACGCGCGTTTCATACCGTGTAGGGTCACTGGGCATAGTGACGTCGTTGAGGGAAATCCCCTGACACACCATACAAAAAGAGGAACTCTTCCTTGTTTCGATGAGTCATTTGTTCCCCAAGCCATACCATCGCCCCACAACTGCGCATCTTAGTAGCAGAAAATATCTCGAACCATGCGTACCCGGCCAGTACTTCTCCTGTGCGTCTTCGTTGCGGTAGCTCCACAAGTAGTCCGACAGGTTACCGGTACTACACTTGTGCTCACGCCTGATGAAGCCACAGCTGCAAGTTGTACAGAGTGGGAGCCAAACGCCGACAATGTTACGGGATTAGCTACCGACTGCTCTCGGAGAAATTTCTCTGCTGTGCCGTCCAACGTCTCCTACTTCGTCGTGGTTTTGGACCTGGCGCACAACCGGCTGTTCTTCCTAAACCGGGACAGCTTCAGCGGTCTCGCCCGTCTAAAGGTACTGAGTTTATCTTATAACCAAATACGCACAATCGAGCATGGTTCATTTTCGGATCTGTCTGAACTTTCCGAACTGTACCTAGATCACAACGGCATATCATCGATAGCAAAGGGCTTTTTTACGGGTCTGTCTTGGTTGGAAAACATTGGTCTGTCTTTCAATCGTATCGCCTACATCGAAGACTCTGCCCTCGACGAAGTTGGCACTACCTTGAAACAACTCAAGCTAGGAAACAATTATCTTGGCAGGCTGTTATCCTTAGAAAAATCCTACCGAATATTTCAACAACTTGAAAACCTCACACACCTTGATCTAAGCAACAATGGAATCTATGACTTTAGGTCAGACGTATTACGATCTCAATCAAATATCTGGTCGTTGAATTTGTCAGGAAATGCTCTTCGCGATAAGAGCCTTTTTATTGAAGTTCAAAATGTACATAATCACTCGGGCTCGGGTGAATACATGTATGCACAGCGAACATCAGTATTCCACGGTTTATCAAGTCTGAAATCTCTAGACATCAGCCACAATAGGTTTAAACTTTGCTGTGAGGCATATAACGGACTAACCAATTTAGCATATCTAGATCTACGGTCAAATGATGTATCGTACATTGAACCGGAAAACATAACAAAGGCCTTACCGAATCTGAATGAATTACATCTCAGGGGAAACCCCTTTGACTGTAGCTGCAGGGCTGTGCCATTCTTTATTAGGTGGGTTGATGACTCAGTTGTTGACACGGACATTTTGAACTGGACTTGTCAACGACCACCATCTGTGGCAGAGGCAAAAGTTGCTGAGTTGGATATCCGTGGTTGCGGTCAGGACTTGAAGTATAATGTTTTGTTAACAGCATTCATTCCAATTTGCGTAATTGCAATTTTTGCCATTGGAGCAGTTATCTTCTATCGACGAGCAAAAAGGGCTAATTTTTCAAAAATCGAAGCGTTCGAAAACATTGAACTTGAAGACCGTAAATACGACGTCTTCATCTGCTACAGTTCGCACGACGCAGATTGGGTTCACCGTTCACTACTCCCACATCTAGACTCGCTTCATGTTGAGTATTGTATCCATCTTCGTGATTTTGCACCTGGCGAAACTATAGTTGAAAACATCGTGTACGCTATAGAACAGAGTTGCCAAGTTATCGTTGTGATTTCGGGAAACTTTCTTAATAGCGAGTGGTGCACGTTTGAACTCCAAATGGCAGAGCACAGGCATTTCACCACTGGGGAAAAGTACATCATTCCCATCCTACTAGATGAAGTACCCGTTAACACGATGCCAAAAAGTCTGCGATATTTGCTGGCAACAAAAACGTACATCGAATGGAAAGGCAGAGGAGAAGAAGAAGACCTGTTCTGGCGTAGACTTGGGAAAGCTTTAAAGTCGAGGTTACTGATCAAAAGGACCAACAACGACGCCATTTACATGGAAGAAGAAGCCACAATCATGCCTGAGTCACCTACATCAACGCCAAAGCATCGTTCTGACACCGTAAATGAAGACGTGGAGCCGGAGAACAATGACGACCATGAATCGTGCGTTACTTTGGATGACACTCCCAAAGAAACACGTACGACCGACCAAACAATAGACACCACACGCGCTGATGAAGGCCCCTGCTTTGACAACGATCCACCATTCGATTGCCAGACTGTCTGTAGTTCCGAAGCCTACACAGACAACCCGGTAGTTGCGGATGTCAACCTAACGAAGACCAGAAGGCTAACTCTCGCGACATTCTTCGCAGGCATGTTTGAAAAGGGTCGCCATGTATTTTTTTCAACATTGTTTCGTTTCAAGTACACCAAGACATCTCTCCATCAAAAGGTACCCAGGAGCGCTTCAGCCGCAGAGCTGTTCTTACCAACAGTTCTCCATGAATCATACACCGAAGAACACGCTCATATATCATGTTGTCATGAGGAGCCTATCTACCAAAACTCGTGGTTTCTCTACCACGCGATCAGGACACGAGCGAAGAAACCGCTTCCACCTGTCCCAGACGAGCAACTTGAAGAAACATCTCTTAGCATCCCAGAACCACAGACAACCATAGTCCACATGGTCGCCATTGAACATTCCCTATCGCCAAAACCTTACCATGGAACTGAAAGAGGCATTGCAACGTACCAAGAAAATGTGGAAGGATTCCAAGTGGTGCAACAACCACGCCTCAACGTTGTCACCTCGTCCCTTGCGAGTGGCATCTTCGACTCAGAAGGGGGTCATCTGGACATCGAAGGCACGGGCGTTAGGCTCTTCATCCCACCGGGTGCGATCAAAAGTAGCGTAGAGCAACAAGTCACCATCTCTATCAGTTCGGACGAGTGCGACAAGCCGACTCTGACGGAGGGGCAGGCTAGGATTAGCCCGGTGATCAGATGCAGCCCACACGGTATCGCTTTCGAGAAAAGCGTGGCCCTATCCTTTCCACATACAGGAGAAGTCTCCAAAGGCAAACTCATACACCCACTAATTACAAATACAGACAGAGGACAACAGGCAGGATACGAGGATATGAAGGAAGACCACGGTGCTCGTGCCATAGTGAGGAAGACAGACTGTGTGGTGTTCCTTGACCATTTCACGGGCGTTACCCTAGTGGAGGAAAGCCCCTGTCCTGATGAGGGTGCAAAAGGGGGCAGCGGAAATGACGGCAGCACCGACAAACCTCTGTACGCCATCCCCTTTTGGACCCTCACATCCAGCGGTGACGTTATGGTGCGTGTGAGGATTTGTCAGAAGAGAGACGACGCCAAACAGGTACGTGGTTCTGAAATCAATACATGGTCTGTATAATGTACTTACTGCAATTACTGCCAATCCACAATATTCAGCTGTAACAGTAAGGCAGGGCATGCCTTATCTTATATTGTAGATTCTAGACGTGTCCATCCTATCTATCATACGGGGCAGCCTTAGGCAGTATCGGAACTCACTTATAAGAACGCTTGTAGATAGGAGCTGGGGTCTACCCCAATGTGCTTGGCTAACACGTGGGCTCATGGTGCGTCCCTCTTGCATTATCAGCTATCGAAAAAGCATCATGGTCCTTACTAAGTTAACCTACATTAACATTATGTTGATTCACCATAAAAATCGTTCCTTCTCAGACTGCCTACGAGGAGGAGCAGTCCTGTGGAAGCAGACCATGTGACGGACCTCCTGTGACACTGTACGTGCCGGTGACGAACGGCACAAAGGCTCGAGTACAAGTAGTAATGGACAGCGTCAGAGCAGGGTGGGCAAGCGTCGACGGTTTGGAGAAAGTAAGTACATGAAACTTTCCCAAATTTTTAAAAGCTACGGTTATAATTATTTCTGCAAAATGATAAGTTGGTTCACAGTTTGAACAGCGTATTCGCAGTGTGGCGCACTTTGGATAACATGTAAAAGTTGAAGACCCCTGAGACATAAACAAAACGCGTCTGGACATGTATCAAGCATGATCTACACACGAGCAGTTTACACGGTAGGGACCTTCACCTCTGAACTTAGTACCTAGTTCAAACCGTGAACCGCCTTATTGCATCTTAATGCTTATACAGTCAAACCTGCCTAGGCGACCACCTTTTCACCGCGACCACCTGGCCATGGCGACCGCTTTTTCTCGGTCCCGAAAATTTTCCCCATAGGCACAAGCATTAAGCTGCCTGCCCAAGGCGACCACCCGTCCAACGCGACCGCGACCGCCACGAATTGGGACCGCACAGAGCACAATCCCTGCCCATGGCGGCCGCCTAATTTTCAAGCGTGTGGTGACATCGGATCATTTTGCTGTCGTATTTCACGGAAATGTTTTCAAGACTTTGAAGGACAAAAATAAGGACAAAAAGATATGGAATAGCAATGTTATAGCATCGATTCCTCCATGAAGTGTTTTGATAAAACGTTCCCTCTATAAACATTGTAAAGACAAATGTTTGTTATGTTGTTGTGCCTATCGTAATCTTATAGTTTATCGCAAACTCAGTTCGGTTTAAACTCAATTGTCAAAACGAATACGTAGTGCATGGCGTCAAAAAGTCAGATTTCACAGAAGGTACTATCTATTTCTTGTATTTTCAACAAAAATGTGTCTGTGTCTTACTAAATTCCGCCGGAAAATGACTTCGCGGCGGGCAAAACATCGGGCGAGAAATGTTGTTCCTTGGTCCCGACGCCATCTTGGATTTGGCGCGCCCCGGATTTGGCGTACCGCTGACCTTTCTAAAACACGATGCTTTTGTGTATGAACATTTACGAATACTCTAGTTATTGATGAAAATTAATATTCTTATTTTCTTTTTATTTCCATGAATCTCAAAAACCTTTATAGGACGCTGTGCGTTCTGCTGCACTGACTAATACCTTTCGATGCGGTCGCACGGAGCTTGGCCGCGCGGCGCGACGAAATCTCACCGTTCCGTTTCATCTTTAGTTGTCAGATCGAAAACTTTTTGGCGACGCCTCAGGGGCGGAGCCTATTGTATAGTACTGCTTTCGGTTTGCCAAATATTCTAGGATTTCCGCGAACGCATTCCCTAGGGAATTACTTTTTGGCAACGCCTTGCAGATATCGCCTTTTCTATAGCAAGGACGAATTCCATTGCATACGGCATAGAAAAGGCGATAGTTTATACAGTATACACTTTTACAGCTGTTTCTCGATGTTTGAAATAAACTTTCTGGACGTTGTAATATATACCCATACATCACAGCTGTTTCTCAATGTCTTAAAAGTTTTTGGTTTTTGTTATCATGAATGAATTTTAGCTGCATCTCTGAAGCTTCGAAAGACTAACATAGTAAGGATAAAGAAAAGACACAGAGACAAGGCTTTCCGTACACTGAGCACGGGAGACTTTTAAGACGGACTGACTATGACTACGTCATACTGGCTATGCTAACATCAGTCTTAACTGAGGTTATCACTGCTTCCTGGACTGAACTAACTTGCCAATAGCATGTTAACATGTTTTTATATTCTGTCTTATCAGACAGACCTCTTGAAAATTACCTGCTAACTCCACAGAACATTGGTTACTTCATCTTTCTGTGACTGGCTTTGTAGTCCACTTCAGTAAAGAATAACACAAAGGAAAACACATTTTTGGGGATCATGGCACAACAATAACAGAAAACTGTGTCAGTAATTACAAGATTAAGTGTTCCGAGTACTCGTATCTTCTTGCAAGTTGGTGAGAGCGTGTTCTTGCAAGTTTCGTGAGAGCGTGCAATCGTATCAGAGCTTTCGTACACACTGATTGTTTACAATATTCGTGTGGAGTTTTCAATTTCATTTTGGTACATCCACCCCTAGCCTACGTTTACACAAGCTTTCCCTGGTGGAGGTTAATGACCCCCTCTTGGGGGCGGTATCCGTCGGGCCGGCCGCTAGGAGCGCGATGTAGTCAGGCTACATCCACCCCAGGTTTGATTAGAACCGTCATCAGCCAGGTTAATAACCTAGTGTACGATTTCGATATACATATACAATAGATCACTACTATAAACACACAAAATACATAATGAAATAGACAATATATTAGTATATCCGTGGTATAAACATGTTCAAGTCAGTCGGATATTTCTAACTGGCGTCAGGTTTTGTCTCGCTGTAGTAGCAGCTGTAGCAGCGCAATCTATTGACTTCAAATCGTGGCTCTGCTACAGATCTGGTTCTCTCTCGTTCCCTTCTTTTTGTCGACGACGCTTGTTGTGTGGCTTCCCTCGGTCCCGACGTTACGGACGCACGGGCGTCTGTTACAGATCCCCCTAGGGATGCAGCTCGTCTCACCGACATCCAGTAGAAGATCTCCATCTGCCGACTTCCCCTACAGCGGTATCTATGTGTAGAATGTGGCAGGAACATTTTTGTTTTGTTTTGTTTCGCCTTTGTGGTGATCCTGAATTCAATGTTTGTTTCTCCTGGGTTGATGTTATCAGCGCACACTCCTTCCTTCCTCGTTGACTCCAGTGAACCCCATATGCATTCCGAAGGTGTTTGCGGCGTAGCTCACCTGCGGGCACAAAAAGAAACATCATTCACTGCCGTTCACCGAGGAACAAATTGGTCGCTTTTTTCTATCTATTCATTTATCTATATTTATTCAAACTAGTAAACAAAGGTTGGTCTGACATGTTGCTCAGTTATCAAGGAAAGCCCTTACAATGACCCAACACATGAATTACATCTGTATCTGTATCTGTATAGCCGGTATAACCGCCCTTCGGCGTAACACACCAGCTTCGCAGGCACGCGGCGCGGCAGCAGCTGGTTATATTACACTGAACGGCCTGTCACACCTAACTTTTGCTCATCTGACTGCAATCGTTCTTTGAAGCTATTTAGTGAAGGTGTTCCTACAGCATCTGATGACAACGAGTTCCATTCTACTATGGTTCTCGGGAAAAACGAATTTTTGAACACATCAATCCTTGGTTTATAACTCTGGTACTTAAAGGCATGACTATTTCTTGTCCTTTTCTGGGATGGTATTAGATAATTATCAGTCGGTACATCCACAAGTTTATTAGTCATTTTGTACATCATGCAAAGCCTGGATATTTTTCTTCTGTCTTCAAGTGACTTCCACTGTAGATCATGCTGCTTTCATTTTAGTGACACTAGCACCCCTGTCATAGTTGTTCATGCAGAACCTGGCAGCTTGGTTCTGCACCCTCTCCAGTTTATCCTTGTCTTTCTTTGTGTATGGATCCCATACTGTTGCAGCATATTCAGGGTTTGGTCTTACTAGAGACGTGTATGCAAGTGATTTTACCTTTGCTGGGCATGCCCACAAATTACGTTTGATCACTCCCAATGTCTGCTTAGCCTTAGTTGTTACTTTGTTAATATGGGTACCCCACTTCAGTCCAGTTGTTAATGTAACGCCTAGGTATGGGTGGCTTTTTGTTGTTGCTAGAGCCTGTCCACAGAACTGATAGGTGGTTACAACTGGGGTCCGTTTGTTTGTTATGTGCATGATGTAGCATTTTTCAGGATTAAACTGCATAAGCCATTTGCTTTGCCATTCCTCGAGGGCGTTCAGATCTGCTTGCAGGAGTTGTGAATCATTCTGTGTAGATAACTCTATATATAACAGGCAGTCGTCGGCAAATAACCTCACATTTGAATCAAGCTGGTCTGGCAAGTCATTTATGTACAAGAGAAAGAGTAATGGTCCCAAAACAGTTCCTTGGGGGACGCCTGACGCAACTCTAACTTGAGCTGAGGCCTTCCCTTCTACCACAACCGTCTGTTCCCTATCGGTCAAGAAAGCCTTTAACCAGTTTAGTGTAGTGCCTTGAATTCCATAGTACTCCAGTTTTGAGATGAGTCTACTATGTGGGACTTTATCGAAGGCTTTAGTAAAATCAAGTATTGCTAGATCCACCTGTTTTTTACTGTTCAGTGCACCCGCTATGTCGTGAACTGTTAATATAAGCTGTGTTTCTGTGGATCGCTTTGCTCTGAATCCATGTTGATAGTCCGTCAAAATGTTGTAACTTTCTAAGTGCTTCATGACATGGCTGTGGATAATGTGTTCAAGTAGTTTGCAGGATATACAGGTCAATGAAACAGGTCTGTAGTTGCTAGGGATCGCTCTATCTCCCTTTTTAAAAATGGCACATATATTTGCTTCCCTCCAGTCTTTGGGAATTTCTCCTGTGTCTAGCGAGTGTTGGAAAATATTGGTTAGCACAGGTGCTATTTCGGTGGCTGTCATTTTGAGGAACCAAGGTGGTATTTGGTCTGGACCAGATGCTTTAGATAGATTAAGACCTTGAAGCATTTTTTCGACACCATTAGGGGAAATCTCTATGTGTTCCATGGGAGGGGTACAAGGCTGTCCGAGAGTTGGCATGTTACGCAGGTCAACAAAACGGCAAAATTTAGTTACCTAGTCAGCATATCTGTCATTTCTGTCATTTGACAGACTTTATGCGACACATGATGTCCAAAAAGATGTTGCATATTTCGTCATCTTTAACGAGCAAAAATCGGTGTGTAAAGATATTGAGAGCTTGGAATTTTGCAAAGAAAACTATTAAATCTAAGGAAGTTTGCGGCAGAGCCGATTTAGATAAGTTCTAACGGCTGCTGGCGACCGGAGAGATGACCCCCAAGCCAGTAGGTGGCAAAATACGGCGTTATGCGCCCGTCACTATTAAACTTCTGACAGGTCTCACCGGGCTGACGTTTTTTGTGACTATACGTGGCGCACATATAGCGTGTGAATAACGAGTTCAGCGAATCCATTGCGTATGAGACATGTACATGTGTGATCTGCGTATTAAGTGCGCAATACTATGGTCTTTGTAGCGAATAGGTGCGTATCAGGTGCGTATGCCGAGCGTATTCCGGACGCACACAACGTCCGCCGACCGCATGCCTGACGCACTTCCCAGTAATGCTGATCGAATTACGATCGTATTTGGTTGCATTGATATTAGTAGTTACTTAACTAAACTGTTATTGGAAGAGACCTCTTAGGTGATGTACAATCTTATTGATCAAACCAACACACCATCCATCCCTCTTCCCCAGCCCCAAACCACGCATGGTCTGGTTTTCAAGTATCTGGCCAAAATACTTGGGCATTCCAAGTTCAGTTTATAAACCAACCATCTCAATTCAGTATGAGTATGTTGACTATGTAATATATGGGCTTGTTATGATGGATAATGAACTTAACAAGCAAAAACTTTAATTTGGAGGGGGTAGACAAGGCTTGTAGAGCTGTTTTGTATCCCCCTCCATTCATCGTAATCGAATAAACAAGGAAAAAAAGAAGAGGAATGTTACTAACCATGTTGTCTAGGCAAACTGTCTGAACAATCTCCATGTAACTTGTCCTCCTGATACGTTGCCCGGTCTGGTTGCTCCAGCCTTCCTTCATCCTCCCATCCTTATTATCTCGTAACTCCTGAAAAAAAGCAAGCTGATGAATTACTCTCAACTTTGGTTATACAGAAGTTCCATACATGACATGCAACTAACTATTGGTAGTCAAAACGTGTTAGGTGACATAACGTTATATCTTATGCTTTCTACGGTAACGTTGTTTAACCCTACACTTGAAAGCATTTCTAATCCAAAAGCTAGACACGTCCGTAACTGGACATGAAAAAAACATTTGTCTGCTAGAAGTTTCTCATTATACTTGACCATGGTCTTATCCACTAACACAAAAACAAAACTTCTGCAACTTTGATTTGAATCAATGCACATTAATGGTTAACTGAACTGTTGGGAATATCTGTAACTCACCGGTGAGGGATATTTGTGTCGGCTGAGCTTAACAGGATATTTGTAAATTTGTAAGTTTACAAGAAATATTTCCATGTCGAAAAGATCATCAAGGTACTTATCATATCTCTTTCAAACCGTATTTAGAAGTTTGCCCATATTAAAATCTGTAAAACCTAAACGAACTCATGATGAGGTATATATGGGAGGCCAGGGGTGCTACAATTTCAAATCAGTTTTCCATCACGCAGTGTGCAAGATACATAGAAGACTTGTCGTTTGTAACCACTGTGTTGGACAGTAGAATTAATGCATACCACGAAATAACGTGGTGATAAAACATAGAAACGGCAAGTTCTATGTGTATAGAAACACATGCTTGGGTCATATAAACCATTGATATATGCCCCGTACAACAGGTTTAGACCTAGAACTTCACTAACCTTCAGACCGCTATCTGAGTCTCTGGCGGAAGGTGTGGGCAGCTTCCTGGGCTTTTCCTCGTCTCCAACCAGCTGGAGGTCACCTGCTTTTTGGTCTCTTCTTTGCTTTCTTGAGTACCGAAGCCGCTTGACCTTCCCTTTTTGTTCTTGGTGGCCTGGTCTTTGGAATCAAACCCATATACTGACGAGGGATTTTGAACAAAGGATCAAACTTCTGATGGTCAAATGGTCATATAGCATCCTAAAAGCGTGATGGATTGGTCTTTGGCCCTGCCCTGGTTCCGCCTTACCGTGGTTGGTTGGTCGGTGGTTGGCTAAGCCTTACTGCCGGTTACGCCCAGCTGCCGCTGGTTGGTTGCGCACTGCTGTCGATCGCGCCCAGCTGTCAGTGATTGGTTGCGCACTGCTGTCGGTCGCGCCCAGCTGTCGGTGATTGGGTGCGCCCTGCTGTGGTCGGTCTAGAAAGTCTCGCCCTGAGATCTGGAGGGACTGAATTCCACCAGCTGGATGCCAGATGTCAACACAAAGACTTGATGTTGTTGATAAATCCTTTGTTCGCCCTACAGCGGTATCTATGTGTAGAATGTGGCAGGAACATCTCGTCGTCATCACTCTCGTCCCGCACTACGGTATGGTCGGCCTGTGCAGGTATAAAGACGGAAACAGTCGGTGGAGCTGGCGACCACAGTGGCTTGATCTGATTTCTAGCTACCAAAATCAGTTAACAAACTGTTTAAAAGAATCTATGACAGCCATCCTATCCCTACAAATATTCCAGTCTGTGAAACCGTCAAATTATGAAATCTTTAGTCTCTATCGGCACTTATATACTTATGAAATCACAATAATGAACTTTTCCAAAATTACCCAAATTTTCAATTTTCATCGTCGTTGTGCGGCTGCATGTGTTCTACGTGGACTAAGTCGCCATTTGGATGGTCGTAAAGGCATTTATGTTGCAGAATCTAACATTCAGGAGCTGCTGTAGAAAAACAACACAATGAACAAAGATTATATTAAAATTGCAATACTCTTCTTTTGTCCTTATTGCCAATACAAACCAAACAGAAAACACTGTAAACACCGTGTAACCAACCAGTTCCGAGAAATTTTCCGGTCTGCAAAAGCTCTCCAGTAATGAAAGCTATTTACACCTTCTCCAACTTCGGTCATGACGTAATTAATTATAAGTATCTGTATCTATATAGCCGGTATAACCGCCATTAGGCTATTACACCGAACGGTCCGTTACACCTAGTCTTCCCTGGGCGCCAGACTAGTATCGGGTCGCTACCGATTTCCTACGGTGGCCAGAGAACAGTCTGCCCGCCCGGTCTTAATCAACGCTCCGGGGAGTTGAGCCCGTGGGGGTGATAACCGGCCGGTCAACTCCCCGGCTAGAACTCCCCCGGTGCGCTAATTAGGGTTCGGCGGGCTGGGGTCTCTGTGCCACCGAGAGAACTGACTGCAAGGTACCGGCTAAAGAGAACCGGCTAAAAGGCCCGATAAACAGTCTGGAACCCAGGGTACACCTAGTCCGGCCTCCCCTCCCAAAAGAAAGAAAAAGGACACATATACAGATACAGCGTTTGTTGCAGATATTCTTGTACTATCCTTCCCCTAGGTAACGTTACATGTAACGAACTAGCCCTTAGGAATGCAATTCACTGGCATCAGTATCAGCTATGAACAGTAATGTACCTCCCCTACTGGCTAACAGGCAACTTCCTCCCTAAGATTCTGACACCCGGCCCCCTTTTTACGACTTCGGCTTCAGTGAACGAACACAATAGGACTCCGATGACGATTTCGACTGCTTGTGTGGCCTTTTCTATATGCCGGCCGAAGTTCTCCGTGAAAACACGTCTTATACGTCATGTATGCAAACGCTACCTAAAACACACAAACTACCTAACCATTTTGGAAAAGGTAAAATATAATAATAATTGCAAAACATAACAATGTCACCTTAGTGCCCGGCTGTATGATCATTTCAAACACGACAGTTAAATATATTCAATTCTACAGTAGACAATGCATCACAGCCAGCCTCACATATTCTTCTACATTTGTATATCTTAAACAGTGAAAATACGAGCGTATAGCATCAGCGTTGTACATGACGTTGGCTTCAATCATATACTAGATGTTGACGGTTTGGACCGTAAAATATCTAGACCATCACGGCTTGGGCACAAATTCCACAAACTGATATTCAACACACGGCGTGGCTCAACTTAACGGTAGGATCAAATTGATCGCCTACCTTCACAAGAATCTGTCAACTTCTGCATAAGACTAACCATAACATTCAATATACACAAAGTGAAAAGTACATCAGCAAAGTATTATAAAAGTAACTGAAATAGCAGTGCCCACCTCCCGCCTACTCCCGCCGCCATAAATTTTCTCCTATGGAACTAAAGTTGAGTACGCACATGTGATGGTTCGCGAAAGTTTGTACATATCCCTCCGCCGCTGGAGTCAGCTGTAATGCAGTGCTATACCATTAAATTAATGACAGAAAAATAAACGTTACCCTGGCACTTACTGCAAAATCATATATTGCAATCTGGGAATCATGTTATTAGTTTGAAAACGAATACAAAATCAATATTCAATAAACTTTGAATATGTCTTGCACTTCTTTCTGGCGGCGTTTGTGTACAATTTGTTCAAGAGGATATTCGGTCTGGTTCCCGTGGGGACAAGGGTACTGTAATTCTTGTTTCTTTCACTGCAACTTTAAGTTCACAGCTGTTTTCACGGCCACCTCTGTACCGTGAACTTATCATCACAGTGATAAATATGTTGTTATTATTTATGATTCCTTCACACATCCGTTCTGTAAATCACTTGCCGCCCCAGGAAGTTTAAGTTCAGTGAAAATGTCAATTTTTCTTCCACCGTGAAATTTAACTACCGTGAAGATAAAGTGAATCACAGTTTTAGGGCAGGCGCCTAGACCCCAGCTCAGAATTAAAGAGGGCATTAAAACATTGAAATCCTTTCTTGGTGTTTTTTTGGGGAGGGGGGGGGGTTAAAATATATTGGCAATTCTGGGGTGGCTATGACAGGTCAGACTTCATACTTGTAGAATTTGTCGACAAAAACGACCTTTCTCCATCTTTCTGTCTTCTGGACCCCCGGGAGATAGTGGGACGGTCGCGAGCGGGCGCTAGGTTCTGGGGCCAAACACCCTGCCACTACGCCACCGCGACGCCACAGTTGTTGGGAAACCGATTGGGATCAAAACAAGATGTATGTACCTTACAGATTTTTCGCAAGTTAAATGGTGATTTGAATACGTATACTGTACCTGAATTTAAGTTTGCGTGGTTACTAGTATTCATTTCGCAGTAGGGGAAACTATCGGCGTGTTCGCGACGATTTTAAGTTCGCGTTTGAAAGAATAGTAGCGCTGCACTCATAGATGGACAAAAAGTTTGGCGGTCACCTAAGGTTTAAGGTCCGCGCTGAAGAGTTCACCGCGAAAGTAAAACCACCGCAAACAGTTCTGCATCTACAGTATATGGATAACATCCGCAAATACATAATGTTTGTAGCCTCCGTTGCAGACTCCTTCTGGCTGTTTTCTTTTTCACGTTACCGTTTTCTTATTTACCACTAGTATTATATTTTTTCTTATCGCTGGTCGGCCAGCAATAACTAATATAAAAACTGAATAAAAGAAATGTAATAATGAAACTGTAACTTAAAAAAGAAAACAGCCGGAAGGAATCTGCAAAGGAGGCTACAATTTTTGGCCGTTTGAAGAAAAAAAGGGTTCGGCCAATACTGTAAATGGTAAAAAGATGCGAAATGAGAAATTAGAGTTCATGCTCTCAATTATAAAAATGTATATTTCAGAAAACAGATGCTAATGTCGCAAATGCCAAAGTCAAGTCCAGAGTCGAAAAAGACTGTATATGTTTTGAAATAACAAAATGAAGAACCTTTATTTCTGCATAACACACTCTGTGTTCTGACCACAAAGATTTCATAATGAAAGCAACTTTTTTGCCATTTTTTTCAATAGCACGCTCCCATTAGCTGGGTTCCCCAGAGGATGTCATTCATATAATCAAATCAACATAGTCTAATATACATACAGCAAATCACTTTCGTCAGTAATGAATTGTCATAGTTGGATTTTAAAAAGCAAGTGTTAAGATGTTTAAGTTTTTCTAACTGCAAACCAGTGACCAAAAAAAATATGTAGCTATATTTTGTATGGGTATTCAGGTATCAACTAATTATCTGGATCTACAATATTTCACAGGTATACGTAATGACTTTTGTTACAAAACCCCATATATATAGTTGAATTCAAATGGCAGGGAGTCGGGATGAATTATTACCTTTGCCGAGAATGTTATGTTTTTGATAGCCTTTATACGTATGTATGTGTGTATGTGTATGTGTATGTGTATGTGTATGTGTGTGTGTGTGTGTGTGTGTGTGTGTGTGTGTGTGTGTGTGTGTGTGTGTGTGAACAGCATACTTGGGACAAGTTCTGTTATTTGAGTGAACTGGAACATAGGGCTTACGGAACATTGGGATTTCGAAACATAGCGATTTCGGAACATAGTTATTTCGGAACATAGGGCGGTCACCGATGGAAACATGCAGGCCTCACTATGCCATCGATTTCCGTATGAGTATATAACGTTACAGCACGATAGATTATGACAAAGTTATGTTACCAACCGATTAAAGTTTGTCACATACTAATGCAAAAGTTGAGCCTTGCTACCTTTTTCTATTACCTGTTTGGCAAGCGATGCAATTCTGTAAAAGGAAACAGTAATTTTTCAAGGAACTTACCACGAGGGGGCAGATTTATGGGATCGACGCCATCGAGCTGGAGTTGACTGCATCCCGCGTTGGCTGTGTCGCTCCCGGTGGCATCAGGGTGGATACTTCATTTGAGCTTGGAGTATGCTGAAATGTTCTGAGTGGACGTAACTTCAAGACCTGACCTATGTGAAAACAAAAGCGTCTTGAGGCTAAGCGTTTGGGACGCCGTCCCTGCGCGTCCCAAGTCGTTCCAAACGGGCCAGGCACGTTTTTGGCCACCTCGTCCTCGACCGGGCCGTTTAGACCAAGACCAAGTGTATATATACATATATATCTCCTTTGTCTTTTATCCCTTAGTCTAGATATTTGAACGTTGGGGCACCACACAAGATCTGGCAACTAGTTTCCTTCACCCTTCTCGATTTTCTCCCATCTTTTCCGTTGTCTACTCCCCATTGTTCCTCACTGAACGATTCTTTGCATGATTGCTTCTGGCTACTCCCGATGACTGTGACACGTGACCGTACCACTTCAGTTTCCTTTTCTTTACTGACCTTAACTGTGGTAAGGAGGTTCCGTAGGTTTGCAGTGCTAGATGGTTGAGTACGAAGCAGGGACAGTATCAGAAAGATAATATACATGATTGTTTTGCCTTTGCCAAGAAGATTATGTTTATGACAGCGTTTGCAAGTGTGTTTGTGTCTGTGTCTGTGTGTGTGTGTGTTTCCGGACTACTGTAGTGAGCATAACCCAAGAACCCCTTGATGGATTACAATGATTAACCTGGACGTGCGATGGTCCTGATTTTTTTTTGGTGGCAGATAGCTTGTGATGTAATGAAGAATTGGTGTAGGTGTTGGTCCCCTAACAGCTTGCTCTGAAACTGCAGGGGCTTTATTGTGAAAAATTTTCTAATGAGAATAAATGGACAAAGGAACAACGGATTTCCATGATATTTAATATGCATAATTAAGTTGAAAATATTATTGTTCCACATTTCTAATTAACGGAAACTTTATACTTGTGGCCCTTGAAGGTTTCGTGAAGGTTAACATAGTAACATATATATCATGCAAATGAGGACATATTTTGCATAATCCTCACGTCGCCGGTGTGTTTTTTAAACACCACTCTTGTTGCCCCTTTTATCCAGCGGTCGGCGCCCCAAAAAAGGCTGGGGCCAGCAGGTGTTTTCTAGGGATTTGTCTTAGGCCTTAAAACTTCGATGATGTGCGTGTGTGTCTGTACTATTTAACATGTTTAATGTAACGTGTGAATGCGGGAGGGCGCTGCAATTGTTTTGTAGTCAAAATTATGACGAAAATTTGTACACGATGTTGTTAGCGGTATACAACGATAACGGAAAATGTAATTTTTGTAGGATCTTTCTAAATTCTGTCTAATAGATGCTGTCTAAATTCACATAATTTTCCATCCATTTACGTACTGTATTTGAAAACCTCGACCTGGAAACATGTGAGTGGAATCCTCTTCATGGCGACCACCTGTCCATCGCGACCGATTTTGCTCGGTCCGCCGGGTGGTCGCCTTGGGCAGGTTTGACTGTATTTCTCTTCACAGGTTATTGACTGCCGCAGGATCTTCACCGATGACGAGGTGCAACAATGCAGCTTCCTACTGGAGAGAAGCAGTGATGACGGCCGCGACTCTAACAGGTTCCGATGTCGTCTTCAGATCATCCCGGAAGGAAATGAAGATGTACAAACCACCTTTGTGTCAGTCTTGACAGACGAGGTAAGTGGAAAGTGACATGGCAAAGGGTGGCAGATATACGTACATAACAAACGTTGTGTGCACTCACGTGAATAATCTGAAGTCATTGTGACACGAGTGTGACATATACGCTTGTAAATGTGTAGGTCTGACACTTGCAGGTTAAAGAATTAAACTACACAACATGACGACTGTGACGTCGATGTACATTTGCAAAGTACATTCGGAGTATTCTACTGGACGATCTTTCGGCACATGTCTGTGAGTTGTTTTAGACAAAAAAGGTGAGAAATTCATGTTTAATTTGTTGGCCCTTCAGTCCCCACCACCTCGAAAACAAGACATTGCCGTCACACCCAAAAAAACACCGTGCTTGCCTGCATGGGCGAGGAAGGAACTCTGCCGGCTATTGGACCCCAGCAACCCAAAGGGGAACGACTGGAGAATGCTCTCCTGTGAGTTGAATTTGCAGCTGGACAGCTTCGACATCCAGCTGTTTCAAGAACACAGCGACAAGAGGAGCCCAACCTTCCAGATCCTCAGTCTGTTTGAGCTGGACTATGGGCATCTCCCTCAGGTCAGTCTTTAAAACAATATTTACGTAGCCATAATCATATGGCCAAACAGTGTGCGAGCGCAGACAATAACTATGCCTTATTTTTAGATTTGTAGTTAGTGGAATCTACTAATCAATTAAAAAAGTTGTCATTCAACTATATGTACAGGTGCAACAACTCCATGCCCTACGCAAAGTGCTGTCGGAACCACCAATGGGCCGGCCGGATGCATCTCAACTTGTGGAAGGCATCATTTCTCAACATTTTGAAGAGGACGCTGCTTCAACACCCACAACACGTCATCAACACCAACACTGCAACCCTGTCACACCCAACGCAATGTCTAGACTGACAGACGACAGGTATTATTCTCCATATGCTGCACCGTGTGCCGTTCATCCCAAACACACAACAAGGAACACGCTGCAGATAACGGACAGTAGCATACCCAGCGTCCAACAAGATGCAACCTACTGTGACGAAGCACCAGAAGAGGCAGCAATGATGAAGAATCATCAGCAACAGACTGTGGATAAGCAAACATACAAACAAGAGTCCCAAGCTTCTTCTACTGCAGCATCCCGACCTCTCAAAGTACCGGGTACAAACGCAAGGCTTAGCTTAGATACTGATCACTTCGAAAACATAACCAGTCAGATAGAAGATACACATAGCCATGTTGATGCCACTGCATCAACCAAGAGGATGCAAGTCACAAAATGTGATGATGAACGGATAACTGTTGAGGAAGAACAAGTCACCAGCCAAAACCCTGTAGATGTGCCGTCATCTGTGGATGCACCAAACTGGACTGATGACAAAAAGCTTAAGAACAAGCACGACGTGGTTGACCATGACCTACGTAAGAAAGGTCTGACCAAGCGCGTGGCAACGATGCATCTTTCCAAGGAGGAGGAAAGTGTATCTCTCCTTGATGAAACTGATGCGTAGTAGTATAGTTGAATACCAACATTAGGTCATTTTCCCGAGAATGAGGGGAAAAGGAGAAGATGAATTTCAACTTATGGTCATTTGTACATTCATACCTGAAAATGTGTAAATATGTTTTATTTACATTGCTGACAAGTTTATCATTGTGATTCATCATAATTTGTGTCAATCTTAGATTACAAGCAGAATTTCAGTTCAGGAATTCCACGGCAACAATAGAATATCACACATATTTTTGCAACTTTTACACGAACAAATATATACTACTAATACAATGTTTTATGTTTGATTCATGACAATGTCAAGCTGTGAGTCTCTCTGTAGTAGCCATTCAGACATTTCATTCAGACTTGTATTAAGTAAAATTATCAATGTACATGTTATACAATATGTAAATATTTGCTATATCTATATTGTAGCATAAAATATATTTGCTAAACTTCTTACATTAATCACTAACATATCTCTTCAACTGTGGATGGTATCAAACAGTTGAACTGTAAATTTGACTTCATTGTAGTACTACAATGTAGGCCACATGGACTGCTCTTAAGATAAAGATTTTAGAGAGGAGGCAGAACAATGCCTATCATGCATGTATATACATTAGAGAGATAATCATCAAAGATATTTTGTCCCGTCAAATGATATTTTAATGAAAAGTGTAGCCTCTATTACAGAGTGTTGTAAAAGTGCACAACAGAGGAAATAGGCAGGCTAGAACTGTATCAATACATATGCAAACTGTACACAATAGATAATGCATTAATTGATTGTACTGGTTTCATCTTTGGTTTGTGTTTTGTCCTGTTGTTCACACGAGATGTCTATTCAACTACATTGACTAAATTCCCTTCCAAGGCAAGTATGTCCTGTGCCCTGACTGCCATGGCCTCTATTGTAGGCTTCTCTTCCTGAAGTTTTGTGGTTAATTCATCCTTCTCTGTTTCCATCTGTAACAGAAAAATCAGTAAAATCATATTTTACAAAATTTATTCTTTTAATTTTGATCTTAAAACATGTAATCAAGTCAACATGATTCTGATTATCAGCAGTATCAAAAAAAATGCCAACTAGATTCAACATGCATCAGATTTCAATAAGTTATCATTTATCAAGCATGAAGTGTACAATACAAAGGACAGCTTGTTCCATTCAACTCCATGGAAAACTTACCTCCTGCAGTTCCAACCTGACCTGCTGGAGGACCTCATCGTCCTGACCCTCCAAGTGGTGCTGCTCCTTCAACCATGAGGACAGCTGCTTGTAGTGTTGCTCAATCCTCCTAAAATCCATTAAAAGCAGACACTTTAAAGATTAGCATTGAATTACTGAGTTAATAAATGCAAACATAATTAAAAAGCAAATTTTATGAAACGGAAAGAACATTGTATATACTGAATTTCTATACTCGTTTTACACTTACTTGAGCCTTTTCCTGTTCTCTTTGTACTTCTGCATGACTTCTTTAATTTGCAACATTTCTTCCAACAGAGTTTTCTGTCCATTTTGTAAATGGCTACTTCCATCTCCTTTTTCCTCTGCTCTTTCAGCCTGTTCATCTGCACCTGAAGTCTGCTTCTCAATTCTATCCTTTCTTCTATCAGCATCTTTAACTCTGTCCTCTTTTTCTGGACTTTCAAACACTGCTGGTGGCAAAAGACTAGCATCCTTTCCTTCGAGGTGTTTGGGGCTTGTTTGATTGGCAGCTTGTCTGTCTGTCTTTGGGACCATAAAAGCTGATGGAGGAATCAGTTCATATTCTCCTACTACTGGATTCAAAGGTTTGACCCCTCTTGTAGGGCTGGGTAATGACTTCTCTCTATTGCCAGCAATCTTAGGTGTAACCTGGTCCTTTCCTGGTTTGGTCGTTCTTGTAGCTAGGTGTGGTGCAATAGGCCTGGGTCTGGATTCAGAATTGAGAACTTTGGCCACATTCTCAGAACGATGTGGAGTGGGCCTTGTGTCTGTCACTTTTGTTTGAGTCTTAGATGTATTGTCTGCTACATAGGGGTCTCTGGTGGGATGCTTTGAAGGGACCTGGGTCTGTGTCTCATCTGTCTCTGTACTGGTTGGATATGTAGCAGCAGCAATAGGGACTTGTGGTTTGGATGTAGGGATAACAGGAAGCCCCTGTTGTTGAAGGTACAGGTTTTGGTCTTGTGTGTAGTAGGGTGTGGAAATCAGTATACTGTAAAAAAACAGTAGAGCATATTTATTTTCTTACAGATCACATCATAAAATCAAACATATTAAGAACCCTAACAGGTAGAAAAGATACACAGAGAGAAGATGACTATCAGAACTGGACCAAAAGGCCCACCTTTCCATCTTGCTGGGTGGCTTGGGAAGAAGTCCCTCCCTCTTCAGCGAATCTGCCAGGAAGTCTGGATGTCGTGGTTTGGGTCTTTCCCTTCTGGTATCATAAGGTCCTGCCATAGATCTGTGTGAAAAACAGATAATACATGTACATCATTTAGCAAAATATACCATCTTGATATATATATAAGTTGAATTCTTCCACATCACTGAGTTAGAGACTCTTACTTGACCCCAAGGGAACAAAGTATTGCTTTTGGCTTGTCCGCCTGTCTGTCTGTCTGTGTGTACATGTATGTGTTTCTGCAATTCTCAATACACAATGCAAAATTGCCACACATCCCCAGTGTTGCTGTTTTTGACTGTGACTGTGAGCCCGGAAGCAGTATGCATGGGTCAGATACAATGTAATACAATTGCCTTCCTCGAGGACTGTGACAAATCCTGCTCCATATATACATGAACACAGATCTGAGTGTCTGAAATTATCAAACATTACATTAAGCAAAATATGTAAATAGCTTCAGCATTTACTGACCTGTCAACAGCCTGCATACCTCTTGTATGGTCTGCAGGGGTGGGTCTTACAGGAGAGGCTACTGATGGGGTAGGTCTGGTCACAGAAGGAGCATCCTTAACTGCAGGTTTTGGTACAGTCTTAACCCCTCTATTGAGCCTCTTATCTGTAGAAAATGAAGACATATAATTGTATCTACAACAAGAAACTGTGATGCCCATGTACTGTTTCATAGGCATCACAGTGTCTTGTTGTAAATACAATCTTGGCCCTTCACAAATGATGCTCTCTGAACTTTTACAAGAAAGGCTAAATACAACATATTGTATGTTGTACAAAAAGGGTGATCATTGCTGTTACATGTAGGTCATTATAGTGTGCAATTAAAGAATTCTAATTTTGAAATACTGCAAAGATCTTACCTTTACATCGCCCAGCCAGTGTCTTCTCCCTCCATCTCATGGCACATTTACGCACAATCTGGAAGGTATCATACGCTACCTAGATTTCAACAGAAAAAAAATGCAAGGTGAACATTACAGACTGCAGCTTAGGAAAAAAACAGCTGAACCCTTAATCTCCTACTGCAAATATAAACCACTGATGATGCAGTAATGAAATCATTGCAAAAGCCTGCACTCTCAAAAAACTGTTCCTGAATATCTTACATCAGCTTGTCTCTGTGCAGCCATCTTCGACCTCATGTCGGCCATGTCTGCAGCCATAGCCAGCCACTGGGCCACGCCCTCCCTCAGCAGTCTCCGCCGCCTGGTCTCCATGGCAACAGCAATCCTGTCAGCTTTCCTCCTCTTCTCTGCTGTGTACCATAGCCAGGCCTGGAGGGTCTGGTACTGGAGACAGGTACTCCAGTGCCATAGGGCTTGGGTGGTCTTCTCTCTTTCTTCATGAGCAAGATTTAACTGTGCCATGATTTTAAAGGAAAGAAAATATTTTGGTTAAGAAGTTAGAGTATACTATGATAATACTACTGATGTAGTTACTGTATTATTCCACACAGTACAAGCTGAATACAATACATACACAACTCTAACTTCTTCAAAAGTTAAAAATGAACAAGCCTTGGGGGCCTTAACCATAAGGTACCAATTCAGCACCAAGGACAGGAATAATTGACATTCTGTTTATTCTGTTTATTTGGAAGTGTAACAAGACACTACACGGTCTCTCAGGCAGCATGGCTGATTAGAATAATTAGAATAATTGACATAGAATATTACTGTAAACCATGCCAAATAAGTCCATCCTACATGATGCATATTAACTCCGGCTGCTAAATTAATATTATAGAACAATGCACTTTGAAAGCTTAGACGTTCCAAATTACTAATAGCACAGTCATTAATAGCACTGTTAATGCCTAGGTCACAATTAGAAAAAGGGAGGATGTATCAGAAACATCTGGAAGCAAGGGGAAGAAGAGTGAGGCCAAGGGTGGCACCCCATGTGGACAGCCCACAGCAGTCATGTACACAGAAGGCTGCCGTCTCCGAGCACGAAGATCAGCAGAGCTCATCCTTCATAGGAAGTGTACACCCTACCAAGGACACATTGATCTAAACATTTTTTTTCAATCCTTTGCACATACATGTACTATTCATCAAGGAGAAGCCATATATATGCTAACATGTCGCAACTTGGCCATACTGAAAATTCTTAGATAGTCAACCCCTTCAAAAGTTTAAAACGAGCAAGCAATGGGGTCCTAAACAGAGAGATAGCAATTCAGCACCAAGGACAGGAGTGATCGAAATAGAATGTTACTAACTTTAAATCTATGATAAATAAGCACATGATAAATGTAGCATGACCCCAAACATTAAATGATACCATATAATATTATGAAATATGATTACAGATACTATTTATACCATGAAATTGTTGTTATACAATAGTCCTTTATACCATAGTTATGCCAACAGTGGGAGCAAATTTGAGGCGCATGTTCTAAAGTACATGTGCCAAGCTGTAGTCACAGTACACAGTTAACTACTAATCCATTTAAAGATTTGTACCTGGCATTTCCAGATGAGGAAGAACTTTGCTGTGATTTGAGTCCTGCACAGCCACTCTGATTGCCTCTTCAAAAGCTGTCAATATAGAAACAAACAATTCTCTGAAACAGTAGACATTGACTGAAAATTATTCCTAAATTCTTTCTCTAACAGTTTCACAGTGTGAAAGAAAAAAAGAAACTACAGTAACTCACAATGTAATTTGAATCAAACATAATGTTCTCGGACCTTTTTCAACTGTGAGTTTCATTGCTGTGCTAAGCCTCATGAATATACAATGTACTTGGCAACTTTCTTTGTGAAAAAAATGGCATCATAACAGATATTCCATGATGCATTTTGTCACAGGATTCTTGCCTATGAAAGTAGACTTTCAATAGTCTAAAATTGTTGATAACAATAACTGTAACAGTTACTATGATTAAACCTCAACTAGAGGAAACAAAAGATTGAAATATTTCTAGTCATGCCATGATAAGATTATATAATTTAGTACATACTGTCTTCCTGAGACACAGTGCCACAAACTGTCTCCATGCGTGATAGTGTGTCTGTAGGCAGTGCTGTCCGTAGTACTCGTCTGCTTTCAGTTCCATCCTATGTTCCTGCTTCAACATGCGATGATGATGCACCCATGTTGAGAACATCCTTTTCAGCTTTGCTGCAAGTCCAATTGAAGTACATTGTAAATGACATTCATTCTAAAATATTGAGCCTGTAGGTACATTTGCAGTCGCATGTTACATTGAACATAATAAGTGGCCATTGAATGATAAAAAAGAAGATGCATGACAAACAGAAGGGATAATTGATAAATTAAACATGATAAAATCATGATAACATAATAAAGGAAAGCAAACCTTGGTCCAACTTAGTCCTTGCCTCTGTGACTTTCCGCTCTGTCTGCTGTTTTCTATAAGCATGCATCACTGAGTACTCATGCCAGGTCTGGAAAACCTTAGTACAAAAGAGTGAAGGTTTCTCATAAGAGTTGTACTAGTACATTATATTGGATCATTAAGTTAACAAAATTGCCAAACTTCATTCTATTCTTACACTTTAAGATTTTGACTGCACTAATCAAAGGAGGTAAAAGTTGACCATTCACTATGATTCAGATAAACTTTCCTTATCATATTGCTTACCAATTTCAGCATCTCCCTTCCCCAGTGTTTCTGAGCTTGGCCCTCTTTCTGTCTGTTTTCTACCTGTGACCTGACATTCTCTAGCCATCTTGACAATGCCCACCTGCAAAAAAGGAAGACCACAGCATTTTCAAACTGGTAAAACTTTACATATATTTTTATAATACAAAGAATGGCAAAGTCATTGTGTCTATGTTTCAAGTCAAAGGCTCAAAAATGTGATGCTACGTTATAAACATGTATTACCTGAGAGTGGCAATGTTGTGACTGTGAACTCTTTGTTGAACCTGCATGCTGATTCTCTTGGCTTGCCCATGGAACAGCTTTGTATAATGCACAACAAGTTTTCTTTGGGTACACTTAAAGCACAGCATGATGTGTTACACACAAGCACAGACTGAAATCTTTATTTTTTCAAAATTTAGTTATCTGTGTCATACGTACAATACAATTTCTTTTCAATGCCAGACTACTTGACAGTTGAATTTAAAAAAGGTCCTTCTCAAAACACTCACCACAAACTTTGAAACTTCTAACTTGAAATAACAAAAAGAAAAGCATGCCTCATAAGAAAACATTGTAATACAATAATAATTACCTTCCAAGCCTGCATGACTTTAGTAAGGATGTGCTGCTGGTAGTGCTGGTCCCCTCTTGCTTTCTTCTGCAGTTTGATCCTCCTGTATGCCACGTACTGTGCCCAGTGTGTCCACACTCTCCTCAACTGCCGTCTGTATTGGTGCCGTACCGCCATTCTGTCCTGTCCTTGTCTGTAACAGTAAGGAAGGTACTAATAAGCTCTGTCCCTTGAATATATAGCCAAAAATAGTTGCAAATAAAACAGTATAAATCAAATTGTGCCTACTTTGTCTTAGCAAACATAATTATGCCCTCGTTTTACTCTAAACAGAATCAAATTCAAGAAAATATGGATAGAAATAAGATATCTTTTTTTCAATTACTACATTGTTCATAATCAAACACACCTGGTGAGGCTTTCTTTTGTGAAGTCCTTCCATTGTTGTATAGCCTTTAGACACAGCTGATACTCATAGTGTTGTAAAGCCACCTCCTGAAATTGTACAATTGACAAATAGCTTCAAACCACAGGCATTCAACAGTTTGCTAGTTATTATGTATGAAATGCCAAACCTTAAATCTTGTAAAATGTAAAACATTGATCCCTTGTTTAGTACAAAAGTCATTTTCACCTCCTTTTCCTGCTCTCTCCTAACCTCTCTTGTTCTGAGTCTCCACAGTCTGAGGTGGACTTTGATGATGGCACCATTGTGATGCAGAATGGCCTGGAAATACAATATTCATCATTCATTCTGCAGTTAAAAATCATGTATTTTGTTTTAGAATGCAAGGTTGTACGATTTTGAAGGAAAACACAACTTGGAAGGCATCTTTGATCTTCATTTTAGAAGAATAATTCTCAAATAGTTAGCAGGTATATTGGCAAATATAATAATTGAATTTAAAAAAACAACAGTCTTCACCATCCTTTCCATGAGCCTGATGTCCCTACTCTGGTGTGTAGCTGTCCACCAGCCATAGAAGAATCTGGCTTGTAAGGCCTCTCTGTAATATTTACAAATAACATGTTACAAAAGTGCACTTTTAAAGCAGAAACAAAAGTCTTACCTTACTGGAATAAATTGGACATACAACAATGAGCAGATTGTTTTTTGGCCTTGAGACACTTGGGACGTAGGACCAATGCTTCCAATGGTCTACAGCTGAAAGCTTCATATCTGATATTTTGTGAAAAGCCACATGATACATGTATCTACATGACTTGTACATACCTCCTGAAGGCAACAGCTTTGAGCAGCCTGTCCTTCTTTTCTTGAGACAACTCTATAAACCATTTCCATCTCTCTAAGGTTCTTGGTAGACACCTGGCAGCATAATGTGCATCAGCCTGTATGTACTGGTTCTGCAAACAAGTAGAAACAAGAGTGTTAGAGAGAATAGGAGCATTCGTTGGAAACGATGTAGCTAATGTTTTTCACGAGCCACGGACGGTATCTTCGCCATGTTGTGTCTGCTATAACTGTACAATATCCAAGCAAAGAAAAAGTTCCAACAAAAATAAGGAGGACAGAATCTGATGAATAATAAGGGAAGTCATTCTTGAGCCAGTAGGGGGTTCCTCCTTCACGATTGAACTGTAAACCCTGAGATGATGATGATTCTGAAAAATCTCAGAATATTATGAATTCCAAAATTGGGACAATAGACTAGAGGTTCATATTAATGGATGGACGAATGATATATGTTTTTTATCAAAATTGCATATTTTGGTGGTTTAATCGGTGGTTAGGAACCAACAATGCCTTATGACACTGCATGCACCTCAGGGTCGGTCATTAACCCTGTAGTATCAACCCTATGTAAATAGTCTGATCCAGGGCTGTCTCCAGAACCCGTTCCTCTGTTCTAGGACAGAAATTTGATTGTTGGGATGGACAAAAATTCCCACCCTCCGTCCAGAAAAATCTGAACTTCAGGCCACACCAATTCTTTTTGTTGCTTCTCAGAATAGCCTCTCCTGTTTTTCCCATTTTGAAAAAAAAATTGGGTCACTATTCCCATTCACAAATTGAATTCCGAGAAGCAACAAATAAACTTGGTGTGACCTCATGACATAAAATTATTATTTTTTAATCTTAAAATGACAGATCTAACAAAAAAACATTAACAGCATGTGACAACGAATGGGATGGAAAAATCTAAAGCTGGAGCCATCCCTGCTATCTTTTTCCAAGTATATCAAAAACTTGTATACAAAATAAAATACTCAAAATGGTAACTGTGTCGTTTCCAAACTTGTATGTGATGAAGCTAAAGGATTTTACAGTGGCAGAGGTATGGTGTTACCAAATATTGAGCAAATCTATCAGTCAAGAAATGAAAACAGCATGTCAAAGATTAACATTCAGCCAATGGCATTGAGATCAAGGCAAAGTCAACACTGCTGTGTACATTGTACTTGGGTAAATATTTGATTAAGACTGGTTTGAAGCTGTTTGTCATCAACAAAAAGGGAACAGGAAAACCAAGGAAAAATCCCTTACAAAACAGGAACAAGGAAAAGTCTACCATCGTTTCCTCACAACACAGTGGCAAGAAAACTGTATCAAGCTTGAATTTGGATCTATTTCAGAGTCAAAGGTAAGCGTGAGTCTTGAGTAGAAAGCAGCTCTGTACCTCTCACACATCAAGCTCTGAAGGTTCACTTCAGCATGTTATTTTTTCTAATCAACCAAATTCACATAAAACAACACCTATTCCCAATTCTATGTCGATGTGGCTAGAATACATGGCTTCTGTTTGCTTTAGGAGCAAAAGCTGTGGCATGATTTTGTACAGAAAAGTTTCTGTTAAATTTTTCAAACTATTACTTCCTCATGTGATTATTGAATAGCAGGACCATTTGCTAATGAATTTCTATCTAAATCTTAGTCATAAAGATACATGGCTAGAAATTGTTGACTATTTATAAATTAATCATAATCTACACATGTCCAAGAAATCAAGAAATGAAAAAGTACACATGGAGATAATTCTTCTAACAAAAACTGCTAAAATTCTTTATGAGTCAATTTTCATACTTCCAAAACAAACTCAGCTCAATACTGAACACATTATATTTTCAAGGCTTGAGACTGCCAGCAGTATAGAAGCCCTACCAGTCTTATAAGTGCTTGAATCCAGAAGCCATACCAGGAGGAACTATCAGTCTTCTCAAGATATACTCAAGAAGGTAAGTGTGGTTATTGTGGTTATAGACATAAATTGTACAATCCCAAGGTCATCCCTTGACAATAGCAACAAGCTAGTTGGGCAACCTTGGCTGTCTCATGTACTGTTTCAGCCAAACGAATAAGCAGTAAACAACGTCATTTACAAGTAACCTAAAGGACAGAAATACAATGTTATGTGATCTGTTGCAAACTACACAAAGGTGTGGGGCTTAATATATCCGTATATGAGACTGGGGTCTAGTGATAAGGAGATTTTACATTTCCTTATATGTTATAATATATGAACTGACTTCATAATATTTGGAACAGATAGTCACGCATTGTACAAGTTGAACTAGTAGCGTGCTTGGTCAAGTGGTGAGTGTCCAAGCCTCTGGTCACATAAATGTCAAAAGTGAAAATTCACTCAGCTTGCACTAGAAAGGGTTATATTAATTGTTAAGCCCAAGGATCAATGTTGAGGAGAGCAACATGATTAAATGACAGATAAGGCTTTAAGTAAAAAGACTAATCATTTGTTAAATGTCTAACTCTAGGAATCACTTAAACTTACATTGTTTGAAAGACAAAAAAATCATCAGTATCTGTCCTTTGATTGTTTGGAATCTATTGTAACAGTTTCGTTGAGTACAGACATCACTATTTTCTTAAAAATTACATTGTAGTTATTCTATCACCCTATATGATACACCATGATAATGATTCTTCTATTTTCATATCATCTTGTCATACAGGTGACAGAACAACATGGATAGAAAGTTACAACACTTGCTGATTTTTCTTTTCATCATCCTGAAAGACTTTAACATGACAGAAGCTTCCTGCAGCTGTTCATCATCATCATCCTGTCCCTGCAACAATCTGGGCCTCACCATTGTTCCTCAGAACCTACCACAATCCATCACTTCCCTGTACTTGAGAAGTAATCAAATCACAACTTTAAGTCAGTCCGACTTTTCAAGGTATAGGTACCTACAAACTTTAGATTTAGAACATAATGATATTTGACAATCAATCCTCAGGCATTCTACTATGTGACTAGGCTAACAACCTTAGATCTTCGTCAGAATGAATTGACAAGTCTTACAGCCGTTATGTTTGTAATGCTTGGTAACCTGCAGAACCTTGACCTTGATAACAATGTCATAAGTAGCATTGAGGCAGGAACCTTCAGTCATACTCCACAACTACAAACTCTGGACCTAGGTGGAAACAACCTGACATCAATTCCACAATTAATGGTTTTCAATGGCCTGAACCAACTTTTGAACTTGTACCTGTACTCAAACAAGATAACCAGCATTCAGCCTGATGCATTTTCAAACTTGCCCCAACTTCAACAACTACACCTATTTTCAAACCAGATAACACAAATTCATCCTAGAGCATTTTCAAACTTACCCCAACTCCAACAACTTCGACTTGAAAATAATCATTCTATTAGCATTCCAACTATACAATATCAGTTTCCAGAATTAACTGTTCTATACCTGAGCAACAACAATATCACAGACATTCCTGCAAATGCATTTTCCAATCAGCCAAAACTGTCTGATCTCCATCTCTATGCAAACAGAATCTCAACTATTTCATCAACAGCTTTCAGAGGACTTGCTCAACTCAATTCTCTTTCTCTTTACAACAATGATCTGACTGAGCTTCCCAACTATCTGTTCTTAGGTCTGCCCAGTCTTGACCAGCTACAGCTACAGAACAATGCTATCATGCAAATCTTTCCAAACACATTCACAGGGATATCAAGTTTTACATACCTGTTCTTGTATGGCAACAACATAAAAACTTACCCTGTTGATGCACTGTCAGAGATTTCCTCCATTTATTTGCTTAACCTTGAGAACAACCAGTTGGCAACAATGCCCTTCACAGCCTATGAGTATGACAAGTTGTCATCTGATGTCTCTATTGTAGACATAAGCAACAACCCCTGGCAGTGTGATTGTAGGATGGTTAGTTTCAGGTTGAGAATGACTGGGTCTAATTTTTTCGAATATGATATCACCTGCACTGATCCTCGTCATGATGGACAATTGCTGAAAGATATTAATCCTGAGGATCTGACTTGTGAAGAGCCAATGATTGTCAGGTTTGAGAAGAGTGATGACAACTCAGTAGGAGAGGGGGAGACACTCCATTTGGTCTGTGAAGCTTCAGGAATCCCCACACCAGACATCACAGTCATTCTCCCATCTGGACTGAATGTAACTGTTGAGTCAGGTGGGAGGGAGACTGTGACAGTTAATGGTACCATCACTGTAAGAGATGTAACTGCAGCAGATGGTGGTCTGTACATCTGCATTGCAGCAAGTCCTGTTGGCTCAGTGTTTGAAACACTGTCTGTAGATGTCCAACCAAAAGTGCCCTCCACTGTCACATTGGCACCACTCAACATCACAGGCAAACCAGAAAGCAACAGTGACCATGGATCTGCTCCCATATTCTCCCTACCTGTTCTCCTTGGTTCTGTCATTGGTGCAGTGGCTGGAACTGTCCTCATTGGTTGCATCATTCTCATGATATGGTGCAAGAGGAGTGCCAAGAATCCTCCTCCAGTGCCAGACACGAGTGTTGTTTTTAGCAACACAAACACCACAGCTACTGTAACAACCAGTGGTCATGATCAGACAGGGCAGGGTTGGTCCCATAATGTCACAAACCCAGGTTACGCCCAAAGGTCAGTTGTCCCACAGCCTACTGTAGATCTGTACGAAGATGTGGAACCGCCACCAAACAGACCAACATCGAAGGGAGCAGGTCCAAAACAACCTGCTAAAAAGAAGGCCCTGAAGCCACCTAACAGAAACAGAGCTCCTCATGACGAGCGCCCCCCGCCTCCCCCTCCCCGTACAGGTGCTGCTGCAGGTGCTGCAGCTGTATATGCAAATGAGCCAGCAGCTGCTCTTGACAACTTGCCCTATTACCAACCTCTGACAAAGAACTAAAAGGTGATGCTAAATTTCTTTACAGATATCATTTAGACTGCTTATATAGTCTCCCTACAGATCACACATATGTGGATGGATTAAGTTGCTGTACACCAATTTACATCAATATGAAACAATGGTGAGAAATAGGTGGATAAAGTCTTTTTTTGAAATATTGTTGAAATAATTGTAAACAAAGAGTTATTCCTGTAAGTGACAATATCTTCTTAATGCTCCACATTATATGATAACTATTACATGTGTACATAGTATCTGTTTGATTAAGTTTTTCTAGTCATTTTGTGTCAGAGTGCTATAGCTAAGTTTAGACAATAGATGTTTTTATGGCATACATGTACAAATATACGCAACACACCTATGTTCTTATGCTGCAAGATAAGCAAAATTACTAAAAAGGTCAAAGTCAAATGATAAGAAATTGTAACATTTTCAATTTGTATCCTAATGAATTGTTTAAATATCATTTCTTTTTACATCACAAAGCACCTATTAAGGACACTAATACTTTAACATACAAATGATAGTGATTTCAGTACCAAGGACAGGACAAATAAGGCAATGAGACTACCTTTTTTTATCTGTGGGACCATTATGTTTTATTGTATCTATCTGTTGTAATCAAGTCAGATATTGTACGCAAAATGTTGTTTTATTGCCTGATACAAAAAAGAAATGTCTCTTTTATGTCAGGTTTAGGTTTAGTTACTAGTATCCTGTAAACTTGCATAAATTACATCAATACAGATGCACAGGCAAAGCAAAAATCTGGCTTAGACCTGACTTCTATGTATTATTATTTGTAGAGTGAAATAAAGAGTAAACAATCAAGATTGCAGCATCACCAAAATTGTTCTTTCTTGGTTCATTCCATTCAGTACAGAATAGTTAACAAAGAATCTTGAAATATTTGCAGTGGTTTTATGTTGTTTATGTAGTGAGCTCTCCACCATGAAATCATCACACTAAAGACTTTTTGTTTTCTCCTCTTCCCCTTCCCCCTGCTGCTCAACTTGAAAAGTTATCTATTCATCATTTCTAAGTCATAGTGTCAAAACAATGTAGATTTTGTATCCCAGTCAATTGTAGGAGAATCACAAAATTTTAACACTCGATGTGTCAAGTTGTTAAGTTTCCCACCTTGTAAAGATTAGCACTGAACAAATGTGTAAGTTATTGCATATTCAAGTAAATACAGTAAAAAAAACATTACAAGATTAGCTTAACGGTCCTCAGATTTGCATGTTGGCAACAAATCATAGTATGTTGGACTATGATCCAGCAAGTCTGACCTTTGCCTTCACTTCCTGTCACCCTGTGATGAGACATGTCTAGTAGACTACATATTTATAGCATAAGGCCACGCCAATTTCTTCTGTTGCTTCTCGGAATAGCCTGTCCTGTTTTACCCATTTAGAAAAAAAAATGTGGTCACTATTCCCAGTCACAAATTTTTACTCCCAATTTTATTATCTGTTCAGTTGTAAAACTGAATAGCCACTAAAAAAGATTATAAAGGCTTTCACATGCCTAAAAGTTGTAATTCTTTATTTTATTAAACCTCTTTCTCAATATCAATCCATATATTACATGGCAAAAAGGTAATTTTGTTACTAAAATTAAAGTACTAGATCAAAGAAAGGGGTGCATTGCATTAAAACAGGCCATACAAAGCTGAAACTTGAATAATCCTCCTATACTTTATGTTATGTTAACCCTTATCTTCATCCCAGACTATTTGCAAAAGATTTTTTTTTTTTCTTCCGCCAACAATAGCTTCTGGCAATGTATTGATGAATGGTTTGAAACAGTTCTGTTTCAAATAGACAAAGTGTAACCTTCTCAACCTTGTACATGTATAAGTCAGAATACAGCTAGTAAGTACATGTAGTAATAATTGTGCTGATCTACATTCAATTAACTACCATGTATCATTAGATAACAGATTATAATACAAGTTATTAGACTTGTATCTAAAGAACTACTGAAAAATGGTGACTGTGTCATTTCTTAACTAGCACATGACTTTGTATATTATGTACTTCCTGAGGCTTAATGCAGTATATACAGTGCTAATAACAGAGCTTTAGGGTCACTGATCTCTACTTCCGTCTAGTAGTTTCCTCCTTAGAAAGGAAAGGACAGAAAATAGTTACCCATTGAAACTTGTTAGCAACTATCTCATCATTATCAGCTCCTTTTCATCCTGCCGGACGATCAGTTCAGCGTCAGTGGACTCTACTAGCAACTATCTAGTGTATCATAAAAAGTGGGAAATGGGAGTTAATAGTATGTTAAAGATTAACATTCATCCAATGGCATTCATATCAAGCCAATCAACACAGCCATCCCACATGAATGACCTTGCTAAGGTCAAAGTACAAGTAAGACTGTTACAAGCACACACGGTCATGCAGAAAAGGAACAGCCACTGGAGGAAAATCCCTCACACAACAGGAACTTTGTTATCATCTCCTGACAGGACAGTGGCAAGGAAACCTGCCAAGCCTGAACTTGGATCTATTTGGAGTCAAACGTAAGCATATAATTGAGTCTTGAGTAGAAAGCAGATCATGAACCTCACATGCATAAAGGTCCAGTGATTCACTTGATGATACAATGTGCAAGATGTTTCCAATAATATAAAAAATTGCTTAACACAATCCCTCCTCTCCATTCTACGTCTCATACAATACTTCACTTGAACATTAGCAAGACTACTGGACCAGGTATAGTACATTTATAATCTAATCAACATCAGTAAACTTTAAAAAATGTTCCATGTTGTAATGTACACATGTTCAAGAAATAAAGAAGAGGCCACAAGAATGCTCCATATTACTCATACAGTAAAGGAAACTTGACTTGCCTCTAACTTTAGGATTGACCAAAAACTTGCAGTTGGTGCCTGCAGTGTAAAAGCCCACCAGTCTTTATCATAAGTGCTTGAATTCAGAGGCCATGGTCAAGGAGGAACTATGAGTCTGCTTGAGATATAATCAATAGCAAGGTAAGTGTGGTCATATAGATACAACCTACACATTTGTACATGCACAAGACAGACTCAGTATAATCTATATTACCAACAGTGGACATATTTGAGTATTTGGGAAAAATATGTGGGGCTTCAAAATATATTCATACCAGTACTACATGTAGTATCCAATACTAATATTAGTAATAACAGAATATCTGTGGGGGGTTTTTTTAGGGGGGGGGTACGTTGGGGGAGAGAATCTGGAGATTTCCTTATGTGCAGAATATACAACATGACATATACTGATTAGCATTAAAGTTATGGTTTTGTGACCACAAAAGTCACCCAAAATCAAAGTTATGATTTATAAAGAAGTTGAAGTGCTATATGTATATACAAATCTATGGCCCATATCTACTTCAGTAGGAATTGACATCGTTTTTGTTTCTTTCATGAAAATGTTACTTATAAGATGGAATGCATCCCATATAATTTTAGCTCCAGGTGGCTCCTCTGATCCTATCCTGGCACCCGTTAGAGGATTAATTGGTATATTAAAGTAAAATTAATACATGTAAGCGTGAGCTCTGATTGGCTCCAAGTAACATGGTCCTCTGTATCAGCATGGTAATAGGTTAAAAACAAACATTTGGAAGGTCAGTCCACGCTATCAACAAGAATTCAATACCTGAAGCTGAAATAATCAATAATGACGTAAGGGACAAAGTTAGCGTCTCAATACAAAATTGGGGACAGGTGCCATACTAGACAAAATACTGTAATTCTTTCAAATCTATTCAGTTTGGGCATTCAAAATATGAAAAAGGTTCAACATAGAAAAGATTATATCACAACCTATTTTCCAACAACTTGTCTTATAGGTGACAGGACAACATGGGTAGAAAGCTACAAGACTTGCTGATTTTCCTTCTCATCATCCTGAAGGAGTGTCACATGACAGAAGCTTCCTGTACCTGTTCATCATCATCATCATCTTGTACCTGCAACTTTCTGAGCCTCACCAGCATTCCTCAGGACCTAAATACATCCATCACTAACCTGGACTTAGGCTATAATCAAATTACAACTTTAAGCAAATCAGACTTCTCGAGGTATACTAACTTGATAAGCCTACACCTGACCAACAATGACATCAGTAGTATTGAGACAGGAACCTTCAGTCACACTCCACTGCTACAACGTCTTGAGCTTTATGGAAACAACCTGACATCAATTCCACAAGGTGTTTTTGATGGTCTGAACCAACTTCAGCACTTGTATCTCTATAGTTGTCACATGAAAACAATCCCACCCAACACTTTCACCAATCTGCAGCAGCTTCTTTACCTATACCTCCATGATAATGAGATCAGCAGCACCCCAACTGCTGCTTTTGCCAACCTACCCCAGCTCCAAAGACTGAATCTGTACACCAACCAGATAACACACATTCAGTCTGGTACATTTTCAAACTTGCCACAACTTCAACGACTGTACCTGGACTCGAACAAGATAACACATGTTGAATCGGGTGCATTTTCAAACTTGCCACAACTTCTGCAACTGCAACTACAGAACAACCAATTAACCAGCATTCCAACCATACAATATCAGTTTCCAGAATTACAGAATCTGTACCTTTCCTACAACAACATCACAGACATTCCTGCTGACGCATTTTTCAATCAGCCGAAACTGTCTTCTCTCCTTCTCCACTCAAACAGAATCTCAACTGTCACGGTGGTCAAAAAGGCCCTGATTTTTCCTCACTTGTAAAGCATGCATATTGATGAGGAATCGATGTCAATCGCCCCTGTTACTACTGGCAACAGTAGCTGATTGGTTTACGCCTTTGCAGGCGGGAACTAGATTTGTTTTGGTTGCACCAAGCCGAGCAGGATTTTGCCCGCGAACTTGTCCTTTTCAAATGCACGCCTAGTCTCCGCCTCTATTGTTCTCTGGTTAACACATTAACAATGCCCCAGCTTTCATTTCAATCATTCCCACGCTCTCAAGCTTCATACTGACACCACCGTTTCAATTCTTTCTTAGCTATATTTTGGTCTATCCTACCACACAGAACGCCCAAACTAAGGCCATCAAGAAATCGCAGTTTCCGCCATAACTCACCGTAATTCCCGGCCGAGGGTTCTAGATTATATGCGCAACCGACGGAGACGCCGCAGAACCCGCCGATATGATAAACAATACCCCGGCCTTTACTCCGTACATTACTTTCTTAAACACGCAGAAATTTAAAATTAACAAATAGAATTCGAATAGTTCATAGATGAAGTCGAATATTTTCATTGTAATCAAAAACATTGAATTTACCACATACAGAGACCCCAAAACGTAGCACTCACCTTGATACATTTGCGTGTTTGATAAGAACTGGTGTACCGACGTGTCTGGCGCTCTCCTACACAGCCACTCAATAATCACACCCTACGTTTTCCGATTTAAAAACGCATTCTTTCTAATAACAAACTCCTTCTCGTCATTTTTGTACTATAACGCGGTCTAAAGACCGTAATTCCATCTTGCTAACAGTGTACACGCCAGCGTTTGATATGCCGAATGTGTAGGCTTGTGCTGACACTAAAAATTTCCTGGCAGCTTTGACTGGTAGGAAAAAAAATGGTGCATTCCTATACAAAGGAGATGTACGTTGTATAAAATACGCATGAGTAAATCAATGAGTAAATCAACTGCTGGGGAAATACGGAAGAGATCAGAGTGTGATTGTTTGACAGCAGAACTGGATTTTCCTTTGTTTTCAAACCGACGCCATGTTCCGACGCCATGTTCTGGTTTCTTCAGATAACACACTTGCGGGTCTTATTCGTGTATTTTTTTTACATTATTTTACCCACGCGTATTTCAATCACCAATGGTACCGTTCAGGCATTTTATTATTAGAAATTGGTCGAGGTTTCTGTCTCTACAAACCCTCGCGGCCTCGTTGGTAGTTGAAATTCGCGGGTAATTATCTCGCTTGGTTCGGGCGACAAATACAATGGAGGTATTTCCCACTCATTTGCATCTGGATTAACCGCCCCAGAACAGACGCTAGCGAAGTACTGTGATCTTTACCGACAAGCTCATTATCTTTCCAGAACATAACCATTCTTCCACGTGAAATTCTAAATAAAGCGTTCGATTCGTGTTTTGGGCGATATCTCCCGATACCAACGCTAGAATTCGACAAAAAAACAACCGTCCGAAAGCCAACTATCTAGCCGCCATCTTGAAAAAAATTTATAAGATACTATTGGGCCGATAGGGAACTATGGGAGAAGACGTCCAAAAGAAATGGCGAAATAAGTTCAAGTCTCTCAGACATCAAAAACTACTCAATAGAAATTGGATTCAAAGTTCCTAAAGTCTAAAGTATGTATAAAACTATTGTTTGCTACGTAAATTAGACCAAAAAGTCCATAGGTTCAAAGTTCAATGACCGAAAGCAACCTTTACATACACGTATCAAACGCGGGTAATTTGAAGCGCCGTGTTCGCGGTCAACTCGTATATTATACAGATTTTCAAAGCGAACTAATGTAGTTTGCGTGTGCATGTATTTTTTTCTTAGTGCGATAATCAGATCATGCGTTATTTTGTGCAAGATTTGCGATGTTGTTATTTTATACCACCCGGCTAATGGCACCCCCGCTTGTGGGCGGGAAACTTTTGCATAACAACGCTGACAGATCCATAGCAACGTGACCACCGTGTGTTTCATCGGCTGCTTTCACAGGACTTGCTAACCTGAAAACACTCTATCTCTATAACAATGACCTGATTGTACTTCCCGACTATTTGTTTGTTGGTCTCTCCAGTCTTGACAGTCTACAGCTGCAGCACAATGCAATCATGCAAATCTTTCCTGATACATTCACAGAAATATCAACTCTTACATATTTGTACCTGTCTAACAACAACATAAAAACTTTCCCCATTGAGGCACTATCAAAAATTCCATCAATTTATCGGCTTTATCTTCATAGTAACCAGATGACGACACTTCCCTTGGAGGCCTATGACATGCTGTCATCAATCTCTGTTGTAGACATTGGCATCAATCCCTGGCAGTGTGACTGCAGGATAGTTGGTTTCAGACAGAAAATGACTGGGACGCCATCTTTTGAATACCAGATCACCTGTACTGATCCTCGTCATGATGGACAACGGCTGAAAGATCTCAATCCTGAGGATCTGACTTGTGAAGAGCCAATGATTGTCAGGTTTGAGAAGGGTGATGAAAACTCAGTTGTAGAGGGGGAGACACTCCATTTGGTCTGTGAAGCTTCGGGAATCCCCACACCAGACATCACAGTCACTCTCCCATCTGGACTAAATGTAACGGCTGAGTTAAATGAGGGAGTGAGTATGACAGTGAATGTTACTGTTACCATAACAGATGTTACAGTAGCAGATGCTGGTCTGTACATCTGCATTGCAGCAAGTCCTGTTGGCTCAGCATTTAAAACACTGTCTATAGATGTCCAACCAAATGTGCCCCCTGCTGTAACAATGACAACAGTGCCTTCATCACCTAATAATTTCACACTGCCAGGCACTTCAAACAAACCAGAACCACAAGGATCTGCTCCCAGTTTCTCCCTACCTGTTCTCCTTGGTTCTGTTTTTGGTGCAGCTGCTGGCATCATTCTCATTGGTGGCATCATGTTCACTATCTGGTACAAGAGGAGGACAGAGAATCCTCATGATCAGACAGGGCAGGGGGAGTCCCAGAATGTCCCAAACCCAGGATATCCCCAGAGGTTGGCTGTCCCACAGCTTTCTCTAGATGTAGAACCACCAATGATCAGACCAAAATCTACAGGTACAGGTGCTGCTGCAGCTGTGTATGTAAATGAGCCGGCAGTTGCTCTTGACAACCCCAATTATATGTATACTACCAACGTCTGACAAAGACCTTGACGGTCATCCTAAATTTTCACAGAAATTCTAAAGATTTCTCAGCCATCCTGAAGATTACACAGAAATCCGACAGATAACACAGCTATTTCACAGGTTTCTGTGAAATGCAACAAAACTGTAGACAAACTGAGTTCTACCACCTGTGAACTCTACTTCCTGTCATGCCTGACCTTTGCTGTTGTGTCACCAGCTTCCCACCTACTTCCTGCCACTCTACTGACAGAGTATTCAAATAACTATGAACACAAAAACATCCAGACACACCGAACATTAGGCCTTAGTACAGAGGACAAAAATCTACCAGTATGTGAAATTATTTTCCTTTCTCCACAGAATACTGTTTGACTTGTATCCACTAGCCATGTGTTTTGTCCATTTTTCATTCATGGCACAATGAAAATGTCTATCTTTGCAGTCAGTGACCTAGTTTTCAATTTCATCAAATAAAACTACTGATTTCTGTGTAGTGAATATCAAAGCAAGGTGATACCCAAGGAAAAAAGGCTTTGACAGTTCTCTTGATGTAGCCCTATCAACATGTTTATAATATATCATACATAAAAAGTCAAGGAAATATCATATAGTAAAGGGGCTGTTCAGAAAGAGTCAATTACAAAAATCTGTGCTGACAGGATAGCAAAGGACAGTACTTTGTGAAGGAAAATGTAAAATTATTTCAAATATCTTAAAACATTTATCTTGAAACATTTACCGTTACCTCTTTGAAATCATCGTGGTCCAGTTAGCCCCTGAAATCGGAGACCGAACAAGTTTCTCCTTTGTTTACCTGACGCCGGTGGGGTTACTCCAGGTCAGACCCGACAAAAATGCTGAAGCGTATACTCTCGTACTCCTCAAGCACACTCCGTGCTCTTCGGACGCACCCAAAACCAACACCCTTGGTTAAACGAGCTATCATCGATTGTGGCATAAAAAGATACCGCCGTCCTAGAGGATGCAGAGGGGGAAAGAACCTTAATTACCCACCATAACCCTACCCTTACTGCTACACCTATGGCACCACCTGCATCGTATGAAGCAGAGATTAGAAACGTTTGTAGGAACCAAACAAAAAATGACCAATGCTCACCCAATGAACATAGAAACAAGAAACTGGAAATGTGGTACACTAACATCCAGGGCCTCAGAGCCAAAAGAGAGTATCTAAGTGCGCGACTTGCAAAATCAAACCCCAAACCAGACATTATTATGGTCACCGAATCTAAGCTCAACGCCTCAATAGCAGACAATAGTCCTGACATCAATATCGATGGGTACTTAATAGAGAGAAAGGATCGAAACACAGGAAAAGACTGGGGTGGATGTCTGATCTACTATAGAACTGGCATTGGACTACACAGAAGGCAGGACTTGGAACCTCCCGAGCACGAAATGATGATATGCACCATCAAGCTGCAGACAGGTGTCCTACTCATATCCCTGCTGTACAGACCACCGGGACAAAGGGTCATAGACTGTGCGCCCATTGACTGGTACACTGAACACCTAGACCATCTCCGCACAAAAACTAAAGCTATAGGGACAATCCTAGCTGGTGACTACAATGCACACCACAAGGAATGGCTACAAAGCAGAAAAAACGATCCCCCTGGAAGGCACACACTCACCCTTTGTACCACACATGGCCTAACGCAACTTGTGAACGGTGCCACCCACCACAAAGGTAACAGACTCGACCTCATCATGATTGATACACCCAACATCTGCTCGGACGTACGAATAGAATCTGAAATAGGCAAATCTGACCACTGCCTGCTGACTACGTCGATACCATGTTATCCAGTCATGGAGAAAACAACACCAAGAAAAATCTGGATCTACAAGAAAGCCGACTGGAATGCTCTCCGGGAGGAACTTGCCCAGACAAACTGGGACTACTTGCTTGATCCAGACAACCCAGAGCGATCATGTACAAATGTAACAAATGCAATACAAGAGGCAATGAAACACCACATCCCAAGAAGAGAACTCAAGTCATTCGATGGAAAACCCGAATGGTTCAACGGTGCGTGCGATAGAGCCCTACAGAAAAAACTACAATCATGGCGCCAGTACAAAGCAAGCCCAACCCAAGAGACACGAACCAGATACAATAAGGCTAGAAATAGCTACACCTATGTGGCCCGAATAGCTAAGAAAGACCATAAAAAGTGAGTCAAGGCAAAAATGACCACAGGACTAAAAAATGGAAGCAAAAGCTGGTGGTGGACTGCGAAGAGACTAATGGGGCAAGGTGGCAAATGTGATATTCCCTTGCTAAGTTCTGAAAATCGAACATACCTACATCCCGAGGAGAAAGCAGAGTGCTAAATGCTAGCATATTTGCAGACAAATCCACTATAACACAAGAAGAAAATGAGAAAGAAGTCCCTCTGGCAAAGACCAGATCTACAGTAAGTCTGACGGAAATAACCTTCTGCCCGACACAAGTGCTGAAAGAGTTGTCAAAGCTTGACACCAACAAGGCCACTGGACCGGACTCCATACCCGCGAGAGTACTGAAACAAGCTGCACCTGAGCTAGCTAAGCCCCTAGCCAGTCTCTTCCAGCTACTACTAGACAAGCACCACATGCCGAAACAATGGAAAGTCGCAAATGTTATACCAGTCTACAAAAAGAATAACAAACACGACCCAAATAACTATAGACCGATCTCCCTGCTGAGCATTATCAGTAAGGTGATGGAAGTACTCATTAACAATGCACTATGGAAACACATCAGTGAGAATAGTCTGATAAGCGATAATCAATTTGGATTCAGAGCAGGTCACTCGACAACAGATGCGCTTACTTTTGTGACCCAACTTCTACATGACACCAAGGACAGACGGCAAGAGAGTAGACTGATCTGCCTGGATATAAGCAGAGCATTCGACCGCGTCTGGCACAGGGGGCTCATCGCTAAACTGGACGCCATCGGTGTTAAAGGAAGCTTACTAAAATGGATTGAGGACTACCTGTCCGACAGAGAACTGAAAGTGGTAATCAGCGGAAAAACGTCCTCCTCCAAAGCTATTAACGCTGGAGTCCCCCAAGGCTCAATCCTCGGTCCTCTCCTATTTCTTATCTTTATTGACGACATCACCGAAAAGCTAAGAAACACTGCCATGCTATATGCTGACGACACATCCCTCATGAACATCATTAGGAAAAGACTAGAAAGAACTTCAGCTGCACAGTCACTCAACAAAGACCTCCAGGAAATCCAGAAATGGGCACAAGAATGGAACATTCTCTTTGGGGCGACAAAATGTAAAAGTCTTACAGTTAGTAACCTTAAGGACGTCGACGTTGAAGGCAACCACCCTGTCCTCAACTTCATGGACACTGTCCTCTCCGAAGTCGAAGAAGTTGATCTACTAGGTCTCACAATCAGGAGAAACCTGACTTGGTCTCACCACATTGACAAAATGTCTGCTGATGCTGGAAGACGGCTAGGCCTGCTACGAAGAGTCTCACCATACCTAAGCCCTTATCAAAGAGCAACTATCTACAAAAGCATGGTTAGATTAACCATGGAGTATGCTGCAACCGTATGGATGGGAGCCTGCGCCACAACCCTTAGCTCGCTAGACGCCATACAAAGAAGGGCAACCAAGATTATCAACTTACCACAAGACTCACTGCACAGCATCCAGATCCAGCCTCTAGAACAGCGAAGAAATGTTGGTGCCCTTACACTTCTACACAGAATGTACTACCAAAACGCACCGACTTTACTGAACAACCTGCTACCTGAGCCCTACGTTCATCGTCGAGAAACTCGCCTGTCCACATCCCAGCACAGTGCAGCCCTAGAACCTGTCAAGTCATCCTCCTCCTGGCACAGAAGAACATTCATCCCTGCTACAGTTAAGCTGTGGAACAGCCTCCCGCAGGACATTGTGAATATCAAGGACTCTCAGAACTTTAAATGTAAAGTTAACGCCCACCTCAGCGCCACTCGTCAGCGCCCTGTATAATGTACATTATTCAGCTCTGCTGCTAAGCTGAGGGCATGGCAACAGCATAGATAAAAAAAAAAAAAAACATGGTCATTTCTGTTTCATTTCTATAGACTAGCCAAACAATGTTTTTAGTTACTGTAAATCTTAAAATATTTGTGATGATGTTTCATCAACTTTGCAGTTTTCTCCACTGCAAAGTCACCATACTGCAAATGTCTGTTCTGTCTTTTACCCACCTCCTTAACTTAAAAGGTCAAAGGTCATCACTTCATGGTCAACTTGTTGAAGAAAATGTTACATTTTGTTTCCTGATCAAATGTTTGTCATTTGCTTTAATATCTTAAAGTGCCAGACACAACTACTGAGAGCACCTCTGCTCTTAACATGGAAATGATAGTGATTTCAGCACCAAGGACAGATCAAAATATTTGCCAGAATATGTCTAATAGTATCTATTTTCTCTTCTCTACAGAATAATGCTTGACGTATGTCAATGTAAGCCATGTTTTTGCGTCCATTTGCCATGCGTTTGTCAGATAGGATGCAATCTTCTATTTTTGTATTCCGCTAATCATATGTATATATACACAATTACTGATAATCTTTTTAAAAGCATATCAAAGGATAGTGATACCAATGAAATTTCTCTTGAGGCCTTATTTGAGGATAGGCTTTTTCAAGAATGATTATAAAAATGGCTAAGAGGGATACAGTGGGAATTAGAACAACACCTCTGCAATATCCTCTCATGTTTATTTCTTAAGACCACACGAGCATCTAATGGTAGGATTAAGAGTAAGACATGAATCTATGGTAGGATTAAGAGTAAGACATGACTGTTTAAGGCGGCACCATTTGTACCTATTAATATTACATGATGTATGTGCAAAAGTGGGTTGGGGACATAGATGTATGTTTTACTAGTAGATGAAGAAAATGTTTTTACCTCTCTGTGCCTTCTCCACTGAACATATGCCATCCAGATGGTCCATGCTTTTTTCAGCTTAACTTGCCTGTAAATGATACAACCAAAAGTGCCTCTTCCATTATATATAAATATCTAATATATATCTGACAGATACTGTCTTGTCTTTAGATTGATAATCATAAATCATGTTTAATGTCTTACATTCATAAAGAATATTGTTAAATTGGCCAATGTTTGCATATCTTGAATATGAATGTGTAAAAATAAAAACATTGTCCCTCTCTAAGGTTCTTTTTGTGTGCAACTGAAGACAAGTCTGTGAAATGTGAGAAGACTGCTAACCAACCACACTCTATCTCGCATTTTGAGTAACAGTGTTGGATTTTTCCTAATCTTTACCAGTAGCAAACTATGATAACAGAAACAGTATATAGGCCATGGTGGAAGAATATTGAAGGTCATATACTGTGCTCACCTATGATGGTGTCTAGCAACCCTTGTGGCAGGGAGCAGCTTGAGTTCTTCTCTGTGTTCACATTTCTTCATCCACATCTCCCAAACTCTCTTCGTCAACTGGGAAAAGAAAATGTCAAATTATTCCTTTTCTGAAGCAACATACATTTCCCTACTTTCCAAATTCTGTTGTTGTAGTTAAAAGTTGTGATCTATGATTATTTGATTAAGGTGACAATTATAATTGCATAATTCACTGTAAGACTTACAATATATATTGTATGCTGATACCAAGGAGGTTTAATCTGATTGAACTTCCTTGCTGATACTATCCTTGACAAAATCTTCTTGCAAACAATTTGCTCCAGACATTGTTCAATGCTGACCAACCTTCCTGTTGGCTGTTTCCACTGCCAGTCTGTTCTTCATGTCCTTCAGTCTCCTCTGTACTACAGCTAACTTCAGCACAGACAAGTAGGTTTTCTGAAAACACAAATTAAAGTTTATACTTATATATATTTTGACTGCGGTTAACTGAGGAATGAGTCCACTCTACTTTATACTTAGTTACCTAGTATTAATATGTATGACAGTGAAGCAAACAAGGCACAGCCTATAACAGCATGAATATGTATGTTCATACTATTAATGAAGTATGTTGTAAGAATTTGCAATTGTCTTCAGGGTTCAAAATACTTTGTATCATTCTCTGCAAAATTCTATTCATAATACTGAGCTTTATGTTAAGCAAAATTGTTATCTTTAATTTCTCCTTCTGCAATATCAAATTTTGACATAATTTCCTTGCCAATTGCAGGTGGTCTTAATAACTAATAAAATGTCAATGAAAGCTGCTCTTCAGAATCATACATACATGTATACAAAATGAATATCAGTATAATACCATTACATCTCAATCTTTGTACTGATATACATATATTGTGATCTATGATCTTTGCCTCACCAAACATTGCTTCCTTTGATGCTGCACTGCTAGAGCCTCTAGATCCCTCTGCTCTCTTTGGAGTTCAACAACTGTAAGATGTTAAGGACTGTGGCTTTTGTCTTTGTATGTAGGTATGAACCTTTAACATGCTGAGCTGTCTGTCTTTTATCATAATAGGCCTAGTGTCAGCTACAGACCCCTCTGTTGTCAATTCTTCATTTGTTTTGTCTGACAGTATCACTTTCACAAACAGCTAATCTTCAAGCAGATGTTGGGGCAGAAAATCCAAGGAACATGTAGAGCTTGAAGAAACATTTGGAGATTTTAAATTGTTTTGGTTATAGTGTCTTATTTGGTTTATTGTATCCCATTAATTGTGAAAATAAAATTCTAGTTGGCAAAATCCACATCCAATGTGTCCTCTAGAGTACCAAGAAAAGCCACAAGAAGGTCATAAACCTCATCTTCCTAAGACCTTTGCACATACCAAATGTCACTACACAGGTTATTCAGTTGTGCTGGCAAGTTATGTTGACTACGGTAGGCCAGAATTACATACATGTCACAAATGCATGCATCATGCAGACAACTAAAAAACAACATGGAATAGGTAACAAGGTTATTTGCTCAAGAAACAGCCAACATATACAATGTACCTGTCCCTATGACCTCTAACAAGTCTTAACTGAAAGCTTACTTCTTCACTCCTACACTTATTCTTTAAGGACTAATTGGACCGAGACTGGGAAACATTCATGTGCTAAAGATACCATTTCCTGTCGGCCACTCTCATTTCCTGTGTTGAGATGGGACAAATTTGCATTCCGAGATAAGGCCTCAAAAATCAGGGAAGAGGAATAGATAACACCTTATTGAACATTTTTAGTTTGACGTGACGACAGAAGACCATTTAGAATAGATCAGATCTGTGGTATCCTATCAGCTCAACTGCTCCTATTTTGTATTGGCAGTTTGCCATATCATGATAGCACAGCTTTGTCAGAACAGAATCTTTGTCACTCACACAAGCTATGAAAGTAACCCTTTTAAACTCTGAAGAGATCTGACCTATGTATAAAGGGAGATACATAACATAAATATCTTAAGATTGGGAAAAGGATTTGTAGCAGTTGGAATGCATTCAAAATATATGGTGGGCTCACAAAGCGGAAAATATGCATTAGGAAAGAAACATTGGGTAAAGCCACACAATGAGCTGAAGATACATCAACATGTAAATTCAAATGTACGGTTTTGTTTCTCAATTCAATTCTGATTAGAAATTTGTTATTATTAAGTACTCAGAATAAGCTTATTGAATTAGGACAGCACATGCACTGTGTGGAGGCACAGTACATGTACATGACATTGTACAAAATGAATATGTAGGTATGTCACTTGGGTAGATTAACTCCCCTTATTCTCAGTGCTGTAATAAATGCAGAAACCCTGAGGACCCAAGATGTAAATTATGTGTACTACAAGTTACACTGTTAAGCTCGATACACAAAATATATATTATTCAGGTACTTACTGACTTACATTGAACCATTCATTTCAAGGCAATGGCTTATATTCCAGTTACTGTATAATTCTCTCCACATTTTTTTTCAATAACTAACTAAACTGACAATTCTAAAAGCATATCATATCATATATGAAGAGTGCAAAGGAGGATACAGTGTTTCCAGTGAGTTAGAGCCTTCCTGAGCTGTACTCTGTGAGTTAACTGCTCCATGGCCAGTCTCTGTTCATGGATAATGTGAAGCACATGCCATCTGGACTGCCAGTGGTGGTACGCTCTCCCCAACAACAGTCTACGGTGAACACTTTCTGCATGTGCTGCAACATGATAGTTTACAGTATGATAGTGAAATAGACTAATTCTTACTGAAAATGTATTTCTTGAGAACAAAAATAGATAAATCTATCAATCTGTTAATAGTTTTATGATGTTTGTAAATCATACTTGTAAAATACTCATAAAAAGATCTACACAGTAGCGGACAAACTACAAAAATGTTGGCAGGAAGAGTATCTTCATATCAATTTATCATCATTATGGTTGAGTACATGAAAACATGAACATACATACTTAATCTTTATCCCACAGTACCTGGTCTTTCCTTATTTTTTTTTGTAAATGGAACTCACCCCTTCTTTGCCTTTTCTCCCTTCTGACTGTAAGATATGTCAGCCATGCAGTAAGACACCTTCTAGTGATGATCTGATGATGTAACTGTTTCGCTGAGTCCAGCTTCATCTTCTCTTGCCTTCTCTGTAGTAGTGCTTTGACCCATAGCTGCCAGGTCTTTCAACAACACAGGAACAAATTGGTGTTATATTTGCCTCCTTTTGTGCATAAACAAATCATCAAAAGCATACACATCAGCAGAATTCAATTTTGCTATATATTACATACAATGTAAAACAAATATGCCATTAAAGGCAAAACAATTACAACAATACAAGTTGCATACAATCAATTATACCATTTCGATAAACTATTTTATTTTAAGAAGTATGATCCAAATGATAGTACATTTTGTGTGAGAACATAAGCCCAGTGTTGTAGTGCCATGAGTTGTTGTTCCTTCTCTTCTCTAGCCTGTTTCAGTCTTGCAAGCCAAGTTCTCCAAATTTGTCTGGAAAACAAAAAGTCACGGAATTATCAGACTGAGAGCATTCTACGACCCGTTCCCAATACATGTCATATATATCAGGGCATCCAAAACTTGGGGGTGGGGAGAGGGGTTCTAACCAGTTGGACCCAGAGTTCCCCAATCGGTTCTGTGGATTATAGGTAATTTTGTATGTCACTCAAGTTACAAGCTGCGCGCCCCAGTGTCTGGTATGAGGAAAAAACAACACGGACAGTGTGTTGGGAATACAATGTATATGTGCATGTAATTACATGTACCTGAGAAACAGGGCATCCTCTGGGTGTCCTCTGCCAAAAGAGGGCATCTAATTTCTTTGTTTTCTTAGTGTAGGGCCTCCAGATGACACCCTGATGCTAATATCCTGCATTCACATGTATGTACGTGGTTGATATATGTTATACTAGACTTTAAAGTATATATGTCACAAACCTTTGTAGACAGAGGTTTGCCCCGTTTGCTGCTACCCGGTACATTACATTTTTAGTCCTGCGAACTTGCACATACACCCGCCAGGCTTCCCATGTTGCCTCTCGACGCTTCTTGCTGTCTGCATTCAAATGATTAGGAAAAGAACACATCAATTTATCAGCACATAATAATTACACAATATTCTTGAGTGCTTGATACATTATTATTGATAGGTTATGTAAGTAGTCATAATTTTCAGTATAGATCGATACACTCCAGAATGATCCATGTACGATATAGTGCAGTTAAGAACACTAGTCTAAAGGAAATTGCTCCAACATGTACATACATATTGATTTGTATGTACGATCGTTTCTCTCCCCATGTGAATTGGAACTAGCACTAAGCTACATGTAACATGTAACTCACCTACAAATTGCCTTATATCGATAGAACAAACATGTCTATTGTGCAGAAATGAGAGGGGCTTTCATTTCAATAAAAGCAGAATAAGATGTAAAATTTGGTTTTTGAGTTTTGTCTTCAGAACTTTCTACACATCTCTAATATTGCAAAAGCACAACATTGTGCACTACAATGCCATGAAACAAAAAGGAACATAACATACATACCATGCTCAACAGCCAAAGCCATCTTGGCATTCTTGACTCTTTGTCTTTTTACATACTGTCTCCAAGCCTGCCATACGATGCTTGCCACCCGATATCTACAAATGCATGAACGAAAGAAAAAAATTTGTATACCTACAAATTGATGAATGTAATATTGTACACCAAAATTCAAAGTATTAGTCAATGAGTGGTAACTAAATTCTAACTCATTTTGTATACATGGTCTTTTAAGGTCATTCCGGTTTTATTTGTTAGTTCTCAGATCTAAAAGGCATGGAATATCAACATGACAACAGACTCTGAGTGGAAAGCCTTTTTTTGGTAATCGTACACACAGGGAGTTAAGTGTACGGAGACAAATCATAACAAAATTCACTTTTTATCTTTTGGCAAAATCAAAAACAGTACATGACAGTACATGTACCTGTGTTAGGGGGAACCATGAGAAACTAAATGATTGTGTCTTTCCTACAAAATGGCATGATATCTAAAACATTTTAAAGACCTGTTGTGGTATTCTGCTCTGATGAGAAGTTTCCATTCTTTCCTCAGCTCCCACCACATGTCCTTCCACTCACCAAAGGCCTTCTTCTTCAGCTTCTTCTCATATAACGCTCTGAAAAAAAAGAGCAAATATTTTGCAAAATTTCCCCAGTCTTTGTAGTTGACATGATATTCATTTTATTCAAAAGACTGCAATCTAGAAATGTTGCATTGACTTTTACCCAGCAGTGCGAGATTAGAAGTAGCAAGAGTGGTTCATAGGAGATTATAACAGTGTAAGAAATTGACATTTGCCACAAAAAAAGTGTTGTCCTTGGAATTACATAATACGATTTGATAAATAAATGTCTTACTGCTGAGGGCTACGACTATATCCATCAATCTTTCTTTATAATAGCATGTGTCAGTTGGAAGGAGGTTAACTCCAGTTTAAGCTACTAGTACATGCATGCATGTACCTTTGAAAAATTGCAAGTCCTTTTGTTAAGTCAGACGTACCTTGCAACTGAGGGTCTCACTCTTCCGAAGGTGTTTCCAATCCACAGGTACAGGTATTTCCTGGCAATATGCCTGAAATGATAGAACCATATCAAAATAATATGAACTAGAAACTTTAAACATTTGGAAGAACCCAGGAACAGGGCTCGAAATAGTGGGTGCATGTGCACCCAAAATTGAAGCTGTGCACCTAATTTTTGACTGTGGGTGCACCAGTGCACCTTGATATTTTTTAGGGCTATAGGGTAAAGGTAATATTGTACACTGGTATACAGAATATTCTTCAAATTTATGTATGTATTTGTTGTACCTTATTTGATGGATCATTTGTTTGAAATTTTCAAGTTAGCTTTTGAGTTGATAGAATTACAGATTGAAGTTCTTAAGAGAGACAGTAACGTTAAACTTTGTAATCATGTTTTGTTGACATTCAACTTTATTTCATATGGTGCACCCAAAATTTCTCCTGTGCACCTAATTTTTTTGGTTGGGTGCACCAGTGCACCTATTTCCAAAAATGAATTTCGAGCCCTGCAGGAGTGTTGGCTTTATCACTAATTACTTTCAACTCCTTGTGTGCCACCCCATATTTCTTTCCTACATTTAAGATTTAGATTAGACAAAGTAGTATACCTTATCCTTATTTCCTTGAGACGACCGCCCCTGTTCCAGGTGTAGTGCACGTCTGGGGGGCGTAGTCGCACTTTCTTCCTAGCCCTTCCAGCATCTTCTGCTGATCTTACGTCCCTAGTCTTCCCCATCTTTGTTGTCTTAGCATCTACCTTCCTTGTCAGGGGTTTGGGGATTTTAGATGAAGATGGAGCACTGAAAATAAAAGTATCAATATAGTGTTATTCGTGTTAACTGAAAAATTCTATCAACTCTTAACTATCAATTAACACATTTATTGCATTGAATTTCTACATATCAACAAATGTGCATACAGCTCATTTTTAAATGTTCGGCTTGGACAAATAAATCATAATTAATGGACTATCAATTTAACTGTAGCACAAATATTTCACTAACATGTTTTTCATAATCATATCATGTCATGTGATTACTATCAGTAAGAAGCACAGTATACTATATTACTACTACATGTATATACTAGTAATTGACCATCTTATCAACTGTATAGTATTCTAGTTATACAATTGCATGAAAAGAATGAGAAGAATTGAGTACAAGTTAGATAACAATCTTAGGCTACCGTTGTCCACTTCCAAACTGTCGCTTCTCCTGAGATGGAATCTGTAGTCCATAAGGGTTGCCTTCTCTTGCATCTCCTTCCCCTGCTATCCCTCTGGCTGCCAGCTGCAACCTTTCTGCCTTCACCTTAAGTTGGGTGTGAAGTTCCTGTGAAACAAAGTTTTTTAAAAATATTGTATACCAGTGGCAAATGGCTACTCACTCACTGACAGTAAATCTTGAAATGTTCGCCTTAAGGTTTAAAATAAAAAAATGCGATTTATTTTCAGTTTTTGCAGTGACCCATCACAGTGAAATCATAACACCAGAAATGTTATGTTATTTCACTGTACTACGAAATTGTTTCAACTGAGAAATTCAACCAATGAGAAAACCACCTTTTCCCTCCTACCGCAAAATAAAACCACAGCAAAAGTATATGCATTTACACTTAAATTACAGTACGGTATATATTTCAGAGAGCTGAAAAATTGAACCTCTGTCATCCTAAACAAAATCATATCTAACTACATGCAACATCTTCTGTGTATGAAAATTAAGGTTTATTCTGAGCGGACTCAGTCTTAATGGTTTTTTTTGTTTATCATGTAGTTTCAGCTTGTTAGCTGCCATGCCCAGCACAGCCAATTTCAATAAGGTATAAGATGAAAGATGAATTTCCAAAGATGAATTTTGAGCCCTGCTTTTGCAGCCTTTCCATCAATAAACAAATGCAGCATATATACACATAATTTCATTTTCACTCTCACCATGCAGGAAATCAGTCATGAAAACCTGTTCTTGGAAAGGTTGAGATGACAGAGCAGTCAGAGCTCATTTGTGTTTACCATCTGGTTTCGAGAGCTTTTATGCTACTGTGCTTTTCAGTTCGTGTCTGAACACGTACATCATGCAGAAAGTAGCCTTTGAACTTCAGATTATCACACTTCACAGCATGCCAGAAAACATCTTGCACAGTGTAACTTCCGGAATATCTGGTCTCAGCGAACTTTAGTTTAATTTCATAATCAGTAGTGGCTGTTTTTCATATTCTTCTTCTATTCCGTTTCCAGGATCATTTCTTGATGTTGGTAACATTTACTAGTACTATCATAATACTGCCACTAACATAGTCATAGTAGCACCCAATAAAAAAAAAGATGAATTCAAAGAGATCTATTCATGTATTCATGCAGCATCACTAATTTTAGAAGGTAAACTATGCACACTTCAGATATCCAGATGTTGAAGACATTTTTGAGAAAGTGTCAATAACCATGCATTCTACAACGATGAGGACAAAAGTTTACAGTCCCTTGTCAGGAGAGGTTAGTAGAGCCTCTGGATTCTGTAATAGAAATTCTCAACAGTACATCTGAGTTCCATTTTTGTTTCCTCAGAGTCATCTTTGTATTTCAGGCACTCTACATGTACTAGCCAAGAAAAGAAAGTTCTCTCCTTTGTTAAGTCCTCATATGATCAGGGTTAGGGTTGTATGAGAGGGCAAGGCCATTCAGCGTAAGGGTTACATAAAGGTCATCTAGGGTTTTATTCACAGGAACTGTCAAAAGTGAGAAAAAATTCTTATTATATACACAGGCATAGCCTGTCATTGTATATGTCAATAGCTGGAAATAGGTGATAGCTGGAAAAAAAAATCTTATTTGTCTTTAATATAGTTTTGTATAGGGACGAACGGCTTTATTCCAGTAATGAAGCCCCCACGGTGCTGGAATTCCAGCATTGAATCTTGCCTCGGTGCTCGGTTTTCAGAAATGAACTCCGCTCATCACTCGGTTTCTAGTGAGAATCGGACAAGTGGGCTGGTTCAAAAGTCATTCATCACTGGTTACCCAGTACGGAGGTCACTTGTCACTAGATAACCAGTAACAAAAGTCCCGAGGTCATGGGTTCCGTGCTAGATTTACCAGTGGCTCTTCAGTGCTGGAAGCCGAGTGATTCATTGGGTACCTGCCTGTGGCACTGGCTGCAAATACACCTGATATTATTATTATTATTATTATTATTACATTATTTCGTTAGTGGGCTTCCAGTAATGACGCTCGGGGTGCCCCGCGGGGCCCCGGTTTTTACATAAACCCAGCCTAGCGATGAAGGCAGCTTCGGTGCTGGACACCGAGTGATTACAAAGGAACCCGTGACCTCGGTACTTTTGCGTGAGAAGGTCAAAAGTGTAGTTAAAAACGAATTAACCTTCTTAGACATACTGAATCATATGTTTACGTTATGTTTTTACCTTCACTAAAGCTTGCTTGGCTTTTGCTCGAATAGGTCGGTCATCTCTAGCCGCAAACCTGTCGGCTTTCAAACGAGCGTCAGCCACTGAGATTGTTGGAAGTGAAGTAGGAAGCCCTCTTCCATCCATATCTGGCCATGTGAGGACTAAATCATGTAGAATTCGCTTATATTAGGAGAAAATGATGTAGTTTTGTATGAAAAATTGTCAAAACTGCCGCCATTTTGGAATTCTGCTGGAGCATGCGCATTGGCAATCGCCGAGCGCAATATCCCAGGGTACACCGCGGCAGACACCTGTTAACAAAAGTTTTGAAGAATTTGTTACAAGTTCGATACAAGAGAAGGCGCAAGATTTGAAGAAGAAACGGAATTTCAATGTTATGATGCTAATGAAAACACCCTCTTTAGAATTGTTATTTACGTGGGTAATCTATATACATGATCAGGAGAGGGCTGTGTTGAAAATGAAATATCATTTCTTATTGAATACTAGTACGTTCTTAATGGCAAATGTGCAGATCTTGGCACATTGGCGTACCAAATCCGTGAGTTCCACCATCAGTTTTGATAGGACAGTCGTGTTACGTGCATTCCACGTGTTGGGCGCCTTATTTCGCAGATTAACGTCATCCCACCGTCATGTTAGAAAAGTAGTGTTAAGTGTCTTTCCCAACTTGAGCTGGCACAACATACATGTAAGGGTTCAACATATCTGGGCATGGAACCCGCAGCTTATTGATTTTGAGCCAAACACTCTAACCACTTCACCACACTGACGCTACTGTTATTTTTATGTTTAATCTAAGGAAACTGACTTGGACAGTTGGAAAGGAGCTTAATAGTGGTTCAAGTTGAGGAAGACAGCAGGTACCCGACATAAGGAAGCAAGGGGTTAATTCGTCACAGGCCGTGCATACCAAGATGTTTGGTGTGGTAGCTTTCAACGCGCTTAGATTGTGGGTTTGTAACTTCCCATTCGAAGGCTTCCTAATCCCGTCTCAACTAGCTTCGTTAATAGCAGACTGCTAGCTTAGGCTGATTTGAAATCCAGACATCGTAGTTCAAAATCTGGCACACTCTATATCTGACATTATGAGATGTTATATGACAAGTAAAGTCTATACTTTCGCGGATAAACGTTGTCAAAAGCTAGTTGCACCAGTCTGGTAGGAAACAAAGGGAAACTAAACTTGTCACAGAATGTTTGGAACTTCACTTTGGTCGATCATATTTCCGTTATTTGTTTATCAATTTTAATGAGTGAAAGAATGAAAGACCTTTATTGTACATTTATGCTTAAACAAGCTAAGTACAGGTCATGGTGATAAGCAAAGGACTACATACAGTGGTGATGATATAACGTAATATAATGTGATATCTTACTGTGTCTAATAGGACTAATCTATACTTGTCTACTATTTACAGGTTCGACTTCTTCTCGCTTCATAAGGCAATTGTAGATGTATGTAGATATGGAACTCGTAATACATGGTTTGTTCAGTTTCATTATAAATAGGAATTTTTCAGTGCTGTATTTAAAACTAGGGAACTTATCTTGTATATAAGTATAAAGGATATTTCTCTCATCGTTGATGTAACACTGAAAAGCTTGTGTGATTTTCTTTCCTACGATACCAAACTCATTGTAATTGCTATATCGTGGAACGAGCGCCAGGTCTGCTTAAGTGAGTGGGTAGCATAAAAAGTGCCGAGATTATATGTTAAGTTTATGTCGACCAAAGTTAAGTTTCAAAGCTTTTTGTGCCAAGTTTATATATAGCCACATGTAGTACACGCACGCAAACAAGTTCGAGTCAAAGTTACAGCATGAAAGTACCATCCATTCCACTTTGACTAACCTTAGGTGATCTTGACAACTATTACTCAACCGGGGGCACCGGCCGTGCCTTGATCTATATTTACCCATGCAGCGGAATATAAAGTGCTCACTTCACCTAAATTTGTACAATACTGTCTCATTGTCTCCCCAATGGCCTCCTTAAATTAAGAGCCTATCTTTAAGCACTTCTTCAAAGTAAGTCAAAACCAATCATCTTGTCATTTTCTCTTGTGTATACATAGTGTGTAGTTTAAAGCAGTCTCCTGAATCATGGAATTAGTTTCTGCGAATCGCAGGCTTATACTCTTAGAAGGCTAGGTCTAGGAAAATTACTGTTGCATTTCTGATTTTGTCCTAAAAACAGTCTAAGTTATCCAACAAATACAGATTAATCTGTTTAGAACTGAAATGCATCATCAGGACACTGGCATTAACAACATCATATTTTGATTATACAGATATGATATCATACAGGGCGTCAAGATAAAGGATATCTAAGTTTGGTGGTTGTGTGTATATCACCTTTTTGATTGCAACATTAATGAGGATAACATGTTGGAAAACGATTCTGTAACGTTTCTATCACTGAGGTGAAAATTTTATGCCCCTAGTCAGCGGTTGACCCAAAAAAAGGCTGGCATCAGCTAAACGGAAGCACATATCTTTTTCCTAGGCCCAAATACATTCACGTTTTCCTGCAACGAACGCAAAGAGGTCCTCCTTTCTCAAACCTACCTACCTAAGTAGCATATTAACGTACGATAGGTGCGTACGATAAGTTTATCCACTTTTGTGATATTGGTCACGTAGATAAAGATATTGATACCGCAAAGAAAGACGTGTGTTGTTTGAGGAAACACTGCTAGTAATGCATAAATCAAGAATCTGCGTTGTGACACGAATCTCTTCCACTGTGACCCTTTATCGTGATCATAGGCATGACGAAAGATCTCTTTGAAAGATAATTACACGTATACGGAAATGAGTATCACCAACGTAGCTTGCGTAGGTACCACTTATCTTCATATCTCTCCCCTATCTCGCCATATGTTGATGTCTGTTCTTTTCAACTTCAGAGGAACTCGGTGCGTCAGTTCTGCGTCATCGACGTGGGGGGAACAACAACCCCCCGCAACTCCAAGAATTTTCAGAAAGGAAATCCGGTAGCTGGCAAAGAGGACCTAATAACAAGTCGGTAAGCTGCCTCAGATACAAGCAAGTGGGAGTTGTCAAGAGATATTTGGGTTACGGGGAGTTGTTTTAAAAGGCCAGGCATTGTCCCTACCGACCACCAAAGAACGACCACAAGAGGAGAGAGCGAGAAAGAGGATTGCTGAGGACGAAACGAAACACAGACGGTGCCAGACGACAAAATGACGGTTTCTCAGTGCGCGTTATCTGCGACAGTGTTGGTCTTCGTGGCTCATTTCGCCATGTCTACAGCATCAATAAGGACGTCACGAGCAGTTGTGTTAACAGGGGTAAGATTTCCCCTTTTTTTCATCATTTAACAAATATTGGGCAGATAGGACAGCAGATCCGGACATCTGTAGAAATCAAAAGAACCCCAACCGAGTTGATAGGAGTAACAAATGAGCCATTTTCTGAATGGGTATCAGGCAATGTTGTTTGTTTTTTATTTTACAATATGTCAAGATGTCAGAGATAGAATTGTACAGGGATGTTAAATCAAGAATTGGCCTTGAGTAAATTTCTATCATTTGCTTTTAATCCTGTTCCTTTAGCTGTCGTCTATCTATCCGCTTGCTTTTGTTTTGTAGTAGACTCCTGTTCTAAACTGTAGAAGTCAGGAACATCTTCAATGACATTCTAGTAATCACTCGGAGAAGTTAGTGCCGTTTACGGGATCTATTGGTTCTTGTGTGCTTCACTTTTTATTTGTGCAGCTGACCAGTTTTCGTCTTTTGATTTGCGTCTGTCTCAGCTGCAAGAGGACACAATCACATACTATTAGCTTCCTTTTTGTATATCACTGGTACATATATTACCGATACAATTTCTGCGTATCAGGCGGAAACCGCATTTGAAATTTGTCCTAAAAAATCAATGCCTTTTATTTCAACGTACTAACATTTTTAGGGTATTTTTGTTTTACAAAATTCAGTTCCAAGAACAAATTGTCTGGCAATACAAGCAGTTTTATTACCCGTCGATTTGAAAGTAGAGATTTTTGCGAGCGTTTGTTTGCTTGATCATGAGCGTGTTTTGCTTCTGTGTGAAACGGAATATTGATAAGCTTCTTCCTTTCCATCGTTTTTGTAATAAATGAACACTCTAAAAATAGTCTTGTCAAATTACATTTTCCCCCCAACACACCCTTTTCGTTCGATTGTTGTATCCTTGATAATTTTTGGGGCCGATACTTAGGCTTAGGTTGAAAGATATCTGTGGCATTTGCCCGGGGAAGACGTCGGGTATTAGCTCACAAATGTTAGCTTGCTAGATATTCTTTACGCCTCTGGATGCTTTTAATAATTCCGTCTCTTTGGAAATGAATTCATGACTCCTTTTTATATTAGTCCAGAGACTCCAGACCAACCCTGACAAGTGTAACCCCAACGAGATAATAGGGGGAACCCTATACATACAATATGGAAAGCCCTAACACGTTTCCAGTAAGCCCTAATCAAACAAGACTCTAGCCTCCTGTGGGTGAGGCCTAGAAAGATGAATGTTGTGTTTCTGATGACGGTCCTAAAAATCAGTGTTGATAGGTAGGGAATCTCTTTATCTTTTCCTTTTTTTTAAAAATATTTCGGTCGAGGTGCAAATACAATTTACAACTGAAATGCATTTGCCTATGTACCAATAGGCAATACAATATGATGTTAAAAGAACTGTGTCCTGGTGCATTTCAGTTGTAAATTGTACTTGCACCTCGGCCGAAATATTTAAAAAAATGTTTTTACAATGTACACGCACCATTTTCTATTGCAGCAGAAATTAGAAGAACATGTTTTATTTCGTGCACTCAGATATATAGATGTCAGATCGAAAATTTAAGTGACTGATAAGTGCAGGTGGTCACTGCGCCCATGGACACCGGATATTAATTCCACTTTACGTGGACCAATTGCTAACATGATTGCGATTACCTCATTGACATATCTATTCAGAGTTTTGGCATAAGACTTGGTTTTCCAGTCCTATCTTTAGTCCCTGACGAAAGACAGCGTCTGACTGTTTCAACATTTTATCCAGTTGCTTGAGTAACTATTTTTGGCGTATGGTTGGCAGGTTTTGCTAGGTTGGTTTGGGTAACGGAAACATAATGATATCAACGGATTGTACTAACAGCTTTGGCAAAGTCCTTGATCCCACCCAACGACGTGTTAACGCCATCGCATACGCCAGAGATTTTCATCCAGTCTCAAGTAGGTCATTCGGATGATCTTAAAACAAAATTTCATCAAAGCCCTATACACGATAAAAGCCTGGCCAGCATTTGAAGTGACTGATAAGTGCAGGTGGCCACTGCACCCATGGATTTTAATTCCACTTTGTGGACTAATTGCTAACATGATTGCGATTACGAGACTAGTCCTGTCTGTGACAACAGAGACGCGCTTATCTGAGAAAGACGTCAAAGAAAGGATAATGTATATATAAGTATCTATCGGTGTTTATTGGCTTATACAGAAAATAAAGACTTAGAAAGGATATAATGTATACGTATCTATCGGTGTTCATTGGTGTTTCGGCTCTCTTTTAGCTGTCTGACAGCTACATCTTCCAGAAGAGGATTAGGGCAGACGTGGGGAAAATTCTGCTCCAACTTAGGGCTAAGTCAAAGGTTTACAATGTATCAACCTTTTATGGGTCCAACCGTCGATATGCTCAACCTAAAGATTTACATTGAAACTGAGTCCTATTGCCTTGACGTAGCTAATCTATCACATTTGAAATGAATTCCTATCGACTCGTACGTATTTACAACAGATCTCTTTATTTCTATGTCGTTGCACTCAACTTCTTATGTGCCTTTTAAACTTCTGTCAAACAAATCCTGAAAGGTATCAGGAGATTATCGAGGCGATCAACTTTGTGCAAGTTTTGACGCACTAAAGCGAATGGGGACAGGTGGGCGGAGTGTATTTGAGTAGTGTAGGCGTTGATTTATAAGTTCTAAAGGTCAACCGTAGCTTTGAACGTACATTAAAGTTATCCAAAATGTATCGACACAATAAGCATTTTAATTGTAACGTGGCCTATACTACTGATCAGTCATAAGTTGGTTTGTGAATCCAACCTCTTTGAATACATACTTCCTTAATCGTGAATATTTTCGGCATCAATGAGGAGCGATAAGCACATTCATCAATAAGAAGGCTAGTTGTTAAGAGGATATAACAGAATACATAACAAAACGTGTTTTTCATACCACCCCTGATAGTCTTTCTGTAAAATAACCTTTGTCAGGCACATTTGTCAGGCACATTGTATTCAGCCATAGGCTGAGGTTGTTTGATTTCATCAGAGGGTTACGAGGAGATTTTATTAAAATACTGAATGCTTTTTGATGCGCACAGGACTAGTAGGTCCTTTATTTTGTACTGTGAATAGTATGCAATTAAACTTCCTAAAATTAGCATCCATTGGAAAATAACACCCCATATGGAGTTTAGGGCTCCTTTTAAGGTTAGATGGAACGTTGAAAGCTTCATGTCTTTGTCACCACTGATCTCTACATGCATTGTTGAATATTTACAAAGGCGCCGTACTTCCACAGTGCTTGGTGGTAACAGGAACACTCCCAGGCATCCAACAAAAGTCACTACCACAATAACAACTTTCAGGCAGAAACCTTCACATTCTAGGATGCAGAGCAAATGTTATCTTCTTTAGGCTCTACCCATGTGTGTTCTCAGAAAAAAAGACGAAGATAATCAATTCGTTTGGAAGAACAAAGTACATGTTACTGCAATAGTGATCAATTTTAATCTACTCACCACCTGGGAAGACGAATTCAAAGGAGCCAATTTTGCTTTGAGTCGAGTAACCCGACTATAACCGACGTCAATGCAACCCCAGGACGTGGTGAGACGAGTTTCAGTTTTTGTGACTATGTACTAAATCGGAGCAAGCAGAAAACGTTACATTTTACTATTTTCTTCCCAGCGCCTACTTGGAAATTAGCGTTGGGACTTGAGGAACACCGTCTATAGCATCTCTAGTCCTATTTGATTTGTATTCCTTCCGTTTCATTTCCTGTCGTCTATATGTGGTACATGATGGTTTTCGTCGGCAATTGAAATTTGTTTTAATTGTGACAACGGAAATGAGGTTAATTCTTTGTCAATCTTTAAAGTTTCGCTGGTTGACATTCACACAGTATTGCTTTTAGTCCTCGGTAGATGATCACTACTGTTCTTGGCGAATGTTGTCCTTGGTAGATGATTACTACTCTTCTGGTCGAATAGCTTTCGACCTATCATTTGGTAGCAAACATATGGGTTCACATAGGATAAGCGGCCATTTCGTAGAGGCTAGACAGTTGAGAGACCGTTAGACGTCCAGAAACGATATTTCAGTGAGTATTCTATGACCTCCAACGTCTTCCAATTGCCATTCAATGATTTTCAACGTCTCCATATGATGTTGAAGCCAGCTTCCAAGGATCACCCAATGATTTCCAAGGTCTTTCCTATGATATAGTTTTCTCGATCTTCCGATGATCTCTCAAAAGTCCTCCAATGGTCTCTAGGCTCAATGATCGTTCAATGATTCAAATAAGGCTGAGGTCTTCCAATGAGCTCTCAATGGTCTCCAAGGTCTAGATCTTCCAGTTATGTTTCCATGATTTCATTATCCATTGATTTTGTGGTCACCTGCCCAACGGTCTCCATCCTACATTGGGCCTTATTAATGAAGTTATGTTGTTTGTTGCAGGTGTGTAGCATGGACAGCGACTGTGCGCTGGCCCGAGGGGAGGGGTGGTGCTGCGCCCCGTGGAACCCATGGACTGTCTACGAGGTGTCCGTCTGCAAACCGCCCGGATCCGTCGGCGCACCCTGCCTTCCCTCCCGCACTGAGACCCGCTCGCTACGGTCCCCAGCTCTGGAGCGTCAATTCTGGAGATGTCCCTGCAAACACGGGCTCGTGTGCGTGCCGGAGAGCGGGGGTGTGGTCGGGACCTGTCAACAACCGCCGCCGGCGGACTACATCGTCTGACTAGCCTTGCTCAGCAAAACGGCGGCCGAGTCTCCTGTCGACCTGTTGGCAGAGAGGAACGGGGAGCGTCGCTTTAGCTTACAAAACACAACCTCGTTGTTCTCGGATAGTCTGATGAGGAATCTAAAGTTAAGATTAAAGGAGGTGTATCCTGGATAGACAGTTAATACCAATGAGGGGACTGTTTCTTCAGATCACTCAGGATTGTAACCATCACTTGTACTGTTGTTGACACGACAGAATCATAGACAACTGGAAGTTAAGTAATTGTCAGTGGCAGACAATGTAATGTAATTCTAGAGGAAAGGATTGTTTAGAATACATGGAGAAATTACCAATCATATGGACTGACACATGGATTATCATTACTGAAAAAATGGAATGTCTGGAGTGCTCAGAAAGATACATTTCAGGGTCAATCCGCAAAATAGAGTCTTCTCCTCTGATAGTTTAGGAGACGCGTTTTTAGTACGATAAAATCCGTCGGTCTCTTCATTGACCATTATCTACATTACGTTACCAGCCATAGTAAAGGCGATGCGCTTCGCCTCATCATGGATCTTCTTTTACATATAGAGGTGAAATAACTACACTTTGTTTTTCCGAAAACTGATACAAGTAGATTTTAAGCACCAGACCATTAGATCCTCTGTATCAAGATATTGATTGGTGAAACAATTAAAGACCTTAAAAATGGAAGATTGTGAAACCATGGCGTGTTGTTGTCACGTGATGATACGTAATGTTGTTAAGAATCAAACCAATGAGCTCTTACTTAATTTCCCATGTGCGGCCACGCTGCTAGCTGTTTATCCAGACATTCATAATCCTGCTATTATTGACAACCGGTGCCATGTGGTAGATTTCAAGTAGCCTGATTAAGTCGCGCTCATAGCGGCCTTCCCTAACCGGTCGGCCCCTTGTAGGGGCCATAAAAGCCCCGGACAGCGGGAGTTTGCGTTATATAGACTAGATTTCAAGTATGATTCTATTCAAATATGGGAGTGATAATTTACCAAACCACGACCCCCCCCCCCCCCTTCCCCCAGTTGCCAGACTGTTTAAATATTTGCTTTCTCTGGCGCACGGAGATATTTTCATACTTTGACCCAAGGGCCCCACTGATCAGGCGAACCAATTAACACTTCACGTAAGACTTCGAATATAGTTATGCGTATACGCCATTACATATACGACAATTAGCCTGCTATCTAAACCTATCATAACTGCCGAGTCTCTTTTGTTCTCTTTGGTCAACGTTGCATCAGAGTAACAGCCGTTGGCTAGGAGTAACAGCCGTTGCATAAGATATTTCTTTGGACACAACTAAATGAAGCTATATGCGAGATATCAACCTTAAATACGCGAACACGACCTTAAACGCAAGTTCTTGCTTACGCTCCGGCGACGTGCTGTTATAACTTGAATACATGTATATCTATGAATATTTTTTCATTCCCTATCAGCAATCAAGAATGAATATCAAATAAATCAGTCCAATAATTCTAGTCTAATCAGTCTAGCAGTGTTGTTGTTGTTGTTGGAATGTGGTATTTACCCTACCTTTACCTGTTTAACATACAAATAAACGCCGATAAGGTGATATTGAAATAACCCCGGACTTTGAAACACCCAGAGCTAAAACCGCATATCGCTCTACAGACAAGAAAAACCACGATGGCGTTGTTGCTGTTTTTCGTCGTGCTGTCTACACCGGGGGTGTTGGCTCAGTTTTCCATCCAGGGATGCCCCATGTGGGGATGTAGCTCCCAGGGTACCTTCTCTATTTTAATGGACAATCCCCCTATGGAGAACGTGTCCGTGTTGTGGAAGAAGGACTCTACCGGGGAGGGTCAGGAGCTCCCCCCGCCCCAAGGCTGTGCTTCAGACGGTGACAATGCCGTGTGCCTAGTACCTGGCGCCACGTCAAAGTATGTATTCCGAAATAACAGCTAGCAGATAGAAAAACGGACACATACAAGACTAAGAGTTCTGTGAAAATATCAGTAATTGACAGTAAATCGCTGTTGGCAACACACCATGCTGTAACGTTAATATTCATTCACAAGTAACTTTTGCCTCCAAACGTTGATATCTGGCCGTTATATACAAATATATCTGAGCACTATCTTTGAAACATCGATATGGTTATTTATACGTTGACACCCTAAGTATTTGCCTGAAGAAGTGGCATCATTAGAAATAAAAATGTATAAAACGTATCATAACCTTTTTTTTTACAAAGATTATCTCAAATACGAAGTTTGTAGACGTTCGTAAAGATCAATATTTGCTACTTTGTAAGAAAGAAAAAAGGCAGATTTAACAAAAGATACATGATTTTTAGCAAAATTGGGGAGCATTGTGAAGGGGCGTGTCAGGCCCAGACTGGTCCATGAATAGACCTGGCACAAACGGACGGTTTGTCTACAGCAAACATGTTCTGTGGTTCAAAGGTCCAAAGATCAGTTACAGGGCTCTTTACATGTTTAAGCTAGACGATAACAGCATCCGCACTACTTTCTTATAAGGCATGTTGATTAGTAAGTAACTTGTATCAGTCCGCGATACTTCATGGAACAGGAAGAATTAACAAAAAAGTCTCTATTTTGTCGTTAACTGGGCATGAACGAGAATTAGGATACAACGGAGAACAGCAGCGCCCCTTCCCTTGAATACATGTTGTTTCAGCCTAGTAGAGCGCTTCCTGGTTTATGTCAGGTAACGTAGCAGATAATAGATATCACAGCCTTATATCGTTTTCTTGGTACGTAAAACTCACAGAAGACTTCCTGCTAGCAATGACGCGGATATTGATGGATGATGCGAACTGTCACGCTTTGATGATGATACTCAAATATATATATATATATATATATATATATATATATATATATACATATATATATATATATATATATATATATATATATATATATATATATGTATGTATGTATGTATGTATGTATGTATGTATGTATATATATATATATATATATATATATATATATATATATATATATATATATATATATATATATATATATATGTATATGGACTAGTCGTTTTTCAAACCTTTTTACGTTATGATATCTGTGTGTACCTTCGCAATTAGGCTCCGGGGAATTCGCCAAATAACAGAGTCAAACAACTGGATACAATTTGGAAACTTTCACATTCTATCAAGTTCCTTGAGTAACTGTTATTTGGCGAAAGCTATATTACCTGGATGTGTAACCTTCATCAACAAATGAATAAAAGTATGTATCTAATGATCTCAGGAACTGTTGGCGTGCTAAATTTATACATAAATGCCAAAATAAAGAATAAACTTGTTTTCTCATTTCACAGAGGTATGAGATGTTCAATTTCTTGTTTTCTTCCTGTTACCAGTGAGGTAGGTTTCGAAGCGTCTACTGGTGACCTTGTCTTCGCCGATAAGGAGCTCCGTGACCCCACCGTTCCTGTGATAGCGCTGGGCGGTCTGACCTTCTCCATGGACAAGGGACACTTACAGTGCCGGATTCCCAACGGGACGGTGTGTGGTAAATCCATACCGCTCAAGGACTTCCCCGGAGTTTACAAGTAGGGAGAAACGTTGTTTTTAGCCCATCAATCTTCAAGGAATGATTGATTGATTGATTGATTGATTGATTGATTGATTGATTGATTGATTGATTGAAGAATGGTGTATGTAATACTTTGAATTGTGATACATTCATTGGCGTTGCAGTTTGACCGAATGACATTCAGTTGGACAGAAAGAATTGCGCTATTGGTAAACAAACAATATCGCTCGGAAACTTGCTGCTGCATTGAAATAGCTATGCCAGTTTAATGGACTCTGTCACTCCGTTTTATATTAAGGAATAGTTGGTACGTAAAACTCACAGAAGACTGCTGTTTTAACAGTTTCTAAACATGTGTGATAGTTACACAGTAGTTACTGGTACGCATTGGGGTGACAATTGCATATAGTCTGTAAACTTTCAGAATCATTATCATGGTTATTTTCCTTGGAGGGGATATTGAAATACTCCCAACTAGGTGCATTCTACACGTAGGTGGAAGAAGCTAATCCATGTGTTATGCTGGTTTGACAAAACGTCTTGTCAATTTCTTTGCGCACTTGATTGAGTGCAAAGTGAGTGCAACACTGCTGTGACTTCTTTGCCAATTATCCGTCAAGATGTCTAAGTCTAAGATCGTCACATATGTGCAGAATTGTTTATAATTATCCCGCAAAGGTTTAGACCATGAAGTCCACGTTGACCAATGAGTAAAAGACAGATGTCACGTTTTATAAAACATGACGTACATTTCCCACAGAGGTAACTTTTATTAGCCCCCAAGGACCAATCAAACTGCTTCCTTAAAACTGGCCTTGAAACATACGCAGTTTTAAATCAGCAGGGTGTTTCAAATGCTTCTGTACTTCCATTTGTATCCTCTACTAGACACAGGTGACTTTTTTGTTCCTTGACAGCTTGGTGGTTTCTGATGACGGATTTCTTCTTATAACCGTGCCCATCTGGGGGCTTCTCGTCGTATACCTTACCGGTAAGTGTCACATCTGACCTAAAGAAATATGAGTGTACATATATATATAAAGATTAATCAGGTCAATGTTTTTCATGTTGACGAAGAATAATGAGCTTATAGTGTCTCGGTAGACCTATCTCTCATCCTGTCATCACAAATGAATTTTATGATCAATCACGCTTACCTTTTTCCAAACTACTGCTACCACTCGAGCTGGCTTAAATATTGTTCGTTTGTTTCTTTCTTTGTTTGATCACGAACAGCTACTAGATTACTAGCTTTTTATATTCAACATATTGATTTGTGTGCTAATTCGTTATCTGGATCCCTTCACCTATGTTACCTTGATAGCTATTTTGCGAATGGGTTGATTGCCGAGACTGTGTACAAGTTCATTGTTCCCTCATTTAACTACAGTGAAATGGGTAACATGTTTTTCAGCCGGTATACCCCACGCCTCGATTTACCTGGACCAGACCGTGGCAGGAGTCAATGGCACCTTCCTGCCCGTTGCACAGCCTGTCATCGACGGACGACGGGCGTACTTCCTCACCAAGTTCGGTCCCTCGCACTGGGAAAAACCGTACCCGGGACCGGTAAACATCTATAACTTGCAAAACACCACTAAAAATACAACTGTGTCAAATCAACTTATTTCCTGCAACAAATTAGGTAATGAGTTGTTAAGATCAATTTGACCAAAACCAATTATAATACTCTCCCGTAGAAGTAGTTTAAAGCACGTATAATTCTACTGTCATCACCACCATCCAAACAGACCACCCGGTACCACTATCCGGTACCAAAGAGTAGCTATAGCATTTCAGGGCCCAATACTTATACAGACTATACAAGATATCTGATAAAGACTTCCTTCTAAAATGTCACATATATCGCGGAGCATTGACGACAGGCTATCAATCACTGTGGTGCACTGATGACGGTTATGCATCCAGGTAATAAGATACACCAAACATAGTTCCTCAAGCAACTGGATAAAATTTGGAAACAGTCAGACGTTTGAGACAGCATCCGCTATGTTTCGTCAGTGACTGATGAAAGATAGCAGATGCTGTCTGAAACGTCTGACTGTTTCAAAATTCTATCCAGTTGCTTGAGGAACTAATTTTGACGTAACAATCACTTTATGTACGGATTCTTGAAATACTGATCAATGGAAAATTCCGATTCAAATTCATTAACCCAATTGTATGCGCCTTGTTCCAGTATCCCTTGGAGTACCGTGTGTACCGTGTGGATCTGACTACCCAGATGGCACCGCGGATGGTCATCCGATGGTACTACCCTCTCGTGCCGAACAGCCAGGGTCGTCTGGTCCCGAAAGAACCAGTCATCGTTGACGACTCCAACTACAATAGTGATGCTAGTGGTGATAGTAGTGGTGATAGTAGTACTCAGGAGTACTTGAAACATGCGAAGTGGGAATGGTTACCTGGTCTAGGTAACGATGAGCAGGTAGAGCACAGGAAATTGTTTGAAAGTGAATATCTGAGTAGTAGAAAGGGAAAAGGCAACGATCAGTCTAAGAGGGTGGGTGAGCAGACTTTGGTTGACTCCTTCTGGAATGATATCACAAAGTTTTTGGATCGTAGTAATGGGGAAGATCTCAAAAGTAACCAAAAAGATAACAAGCAAGAAATTAAAGAGACATTTGGTTTTCGGGATAAACAAAATCAAGAACCGCCCAAAAACGACCCATTTAATATCTACCACAACCTGTTACTTGCCGACAACGGGCGTATCTATGTTAGCTTTATAGCTAAGGACATGGGAAACGAGCAGGCTGTCTTACCACAGTTGTTTCTATTTGAAGAAAGCCCCAAAGAAGGAGAACCTCCAACTGTTGTAAAAACCGTTTCGGATTCCGTAGCATCTATTGCAATGCGTCAGGAGATAAGTTACCAAGACACCGTTGAGAGTACGAAGGGTGACACTAAGCAAGAGATTTCTACCAAAGACATACCCTTCGGCCCCCTTCTTGATTCTGAAGATAAGAGATATCTTTGGTCACTCATGAGCAACGATGTGCTCGTTGCATTGGACCCTGATGACTTGTCATATGCTAGAACGGGAAATTTGTCAGAAATAATCGGCACAAAGTTAAACGTGACGTCCAAGATCATGGTCTTGTGGTCAGGAGGTTCAACCACGAAAGCAAAAGAGGTTCTGGTATTCGGTGTCACTTTCAAAAGTCCTCCTGGATGGAGGAACATGAAAACAGGCCAGGAGCATTCGTCTGAACACAAAAAGTTAGAGTCAGATTCGTTGAATTATGTTGTTGCTGTCGACCAGTACCTAAACCTCTTGTGGAAGCTAGCCGTACCCGACGATAGCCCAGTTGTTGGACAGATGGCAGGTTATTCTGGTCCATCTGACGACGGTTTAGTCATCGCTACCAGTGCGAAGGGAACTGTCTTTGCCATCAAGGGCTAATTGCATTGTTCTGGGACTAACAAAGAAGTCATTTGTCTTAGTACAGGTCCTAAAAGGGCGGCTATAATTGCTTGTTTAACATACCAGGCTACTTATCTCTATTGTTTACTGTATGTAGTGGTTAGAGAATCTATCCATTTCAATCGACTTCTAAGCAAGTTTGGCTTTTATCCAGCCGGTACAGATCCGCATGTAATCCTATTAGCCGATTGACGTCGTGTCAAAGCAGGCGATCAACATCTCAAAAAACTGTCGCCTGTTTAAGAGGTAAATGTGATATGTATGGACGTTAATTCGAACCCTTGGGCGTCATCGACAGCATAATGATACGTTCCGAACATCCCACGTGGGATTCAAGCCAATTTCATAGTGATCTAGTGGCTCTACTTTGATATAAAACAATATAAGATCAAGGCATCAAGGACAGTAATTGTCCTGAATGAGAGACGCTTTATTAAGTTCATTGTTCCAATTCATTTCAATTGCTCACTTTCAATCAGCTAGACAAATGGCATATTGATGATTCGGTACGATGCCTACACCATACAGGTCAGTATGCCTACCTCGTGAAGAGTGTGCCACGACTTTCGAAAGTCAGCAACTTTTCAACTTCTTTTTACAGAGAATTTCAGTCGTTTGCTAGCAAAGTACTGTTTTATGCAAGATAATTAGCTATTTCTGATGTTAGACACTTCAGACTTATCGTGCGATCAAGCATCACATGAAACAGACCTTGACATAACGAGATCTTTAATAACGATATCACAGCATCAGTGCGTGGGCAACTCAAGATTACAGACTTAATGACGTCAAAAAATGATTATGGCAAATCCAACCATGCATATTCGTTCTACTTGAGTTCAATGTGCCTCAGTCTGCCATCAATCACATTATCGTCCATAAAATCACACTTGCATTCTGTATTCTCTCATTCTCGATTAGCTATCTTTACCTTGAGATGTCAATAATGTAGAGACAGCATCACCATGCAATAAACATGAAATTACTCATAATGTTTGCAATAAAACAGAAAATATAGAAAACCCTACGAATAGGTGTTATCTTTGTTAAGTTTCACCATCTAACAACACGCTGAACATACTCAGTATCCTGCTACATGTTACACCACTCCAATGTCAACAGCATAATGTAACTGGTTAATATGCATGAAATACAACAATTAAAACTATGAACAAATGCTATGTATTAGTAAGATAAATCACTTGATAACATTGTAAACATAAGTTCAACCTCATGTAATGAAATTCTTTTGATATGATTAGTGATCAATAAGTATGCAGTGAAGGGGTAAACGGGAGTACTCCACGGGTGTTCTACAGTGCAGTGTTATTATTCAGATTCATCATTTGATAAACATAGTAATATCTAACATACCACACCACAATAACGTCAATAGTGAATGGTTCAGACCGTCATATATGCAGATATAGGTAGCCTAGTGTCATCCTGTTTTAGTTCCAGGTTCTGCCTTCACCGTACTACAGACTAGGAGGTCATATATGATATTTAAACACTATACACACATATATATATTACAATGAGAAAAGCGTCGCCTATGAACAGGTGATATCTGTTAACAAGTTTCATCATCTGATAGCATTCTGTACGTACGTAGCTATTCTTAACACACTACACCACAGAACATCAACAGTTCAAGTTTGTAGATTTCAGTCAGCACCCGATGCTTGAATATGCTCTAACTGAGAACAAGAAAACACCATGAATAGCTGCTATCTTTATTATTAAGTTTCATCATTTGATAACATTCTGAACATAGTAGTACTCTTCTATACCACAGTGACATCAAGAACATGTTTTAGAGGCCATATCTGATGTTCTAACATATAAGAATACCTCGAGCTGGCCCAAACGCTAAGTTAAATATCATCTACGTGTACGTACGTTATAGCGTTTTGTCTTGATATTTGTGATAAGATGTATGAGCTCTATCCGTCGGGCTTGGTGCTTCTCACAGCTTCTGTTACAATGGCTCCGTTGGCAGGGTCTCCATCCCGTCCTTTCCGGTTAGCCAATACGTCATTTCCGCCCGTCCTTTCTGCAGAACAAATGTGTTGTTAACAACTACAGATACATTGTCTTTATATTAAATAGATTCCCTGCATCTGACAAGATTTAACCCTAACAGCGAGTATGGATTTCGTTTACTGTGACAAAATTAGCAATCTTTTTAAGATAGATCTGCAAAATGGGTGCAAATCGGACGAAGAGCAAAACTTCAGTTGCCAGCTCTTCCATGAAAACTTTACGCTAGAGAGTCTTTGGGGGCAGATTACATAACCTTCCGATAAGATAAAGCATGCCAACCGTTGTTACTGAGTAACATGAATTGCTTTGCGTTCACTAAACTACACCGTGGCAACGTTAGAGAAACGAGTCGGAATATGAAACTCCAACAGCGGCCAGGTACCAGGTAATAGGCCACAGGGCACTTATTAACAGCAACGATTTATGCGTCTTTCTATAAAAAAGATCTTTCTTCCATGCGCTTTTAGATACTCCCATATTTCAATGAATAACTAACTCACAGCCAGCTCAGAGGCTCCATTAATTGCTTATGAATAGAAACAGAAATCTCAGAGCTGTGATATGATCTTACGTAACGTCTACATAAGTCTTTACATAAGAACGTTAACAGCAAATTTATCGTTCCTCTGAACTCGTACTTTTTTAATGTGGCCGAAAGTATCACGGATGGTTCCTTGGAGCTACGTTGTAATACTTTTATTAGCTAACTACTGATTATATTTATAATATCTGGACTGGCACTCGAATCCACGGGGCATGTTTCTGGGGGCAGAGCAAAAAAGGTGCCGTCGTTAGTAATCCCATCTGGTTGACCAGTAGGCGGATGTGTGAAACCTGTCATCTTGTGGTGGGTGCACATAAAAGAGGCACTAATAAGAGTATACCACTAATTGGCCCACGATCTTGTATTATACAGTGAAGTCTTCAAACCTTTGAATCTTCGTTCGCGAGTCGAAACCAAGCCAAGATAATATGTATATGCCAATACTCTCTCTCTCTCTCTCTCTCTCTCTCTCTCTCTCTCTCTCTCTCTCTCTCTCTTTGAATTTATGTTCGAAAAATGTACAAAGATAAGAATGCGCGTACATCCTTATTTTAGGTATTAAACCATTGAGTCGGGACACAAGTTAATAAGCCCGTTGGGTGTATCTGGTTCTTTCATACTCACGTTGTGTTCGCTCATTGCGTCGTCCTGGATTAAGAAGGTGGGAGATAGAGGAACACGTCTATATCAGAGCTAGAGGGACAATAAACACACGGCCCTGTACACTGATGTGGGCATGGGGGTCCCTTTCAATCTTTTATATTCATATATTTTTTTATCAGCTGTTGTAATAGATAACTTGCCTATATTCCTTGATGTTTATAAAATCAAAATACATTCATGAAACAGGTGTGTTACTATTCTTGGGAGTAGCATAAAAGAAAGCAATCATGTTGTTTGTGTGAAGTCTGAAAAGCTTGTAAATAATTGATATAAAAAGGGTGTTTGGACATTCATGTTAAGTTAGGGATTCTACAAATGCAAGGCCATTTAGCATGAAAACATTTACAGTCTTTTCTTGAGCACACAATGTTATTCAATGATTTCAACGATCCTTCTTCTTGCAATGGTATCCAATAAAGGACTTTTCAATGATCTTTCAATTATCTCAATAACCAATGACTTTCGGTCTCTCATCTGTTGCCCAGCGCGCGGGTTCTGTCCGAAGGACATGGGGCCTAAGTCTCGCTTGGAGTCCCTTCCGTATGTTAATGATGTTTTATAGAATAGTTTACCGTGAGCTCCACCTTTCCTCTGGGCTCAATGTGATACCCAGTCATGGTCATGAGGGCTGCTCTGGTTGTGCTGCTGATGTGGACACGATGTGCTGAAGGAAAAAAACCCAATAAATTGTTAACATTAGACCGATTAACACACTCACTCACTTGCTGACTCGCTCTCAGTCTCATAGAGCTTGTTGAAAACCAGTCCATACATAACTCTGCCTCTCTAATTCTTCATGCACCCCATAAAGTCAGCAATTCATCAAAAAGCAGAATGATGCATCTTTATACATTATCATACACCGTGTTGCCAGAAAAGATCAACCAATCAGGATCCTGCATTTGATAATGATTATCAGGCTGTCATACCATTGGCCAGCAAGCCATGGTTCATAGATTTTAATGTTTGTTTTTAAAAGGTAGATTTTTGTATAAGTTAGGTTATAGGTATCTTCTTATGTATTATTGTGTAGTCCCTTTGTTCTTTTCTGTATGTGTTCATATGGGCCAGGTGCCTGAATTAAATTGAATTGAAATTGAATTAATGACCGGTCGATAATACCATCGTGATAGTTGTCTTTAACGTTGAACAGAAATCAGAGATGTTTCACCTGCTCCACGAGATTCCATCATGTTGGCTGTGGTTACGGTGTCGCCAAACAGGCAGTACCGCGGCATGGTGGTCCCGACAACACCGGCAGCCACGGACCCAGTGTGGACACCCACTCGGAGCTTCAGCGGAGTGCCTGGCATGTGCTTTATGACGAATGTCTTTACCCAAAACAAGTAGAAGATGATGAGAAGCATAATAGGTGTCCGTCGTATGTAATCAATAAGTGTTACGTGGGCTTGCTCTATGTAGTGATAGTTTTGTAACCACCCCGAAAGCTCATCTTTCAGGGCAATGAATTTTCTTAGCACTGATGTCAGTAATGAACCAACGTATAGATTCTGACCATGCGTTTGGGAGTAATATTTTCTTATCAAAAGAACCGTCAATGCATACACTCACAGGAGCTGCCAGGGGATCCAAAATCAAATCATGTTTTTAGTATGTCAAGACCTAACGTTACGTGTAATACATACCAAATACCATGACAGTTAAGTCATATCTTCTTCAGCTATGCTGTTCGACCACAAAAATAAAAAGCCACAAACAAATTAACATTACCGACAACATTACCTTCTTCCATTGATAATGCCGATAATGCCATATTGCACTAGTGTTTGATATTTTGAAGTACCTGACTCATCGCCAGTTGTATATGAAGAGCCATGTTGCATATCTCCGCAGCATGGCGGTCACCGTTCCGTTGGGGAAGTCCAGACGCCACCATGTAGGCATCGCCGATAGTCTCAACCTGAGAACGAAAAGCATCGCTCAATTATACTCGGATTCAGCCCTGTTGCAGCTTTGATAGAAACATCCCGGAGGCGTCGTCAAAAAAAAAACAACTCCCAACCCATGAATGTGTGGCCGTTGCAATGGGTACATATTTTGATAGGGGGCGGTTCAGCACCATAGACAGCTTGACAGAATGGATTCCCCGCGTGTCTCTCAAATTTGGAACAATGCGTGGGAACACTTGGAACAATAGTATATAGGACAATTTGCGCGATTGAAACATGTGGAACAACTGGAACTTTTGAAACAATATGAAATTTACAATGTTTGGAACATTCTGGAAGATTGAAACATTGAAAGCATTTGAAACAATTGGAGCATTTGGAAAGAGACATTTGGAACATTTGAAACAATAGGAACATTTCAACCTCATTGGTCAGAAATAGGGAAAAATGGACCAACCACAGCCCATGAGCAAATCCAAAATGGCAATCGTGTAGGTTTTGATAGGTGCAACTTTTTTTGCTGTTTCTAGGGCATGCCCCAGCGGCCCAAGAGGGTAATGCAGTCCCCTACTTTGCATAGCTGTTACTGATCAGCTTTACATTAAGGCCCCCTCTCACTGGGCTACGGCACTGCGGCGGCACTGCCACGGCAGATTTTTACGGCACCGTCGCGTTTCTTCCACCAATTTTCATTTGCACTCTCACTGACGTGCGGCGCATTTGCGTTTGAAGCCCAGGTGAGCAAGTTATTGAATGAACTTTATTGTTCGACAATCGTGTATGGTACAATATATGGCACTAAATCAACAATACTGCAAGGCTAACTTATCCTACAATTATAAGTACAAAACATTATCGATAACAGTGTATGAATTACAATAAAGCCATGTATGGATTATTTTTCCCTCGCTTTTAGGATGAATTATAATGAAATTGACTTATGTAGGTGGTATAGGAGTTGGACATGACAACAATACATGGGACATATCGTTCTAGTTCTGTGTACCAGATAGGCTGAAGTTTGTCTTGGTAGTAATACTTTGTAATAGCGCATCTGTCTCTTTGCCATAAGTGAGACAGGCCATGACCATTACAAATTGAAATTTATCTTCAATATTTTCATTACATGTGGGACACAATCTGTGAGTGCCTGGTGTGTTGTGGTGTCGACCATTTTCAACTTCTAGGCAACGTGCGCTGATTCTCAGTGTAGTTATGCTTATTGGTTTATTATGATTTGATGTGATATAGTCTTCCCTACCAAAGTGATTTTTGATTTTATAAAATGTTTGGAGTTTACTAAAGTTTCTAAGTGGTTCCCTCCAGCCAGGGAGAAACGTGAGTTTCACACTTTCTTTAAATGTATATCCAAAACGGTTGGTATCAACGTCTTAACTGCGGGGCTAAGCCAAACATGTCTACATAATATATCCTGAGCGTGAGTAGCCCAGTCATTTTCTTCTTCGAATGATGAAGTGTCGTATGTTTTTTTAATAATCCTGTTAGTAGGTAAATTACTTAATATCAGCGAGAGTATCTAATCAACTATGTTTGACTATCAACGATCAATAGGAATTCTTCTAATTCGCCCCTTACGGCGAAACATTGAATACAATTTGCGATACAGTGCCTGACTGGTATATCAAGTTCAGTTTATCACTGTATTTCTTGAATGGCACAAGAGCAGGGCGAGTGCATGTAGACGAGTGGTCTGATTCCTTTCCTGAGCGACTAGTCTATCAACTTCCGTACTGGAATAAATGTACAATGCAGAGATCTAATTTCAGTGGGATTAAGCAATATCCCAATGAAAATATCAGAGGATCTACAGCTACAATCCTCAACCTCACTACAATGCAGTAAATTTGGTTCAACCAAACTCTTCAACATCTCAATAGCTAGGGAAATGGACCGATTGCAGTTTGATGGTAGTGCTTTTAATTAATCAGAAATCGCAGTGCTGTCAATGGATCAAAATACAATGCAAAATTATTTTAAAAAATGCATCAAATATTGATTTCAAGTGATAAAAAGATTTTCACTTATGACACTTGGTGCAACAAAGGTAACATGTTATAGAATATACGTATAACCTTGAAACTGACATATCACTTTTACACAATAGCGCGCGCGGTGAGCTCCCGGTAAGCTCCCGGCGAGCGCGCGGCACTTTGCCACTTGCGTTTTTTTTCAAATTTTGAAAAAAATCGCCATTTCAACCGGCACGCCGGCGGTGTGGACCGGCACTGGTACGGCACTGAGACGTCACTAGGACGGTACGCTGAGGTCTGTGCACGGCACTGCGGCGGTAGCCATTTCCAAGCTACCGCACGTTACCGCCACAGTACCGCAGCCCAATGAGAGGGGGCCTTTAGTGCAGATCAGGCCTGGCGTAGACAATTTTCAATCAATGATTTAGAATTTAGTAATTTAGAAAGAGAAAGGAAGGAGTAAAACGATCAGGAGAATGAAGGAAAGAAATTTAAGGAAAAAGACGACTGACGTGAGAAATGATAATGACACTCATAATATATGTCGATAGATTGAAAGTTTGAAGCGACACGGGGCAGTTGACTTGCCCAAAAGTCCAGCGTACCTTGTAAACGTCATGCTGGCTAAGGATGCCGTCCAACAGGGAGTACAGGTCGTTCAGCAGGTCTATAGTCTGGCAGAAAAGTAATAAAAAAGAAATACATCAGGTAGCCATCCAGAAGTCAGTGCTGTTGTTCAAAATCTACATCACGTAAATAGATCTATGCAACGCCTTATATAAACATACACAGAGACACACATACGAGAGCGCGCGCGCACGCACACACACACACACACACACACACACACACACACACACACACACACACACACACAAACACACACACACAAAACACACACACATACACACACACACAAACATACGTATATGTATCGTCGTTGTTTTTGTTGTTCCTTTGCAAGACGGATGTACTATTGATGATCATTACCGGTAATTTTGTAATGTAGTGAGTCAGTGAGCGAAGACGACGGGTCCACGTAAACAACGTTTTATTCTTATTGTATATAAGCTATCCTATTGGCTTGAAAGGCAAGTAAGTGATGGATACTTTTTGAGATTTTAGCATTGACCACTGTAATAATTTCTTTCGTTACCTCAAATGGAGTACTTGCAGCCGAAATCTTGGTGAAGCCAACGATGTCGGAGAAAAATATCGTTGCCTGTTCAAAGAACTCCGGCGGGACCTGCTCTCCCAGTTTGAGCTTCTCAGCGACGGGGCTAAAGATGACCACACAAAAAAGAACATTATAAATCCTAGTATCCTTTCTCGTATTAAATCTCCTTTGTGAAAGCATCAAAACCCTTATGGAACTTGAGCTTCAGCAAATGGAAATGGAAAGGATTCCAGAAGTCAAGGAAGACTTATTTAGCAGTGTTGCTTAGGGTACACCACTAATGGATTTTCTTCAATAAAGTCAAAGTCAATTAAACCGAACATCCTTTTTAATCCCCTTTCTGTCTCCATTACCAAGTAATTCCTCTGCTTATATCAAAATCAGATGAGGAGCTTTCATTATAATAACTTTTGACATTGAAAAATCTTTGTACATTGCAGGCACAAAGGTGAATCGGTCACTACTTTACAGAGTTGAGTAAGAGGTACACTTTCACGCCATTGCGTCAATGACTGTTAGTAAAGGAGAGAACTATAAAGTACACAGAGAACGAAGATCTGAGCACTTATAAGTAGAATGTACTGAAATTGCCGTATGGTATCTTTTAAAACTCTGGGCTGTTACATGCGGTACATCATACATTTTCAAAATGGCGGCAACCAACCAACGGCGATGGTATTTATTTACTTATTTATTGGTTCAGCATGTACATGCCAGGGTTGCCCAACTAGCCGGAGGCTATTACTAAGGGCGAACCCATGTGCGGTCATACGACTGTAGGTTATGAACCACTCACACCGGGAAGGACCCTTACTCTACGGAGGTAGTCGTGCACAATTTATTTCTCTTCTAGCGCGCTTTATGGAGGTCATGTCTCTCGCTGCCCGCCGTCAATGGACAATACCACACCACTTTCAGGAAGGTGTTCTTGAGCAGTAATGCTGCAGTACGTGGAAACACTGCAAGGGGTCCCCAAATCTCCATGTTTCTTTGGAACCTCAGTAAATACCCGCGTACCAAAATCCTTACAAATCCATCAAAAAGATCTTGAGTTACAGCTGCGAAAACAAAAACATAACCAACAAAAGTATCCCGTCGGAGGTGAACCTCCTTGCCGGAGGTAAAAAGAAAGAAATATTTGCATACCGGGGCAGCAGTGCGTCCAGAACCGCTTCAGCCCTCATCCTCTCTCCCATCAGCTGGTCGTTCCTCTCTTCCACCATCTTCTCCAGCTTGCTGGTGTAGGTCTCCATCTTGTGTATGATGTCATCCATGAGGTTTGTGTTCCTGTCACAACAGGGCGCAAGAACCAACAGGTACAATCGTCAGTCACCGTTGGAGAATTGAAACATTGCAACATGATCTCAATGACAATGGGTACGTTTCTTTCGGGTCTGATTTCCACCGTAATTTCCAAGCTTCGGCATGGTAGACTAATATCTATCATTCTTTTCTATAACTGTTCATGTGCCCTAACGTTTGCTTGAAAAACAAGATCTTGTTACAAGTATCGACTACACCTTTACCAAACCTTTGTAACGACCCGTATGCGTTGTCGTGACTCTTAGGTGAAGAAGTGCATAACATCATCAAACAGGACACATGTATGATTCGCTTTGTGAACTTAATTAACACTGTAAACATACGAAATTTTGAATGGTTTGATCATTCCAGAAGAAGCAGCGTATTTTGTCTACAAATATAGTGGATATGGATAGAGAGAAAGAGATAGACGATGAAATGGGCAGACAACGTTGCCGAACGTAACCTTTACTTAGGGCCAGGTGATTGCACAGGATGAGGATGTGTGGAAGAAATTCTGCCAAAGTACAGGTCTTTCCAAGGGAACAGTGAGCGGTAAGCCTTACTTTCCTGCCTTGAGTTCCTTGAAGAGTTGGCTCCGCACAGAGGCAAAGTCGGGCCGTCTGAGGGGATCCTCCGTCCAACATTCCTGCATGATGCGCAGTATCAGGGGATGGATTTTGTCTGACGAAGGAAGCATGGGACGGAAAGGAGGTCTCATACCTCCAGCGATCTTCGCCAAAACCTCTGCGTAAGGAAGCATTAAACTCCAATTTAGGACTTGCACTATTCTCCATGTGAAAATCACATTAGTAAGTCTAGTTGAAGAGCTAACTATTCTACTGCAACTGAATGCCCTGTAGTTCATCTGTGTTTACAAAATTCAGCTGGAAGAGAATCTACTGTAATTGCAAACACAAAGACTTGGACTTACCTATATCTAACAACGAACAACACCAATCTTTGTGAAGCTACAAGGAATGAATCCACCACTTCTATGACGTCACTTAAAGATTACAGACACGTGGCACAGTGAACAGTGGATCAAAAGTGGTAGATAGCGCGTGGCGTGCCCCGTCTTTATTCAATGACAAATTAATTCCGTGACAAAGACTGGTAGTGTACAGTTGAACATTTGGGTCCAATTCTTTGTGTTGCCATTTATCGTTAATCATAGATTCATAATGAGTATCCTTTATATATATTAGTTTTTTTAAAACTTCGGTTGTTGACAGACAGGGACGACGTGGCACTGCACTCAAGTTTTTCTAAGTTATATTAACAGTGCCACGTACAGATTACAACATGCCAATCATTATTTCTATACACCTTGGCGAAGTGAGGAAAGTCGTGTAAAGTGCCTTTCCTAAGGGCACAACATCGGTGGCATCAGGGGGATTCGAACTCGGGACCTCTTGGTTCTGAGTCGAACACACTGTCGTTACGCCACATGACCCCACGTATATATTAGGGTCATAAATAATATCCCTTAAGTAGGTCTTTCTCTTTTTTTTAATAAGGATAGCAGTACGTTTCTGATAGAACACCGTGGATAGAAACAATAAGCCATTTCATAGTTCCAAGTTCCAGTGCAAACATATCATCCACGTGCCCAAACGTCTGGACAAAGAACTATTGGGATTTTGAACGAGACCATACTGCATCGCGATATCATATGTGTATCCGGAACTGTGAGATGGCTTGTACCTGAAGGATTGAGTCCAAACGATGAGTACGGCATGTCACCGGTCAGGATCTCGTGCACGATGATACCGTAGCTGTAGACGTCCGACTTCGGTGCCGTCGCGTAGTTCGCAATTGATCTAGAGTTACGAAGAATCTCCGGTGCTGTCCATAACATCTCTGTAAGAAAAAAATTGTTATTAGAAGATCACAAATTCGTAATCAAAGCCCCAGCCTGAACTTCTTTAATGCATGCATAGCAAGTATACACAATGAAAATTCGGAGTATACCTAGCTGTACAGCTATGGTGGAGATGGACTTACCCAGATGGTAGCTCAGAAATTGGCGTTCCTGTTAGATTATTGAAACCTGACTGTTAGCATGATAATAATTGACCAACGCACGTGGCTGTCAGAAACGGTATATAGGAGCCGTATTATAACTTTGGTTGCTTTGCTTGCAGACATATGATAAAAACAGATTGTAAATTCGCATTTTCTGAATGAGAAATCGTGTAAAACATCCTTTGAACATTTTCATAGGCACACGTGGGTTGGTCTGTTCAGATGCACCTGTTCCCTTGCATCTGGGAATAAGAAGCTGTCTATTTTCTGTTTCGCCATCGCGGGACGGATCTTTAGACGTGGATGGGTCCATACTCTTTGCTTCTTGTTCCTTGGGCTCTTCCAGGACATCTGCACCGAACTTGAACTCTTTCAGACCGTAGTCTGTGATTTTGACCACCCAACGTTGGTCAAGAACGCACTTTGTAGACTTCAGCTTCCCGTGGTACTTGATGATTGACTGGTGGATGTACTCCATCCCCTGGAAAAAAAGGGAAAGTAGTCAAACTCGGGGCGTAATGCTTGAGATGAAACACATGCTTTTTCGTTAGCTGCAGTTGATAGTACAATGCGGCTTCGCTACGGACAGGGCACAGGGTCATTTCTACTCTTATTGATAAGTGTGTTGGGTTATTTTAGTTGCGAGGATTTGACTGCTGAGGCTAACGTATGAAGTTCGCTCATATCATACACCGGGACTTCGGTTTTTTAAGTTCTCATCCGAATAGAATAGTGCAACCTCTCACACCATGCTCTCTCGATCGGGGTTCGAACCTCCACTCTATCCCCTGTTAAAGCATATGACAAACATTTTTGTGTCAGATGCCTAACATGTTTCCCAAAGTTATGTACGGCCTTATAAAGCCACACAGTCATAAAAATAAATGATGTTCAAACGAATGGGGGAAATATAACGTTACCTTTGCAATGTCAACAATGAAAGATATCTGGAACATGTCATCCACCTCTATATTGTCGTTGTCGAGAACATCCTGTTGAGAAAGAACACGGTCACTGAATGTGGTTAAGAGTCACAAGGATGCCTCTGATGATGCAGAAAACGTAACAATTCTGCAGAAATAATATCAGAAGTCTGTGAGACCATGGTCATCATCAGGAAGGTTGAGCCTGTCTCACAACAAAGCAAACGAAACGCAAACTCAGCTGCAACAACTAGATTTTTTTTCAAGCAAAGTATTATATTCTTACGATTAAATCTATGTACTACTCACCCGAACGCTTCCCCTCGTGCAGTATTGGAAGAGATAGCAGATGTTGGGACGCTCAGTGCATACACCAATGAAGCGGTTCAAATGTTCATTGTTGATGCCCTTCATCTGCAAATCAACAAACATCAGGTGCGACATAATGAGACCAAACACTGTCTTTCCCACATCAAGCTTGTCCTCTTAAAGGGCTTGTTTTGCTGAACACTTTAAGGAGTTCTCGTTTAGAGCTGGTTTGTTTGGTATACACGACATATATGATATACATGACACGACGTTTCATCGAACTCATAATAAGATATTTTACTTGATGCTACAATGTCCCATAACTTCATCGTATTGCTGCTTTCTAAATACAAGAGTTCCACGACCTCATATCTCCATGAACAATTCTGTTCATGCAAATGACTTACACATTTGCATAATATATGCTTGGTCATAAACACTTTTATCTAACTTACACATGTTGCTATATTGACAGTCTTATAATTTTCCGATTAGATGAATTATTGTGCTTTTGCATAATTGGTATCTGTTGATGCTCCACTTCCCATACTCTACATATGTTACATAAATTTGAGTCTTAGGATGGAAAACACTGCAAAATATAGATTTTCCTCATTAGCTATGCAAATCAAGTCACAATAAGCATAATTTTCACTACATTATGTATATCTCTGTCTAAGCTACCTGCATACTAAGTATCTTATTGACAGTCCCATAATTTTCCAATTAGATGTGATATGGTGTTTTGCATTGGTTATGCAAATTAGGAATTTATTTGCATAATTAGCATCTGTTGATGATCCACTTTCCATAAACTACACCTGTTACATGTATTTGGGTCTTATAATGGAAAACAATGCAAATATAGATTTTCCTCATTAGTTATGAAAATTAAGTCCCAATTAGCATAACTTGCAGCTCAATGTGTACATCTCTGTCTAAGCTACCTGCATACTAAATATGATGGAAATCCATCATTCCTTTGTTCAGTTATTCCCCTTAGAAATTTTTTACAATGACGCCACTGCAGTTCCATTGCACGCTGCTAGGGGGCCCAAATCGACACCACTTCTTTATTACATCACAAGCTATCTGCCACCCAAAAATCAAGACCATAGCACGCCCAGGTCAAGAGATACAAAAATTGAAGTTCTGCTGCAGTACCAAGGTCACATACCAGGGGGCCCAAAATCGACCTTGAACTTTAGCGTCAAAACACCTGCCCACATACCAAATGTCATCGTTATCCATCAAGAGGTTCCTGAGTTATGCTGACTACAGTAGTGCGGAATCACAAACAGACAGACAGACAGACAGACAGACACACAGACACACCCAAAACAATATCTCCATTTTTCATGGAGATAACAAGACGGTCTGTCTAGTATCCTCTATAGGAGGCTAGGCGGCACGCTTACCACTTTCAGCTCCACCAGCTGTGCTCGTGACATGGAGACGTGCTGCTTGAAGATTTTCTTCACCACTGCTAAGTTGTCCTCGTACCGACCAAGTGAGAGGTTGCTGGACTCCCGTTTGTTGAAGTCTAACAGCCCCTCGTTGAAGTCCTGCTCGCCGTAGTCCTGGTCACTGGACGACTTAGATGAGGCAAAGAGACCGTAAAAATGAATACCGGATACCAAGGGATACAGATAAGAACTTTCTCAATGGTCTAGACGTTAAGTATACACGTATTTCTGCCACTTTACCTGCACTAAAGAATGAACAGCTTATTTGACATGGAACGAGTATTTCATCATCCTTTCGTTAAAATGTTGTGCAACATATACGATTAGGTCCTCCGCTTAGCGCGTGTGGTGTCGAGTGTTTCAGGGGTCATGGTTCTATTCCAGGTATTCTTGACATCTAAGTATAAAAACTTTAAGGTTTACTCTCCCAGGTAGAAAATGTGTCTAGCTTCGATTGAGGAAGTATACATATGCACGTGGTGGAAGGAGAGGGATGAGCTCCACTTTTCAATACCGTGCCCAAGACAACATTCCCATTGCCCTTATGCTGCCTCAATAAATGTTATGGCATCTTGACCTTCTTACCCAAATCTATGGTGCGAAACGTAAGAGTACGAATAGTTTACCCTAGAAGAGTTTCTCGTGGTGGTTTCTGACTTGCCACTAACACCACCGGTACCTCCGGAAGCTGCGCTGAGGAAGCTCTTCTTCTCCGATTTCCCCAAAGACTGGGTTTTCTTGTGTTCCTGCAAATATACAACAACTTACAGAGTGCCAAGGAGAGTATCCACGAATAGTATGGATAGCACTGGCAGTTTTTGGAATGAACTGTGTGAATGATGGTGATTTTCGAAGTTGAACATTACATGTTGTATCAACCAGCACGATCATAAAGTGCTGTAAAGGGAAATTGTCACAATGTGACAGAAATACGAGGGTAGCTCAATATAAGGATTACAAATCACCCACTAATTATTGTAGGGGACTGGAATTCTTATGTGGATGATAACATATATATATATCCAAAGTCCACATGCTAATTTTCATTTGTGAGCCCATGACAGTTTCTGTTTTGCAGGTGCTGACCTAGCGTATGGTGTAATAGTGGAGCCAGTTGAAAGCAGAGAGGTCACCAGGATTTTATAAAAAAGGGATGATGGTAAGAAAGTTTTTAGACTCGTTTTCCATTGACCATGAGAAACGAAACTTCACATAGTTGTATCAAAACATTGATGACTGCATGTACAGATGTGCATGGCGGTCCCCACATCTATATCCTTGTCAGTTTTTACCTTTATTGTTGGTTTCATCCATGACTCATGATCAAGTGCACGTTGAGTAAGGGCGTTTCTTGTGAAGAATGACTGTTCTAAGAGAAACTGCACAAGGCATGGGTTCAATTCTACATGCTACTTCTATGATACATGCACCGCAACGCAAACCAAGTACGCTAGAGAAACATAATGTTAATAACGGCTGAAGGAAAACTCTGCACATCTGGTGTTCTTCGAGAAAAACAGCGACGTTCAAAAACGAAATTGAATATTAATAGATAGAAAATAACTTTAATTTCCGAAGTCGGGATGGATTAGATTTTGAAGCTAATGCTGTGAACGTATAGTACAATGTGAACAAGATACTCATACCTTTTCATCGTACGCTGTAAAATTTATGTCATAAAACTTGATCTGCCAATTTCCATCTTTCTTCTTGTTGTCTGTAAAACGTTTCCTGTTGGAAAGGAACAGTATAAAACGGTATTAGTGTCATAAAACCTGCTGTAGGTTTAAACCTTGATTGACAGGAAATTCAGGTTTCCATGACGTTTAGTATATCCCGTTATGTATGTAGCTGCAATGGCGGAAGCTTTGACAAGTCGTAACGTTACAGAATACAATAGTTATGGTCACGTAGATTATCTACCTCAGAATACGATTCTTTGCTAAAATCCATTCATATTTACCTGACATAAACGCCGATCCCTGTCGCCAGGATGAGAACAACGCCCAGACCTGAAAGGCCTTCAGGCAGCAAAGATGGATCATTGGACGTTATTTGACATGATTCCATTACAAAGCCTAATCTTAGCGCTGCTAAAGACTGATATAAATACATGTATGTCGAAGACTTATCATTGATGTATATTATGGATAGAGTTTCCGTTTCTTAAGATTTTAGTAAGCAGTGATCTGTTCATAATGAGATTCAGTTGTGAAATCTGCATATTGAAACTGAAAAATGACAATTTTCCAATTCTTTGATGGTATGTTGTGGGATGAAAAAGAGAAGGGAAGAACCGAGATAATATTATATGCTTTAATATTGTCTATTACCTTTCTGAACGATTTTCTTATGTGTGGTCTTCCGCAAATCCTATACAACTTTGCTTACCATAGACCAGCTGTGTCGTCTTCTTCTCGTTTTGGTCATTACGTTTATCTTGTTCAGAGGCGCACTGCTCGTTCATGTACCCGCACTCCCGGAGCCCCGTCGGTGCGTCGGTCGTACCGTCTCCCCAAACGATGTGTTTAATAAACACCAGATCCTGTAAGAGGTCATCACTGACCTATGAGTACAGATATCGTTGGTGCACCGGATCTTTATACCTGAAAACGATGTGTTTCTCCGGTAGAGTTGGGTTTATGATATCCATATAGAATAGCCCATTATGCAACACAAAGGACATCAAGATATCAAATCTCCTAAGGGGTGGTGGTTAACCACATTCTTCTCACTGCAGCGTCACCTAGCAGTGCCAGTGGGAAGTAAAACCAGTAAGTACTGCCCTGTGGAATATAGATGAAGGACTATCGAAACGACATCAAATATCTCACGGGGGTGGGGGTGGCGGTATACACAAGCTTAGTCACATTTTACTCATTCTACTCACTGCGGCGCCACCTAGCAGTGCATGGGAGGCAGAACAAGTCAGTATTGCGCGGAGGAACATAGCAGATAGCTCTTCTTGCTAGTGCAATAAGGACTATTCACAGACATATCTCAAAAGTGCCTACCATTGCAAATTGATAGATGCTAACTATCCCAGCTACATTGTTTTTAGGAAGTCACACACGGGTCTCTTAAAGCAATATCTAAAACATGCACGTGCTGAAAAAGTCCTGATCTGTTAATATTCCTGGGTAATTTGTGTTTCTAGTCCAACCTCTGTTCCAGCGGGTCTAGCGTCGAACTGGGCCACGACATCGAATGTGCCGCTCGGGTCCATGTCCCAGATGTAGAACTCAGGTTCACGGTCAGCACGATTGTCGAGGATCACGGTTCCAGACATACCTATCGTTGGGTACATTGTATTTTGATGACAATTACTAATAACAGTTATGATCACAGGAATGATAAGAACGATGATGATAATAATGATTATAATACGACAAAACAAGATGATGCTGACAGTAATGATAATAACAATTATGATAATGGTGGTAATGATAATGCCATCGTGAAAGGAAACAACCACTGGTCTATGGGGGGGGGGGTACTTTAGTCTATATATTCTGAGGTTCCAGCTTCTATATGTGTATGGTCTGTCGAATTTTTGATTTTCACAAAAGACACCGCTGAGTATAGGATAGTCTACAATTGGTGACCATCGTTATTTTGAAAGACATGTTAGTATACATACAAAATGTCACTGGTTTAATCATCACTCTAAATGTATATATCACTACAAGTGTACAGGCATATACTATATATCTACAAGATATAATTTCATGGTTTGACACAGTCCTGTAGGTCAATTACAAGTCAATGATAAAACATCGCCGATATAATTCCAGTACAGCAAGATACAACCTCTTTTTGGGACAAACAGTTGGACCAATGACGACTATCAAAGATGCAAACAGTAATCAAAACAACTATTAACCCTAACGTAAAGGGTTCTACTGACCTTCGAAAGCTTTTTTCCTTGCGTGACGCATGAAAGCTTCGCCGTCCCTAGGATCCTCTCCCGATTGCAACGTCTTGTTCATGACTAAGGCATAGAGTATGACGGCGTCGTGTAGGAAAGGAGAGTATGAGCTTCCCTGTAAAAACAAATGGTTGGCATACATTGCAACTGTACTACAATTAAATGAGAGAAGACCAGCAGGTTGTGACTGAAAGGCATTATGTATGTCAAAAACAAATCTAAGTAATAGCCTAAGAGACCTTCGAGTTCTGAATTCATGTTTGGCAGAATAGTATGACCAGAAGGCGTTTGGGCGTTTTTTTGCTTGCACTTTGGGTTCATACTTAGGTAGAGATGCATCTATATGACATTGGCAATCTCATACTTTTGTCAAGCCTATACATAAGAATCAGTACTATTGTGATTATGTTTTCTGGACAAAATGTTTAGTTACATTACATTACATTACATGTATTTATCTAAAATGCTTCTTTACAAAGAAAGGTCCGCACCTTCAATCCCCTTTGTAGGCTGTCTGTGAAGTTCCATGGTGGAGCTGCCATTCGCTCAACGACCTTCGTTCGGAAATCATCGACTTCGGGTCCTTCCGGAAACACCATTCGTACCTTTGTATCAAGACAAACAAGATTTAACCTGCTGTGTACGACTACACGGCCCTCAGCTACACTTTTTGATGTGTTTTATTGACGTCAGATATTTGTTACGAATACGCAATGGCTTCCTATGCCAATGGCTGCCATGTATCATTTCCCCAAAATGAACCATGCATTCATTCATTCATTCATTTCTTTATTCTTCAAAAAAACCGGCCAACCTACGTTGAGCACGCTGCCGTAAGCCTGTTTGGCGTCTTCATCCCTTTCGTCGCCAGCTCTCCAGGGCTCCCCCAGCTGCCCCTCGAGTGTCCACGTCACGGCGTTGATGAAGACGAACTCTCCGTTCGTCATGCCGAGATCGTGGGCGTGCAGCATGACGCGGCGCTCCGTCTCTTTGTCGTGGTGACACATGCAGATGACTATGAAAGGAACCACATCTTGTTACCCAGATGGTTCCTTTGTAGGGAACATCTGCTCAGAGACTGTTACTTTTTGTATTATCCGGATATCCACAGATGTTTGAGATGTAAAGATTTGAATGACGTAGGATCCGATACTTACAAGCTGACGTCACGCGGTCATCGTGCTTCGAAGCTTCAGCCGAATCGAATTGATCGCCAAAAGGTCGCCAAATTTGGATATCGACACCGGAGAGTCGAGCGAATTTTTCACCGGAGAACCTACCCTATCACATTGAGCTTGGGGACCTGCGAACATCGTCCGATCTCTAAACATAGACTAAACATCGCGCAGTAATCGAGAGGACACAGGCCAAACATTTCCTTTTTAGCTCGTTAACCCATCGGGCGAACTATTTTCTTACTATGTGACGCCGGCTCAACCGATGATTCATGATGATATGACAAACATAAATGGCAAAAATCGGATCTATTTGGTAGAATATCAACAATGATTCATGATTCATGTGTGATTGATGGGATAGAAAACAACTAGGATTGCTACTAATCAAATATTCAATCATGATAAGCTAGATAATTTCGAAACATTGTATGTTACATCAAGTGAAGACAGTGATTTCTTGAACTTACTCTGTCCAGTTTCTTTGATGTCCTTCAGTTGTTCCCTCATCGCATCGTCTTCCACGGAGTCGTACCTGTAGTCTGCTACTACAGTAGCATTTACCTTCCTCAGACCTGCCTTTAACGATGTCCTGGCCTGGGACAATGGGCAAATATAGATAATATAAATACCATATCATCAGAATGATAGATTTCTTTTCATATAACTGAACGAAAATAAATTGTAAACGTTTCGATAGTAGCGCTTCAGCAAGGCTATAATGAGTAAAGCTACTAGGCATTGCCTGAAACGTTGGTAGTTTCATTTGGTTGTGTAAAAAGAACTCCAAATTCAATTGCTTCGACAACCTGATGAAACTATGCATATATGCAGAATTGCAGGTACAATGTTATATGTTTCGAAAGACGACGACTTTAAAATTATATACACGCGAAGCATATTTTTGGAAGCTTCTTAACGTATTGAGACAAGGGATGACTTAATATATCCTATTATGATTTGGAATCAACGGATGTACAAATTGTCATTTTACTACATTAGCCACTTTTTATTGCTACCAAGAAGAGCCGCTTTGTTATGTGTCTCCTCCCGTATTGCAATTGTTAATGTAGATACATTTCCAATAGTTCTTGTAAGGTACGTGTTTAATAAGGTTTGAATGTTGAAAAGGTATATAGAAACCTAGATAGCCATTATATCATACAGCCAACATATGAATATCAAAGGTCAATTTGGTAAAATTCAACAGATACATTTTCATTCTGACAAGCAACACATACTTGCGTGCAGAGCCAATCCATGTTCGATGAGAAAATGACGGCGCGTGTCCATCCCCATTCTGCAAACATCTTCGCAACAACCTGAAAAGTGTTAAAAATGAAAACCGTGTAATACTTAGGTTCCCATTGCGTCGATGCACGTAGAGGGTGCAGTCTCGACCGGTCCACGAAGCCACAAATTTGTCCTGGTGGACTGCCGGGTACTGCTGGGTACCTCCCGATGTTCGCATGATTAGCTCACGGCGTCTATTTGTAAATGGGACCCGCGATGATTCCGAGTTAAAATGATTCGGGGTTCCTGCCTGGCCCCAAAATAGCACGGGAGCCCGTCAACTACCCGGCGAGGTCCTCTTTTCCAATTGGGATGTAAGCATTAGTCCCCGCCTGTCTGTCAAACGTACAAACGTACAATGGGACCTGACAATCATGAGCCATGACTCGGAGGGGGGTACAGCACCACGCACTGATGAGAAAATCTAGACAGTGAAACGGAAGCGAAGCTCGCCTCGACGTCAGCTAGCATGCTGACAGAACTGATGAAATGGGAACTGGCAGTTAGAAACGTTAATTCTTAAACCTTTGAAAATTTCTCCTGTCTATGTCTGTAACATACATGTCAGTAGGTAGAAATGATGTAATGTAATATCATATGCATTATTGTATGGGCATGCAAAACTGTATAATCATTATGTGCCTTTTGCGTTAAGATGTTTTATTGTCATGAATTATAAAAGGGCACAAGCGTCAAGTACACTCAATTGTGGTTCTGTCGTTACCATATATCGTATGTATTTACTACAGGTCGTAAACCAAAGTCGTAAACTATACCTTGCCCAGGCTGTTAAACGGTAGCAGCAGACGAATCAGTGTGTTGAAGAGGACTTTATCGTCCATGCGGGGATCCATGGCGGCCCAAGTGATGGCAGGGATGTTCCAATATCCAGCCAAGAGTGCGGAGGCGACACAAGCTGTGAACATTTCAATTAAATGAGACGAAACTAGATTCCATAATGTATCTGAATACTTGGAAGGATATGATTGACATAAAAACTCATTTTGCCATTTCTTTATCAAGGTATGTCTAGTTTTGTTATGCAAAACGTTAATGATTCAACATTAATTCAGTTCCTGATGTTGTGTGGTGGCCATGTACATTGAGCTGTTTGACTTGAAGAGAGGCTTTGTCGATTTGGCTTTGGTACTCTTTGGTTCCATTAGCTAGCTGTGTTTTTAATAGCTTATTGTTTTCCATGTTTGCCTTGTCTCTTTGTACCTATATACTACATTTTCTGGATAAAGTGGAATATGAAAATTTATTAAGTATTTGTATTTTATTTGCTGGATCGTGTCCGGGTGTGGAAAAGGATTATGATTACTCAAAAATATATGCGTTACAAGAAGGATTCGACCATGTACCAAACGGTCGAGCAGGCATTCATGGAAAGAAAATATTAAGTACAAGGATGAAGATGATCTAAAGAGGATGTAACAACCTTCCCCATTCATTCACTGCAAATACGGCATGTCCTCTGTGTCCTTAACAGCCAAAGGAATTACTCTATCCATTAGCTAGATCGAACGTTACTTGATGTTCAAGATCAAAAAGGCTTCTTAAAAGCTTTTACACACACGAGCGCTTTGCATTAAGATTACACTAATATGAGGCCACTAATATGAGGCCATGACGTCAGAAGTCGAATTACAGCACTAATGGGTCTTTATGTTTGGATAACCATTGATGGAAAATACCAAAACGATTCAACCATGCGAAGTTGTATGAAAAATGAAGATTTCAGATTTCACGGGAGCCCCTATAAAATCTAAGATTTTTAAAAATTACTGAATTTGCAATAATGACCACAAAAAATAAAAGTCTACCTTAAGCTTGTACTAAAATCTTAAGGAATTTTGGCTTCCTAAAGCACAAATTTGGCTGCTTCAATCGAAATCAAACTGCGAAAACATTCCAGACCACTACGAAAATTATTGTGGGGGCTATAATGGCAGGAAACGTCACTGCGTCTAACACAAACCATTTGAAGCTATAAATGTTGTAAACATATCTATTCTTCAAACGTTACAAAGTATCAATCATTTGGTGGACTTATGGAGGGAATGTGGTCTCTATAGACGCTTGGGGCACATTTTCAGCATTGAAACATCAAACTCTCTGGAAAGGCCACTATCAAACTTTGAAAATAGATATAGATGCCCATGTCAAAAACAGATCTATACAGCCGTCTACATATCTACATATATCGTACCTGCTAATATGATATTCTAAGGCGCAATTTTACGCTGGTGAACTTTCATAGCATTTTCTTGCAATGGTGTCTAATTGTTGTTTGGACCCTACCATCGTTACACGGGGGGCACAGGATGGCGTCGACGTGTTCGTCCGTGTAGAGTTCCACCGTCCGGCCGGCAGCGGTCACCGCATTACACCCCGAGTCTCGCCAGACAAGGCTGGGGAACGGAAGGTGAAAGTAATCAATAATCCAATGTTACTTGGATCTAACACAGTTAAGCAGGCCAAGGACACTACAGAACTGTACAATACGGTAAGTATTGTCTACAGAACTGTACAATACTGTAAGTATGGCCAAACACGGCCATACTTACAGGATTTACTTCCTCCTGAAATTTCTTCTGTTACCTCATACAACCTGAGGAACAAAGCCAACTTAAGATCCTTCAGACATACCACCAATAGATTTAGTAAATCTTTCGTCCCTTATTGTTTAACTCATTGGAATGAACTTACTTCTGAGGTTCGTTCTTTAAGATACTCTCTGTTTCGAAACCATCTTACTAAATTAGTCCGTCCCCTGCGATCTCCCCATTATAACTGTGGTCCCCGCTACTCCGGCGCCCTTCTCGCCCGACTTCGCATCGGCACGTACAACTTAAATTACAGTCTTTTTAAGCGAAGTATAGCCCCAGTTCTGCTTGTAGTTGTGGATGCCCATGTGAATCCGTCCTGCATTATATGTTGAATTGTCCCTCTTACACTGACCAAAGGTCAAAACTCTTCAATACTTTTACACAGGAAATAGGCCATCTCATTGATCTCAACAATCTCTCTGATAAAGCAAAACTAGCGGTTCTTTTAAAAGGTTCACCTACAATACCCTCCAGTTACAATATCAAAATCATGCTGATGACACAAAACTTTATAAATGATTCAGGGAGGTTGTATGTATTATGTATTTCATATTTCAATCACTTTGTGTATTTAAATATTCATTTACGTTGTTACTCACTATCGTTAATTTAATACGCATTACTTCAGTCATATCTTATCTTATTTCTGTTACGTTTGTTCAGCAACTTGCTTAAGTTTGTCATTGTCTATGTCTATTTTTATTTAGTTTTTCTGTGGCGCTGTAAAATAAGTCTATGTACTTGAGTGTAGCGCCACTATGTCCATGTCCATGTGTATCTTGTTTTCTTGTTTTCTGAGTTAAAAAAAATAAAAAAAAATATAAAAAACTGTACAATAGAACATTGCGTAGCATGCTCAGGCCGTAAAAGGCCACATGTATGTTCCATCTTCTTTTTATCGCTTTCTAAACTCATCCATCGAACAATTCCCCAGTTGGAAGACCATTTACGACTGACATGATATATTTTGGCCAGAAAAGGTCAAGTAAAAGAGGCAAATTGAATTATAATGGCTAAGCGAGTTGTTGTAGCGCCACTTTCTTTCTTTCTTTCTTTCTCCTATCCCTCCTTTGTTCTACCGCTCACGAATTCAGTCTTGTTTCCTGAACAACAGCACTTATATCTGCATTCTAATGAAACTCACTTTTTTCCGTACTGAGACAGAAACCTGCACGTCATACGCCTAGCCCCGGTCATGGGCTTAAAATAAAAACCTTTAATTGCAACCTTTGAATGTGAACAGTATGGCACACTTTGTAATCTTATTATATACCGTTACCCCGCTTCGTATACAATGTATTTGTTACGCTTCTCTATCTGTCTCTCCTTGTGCTTTAATGTTCTTCTCTTGTTTTCTTTACTCCACTCATGAATAAAATTTTTCATTTTCGCAAACACTATACGGTCCCCCTTCATCTGCTCTTAGCGCTAATTGCCCCTCCACTTCAGCCACAAAAGCAATCATTCAATGTTCTGCAAGTGGCGGGAAAATCATTCTACTTGCGACAATGCGACAGATTTTTCTTGGAGGAGACATGTCTCACCAACGTAACAGCTGTCGTTGCTGTTGAGGGGACAGCAGTACGTGTTTTGTCTACTATTAACTTGTTTCAATATGGGGGCCCAAGTCACAGACACTTTTAATCTATTTTACAGAAACATTAACTATCAAGTTTTGACTTTGAACACAGTACGTGGTCGTCTCACGTAGTTATGTATACACCACCTAATTGTCACATTAAAGGATATCTCTGTGGGTGCGTGCAGCATTAATTGAATTCGAAGTTGAAAACGCAAACAAAGGTCTCCAATTTGCATGATTACAGATGGTACAAGAGTAATAGGGATGAAAACAACACTTGAAACACAATTTCGTTGTGAACAGAACGACTGAACTGCTGTAGATGTCAACAACATACTCTTCATTGTGTTTCTTTGTCCCTTTATCTAACCAATTCCTTTTACATTAACTGTGGCGTATAATGATAGAGCTAGCATTTAGAATAGAATTGAATGCAATCATATACTACACGTCCAGAAAGCATGCTTAGAAAGGGTGCCATAATAAACTTAGATGAAAACGACAAAATGTGACTTTTCCCTAGAGCATTTTTTTTTCAAAATTCAGAGGCACATAGTCAGATACACAGTGTACAGTGGTGCCATAGTCGACCGTTACCGCTGGAACAACATAAGAAATATGTATACAAATCGTGTAACGTTAGATACAAGAACTAAAGCGCCCGATACAAAAACAATGGCAAGAGATAACTTAAAGATTCTGCTGACATATAGTACATAAAGAAGGTGGGCGCAGGAAATTGACACTGACAATGATATAGATTATCAAGATAGAGAAGAGCTGTTGATAGTAATCAATTTTGGAAACGTCGCGTTTCTGGTACATACAGTGGAATTATACCCATAATGTAAGAATTGCCATTCAAAGATGAGACGATAAACCCTTTAAGTAAAAGGTGTACGACAGAACTGTATGATAAAGTATTTCAAATTCAAACTGAGCTTATCAAGTATTCCTGTGAACTGAGCTTATCAAGTATTCCTGTTTAAAAATTCTAATACATCTGCTCTAAGTATAGTATTACTATATAGTAAAATACGGTTGTTTCCCGACCTTATTGTGTGTCCGGGCAGAAGTGACGAGTCCAGCATGACCGTCTCCGCCGCCAGTGTGGCCGCGCCCGCCGTCGTCTCCCAGGCCATTCTCCCCACCAGGTCATCGGACTGAGGCAACAACAGCCCGATACGAAACTCCCGGGCTCCAACGTCACCGAAACACACCAGAACAGCCAACAGACGGATGCAGGTATTTGTGGCCAAAGAAAACATTTCGTTGGAGGAAGATGGCACCGTTGGTGAAGTAAACAGAAAGAGAAGAGACCACACGTAGGCACCTGCACGCACGGAGGCGGCGTGTGAGTGGATCTGAGGAATACTCCATGCTTTATACCATGTGTGATTAACCAGGGCGATATGAAGTTAGATCATTGTTTTGCATATTGTGCAACGGCTTGATCTTTGGGTGCGCCAAGCCTTTTCAGCCAATACGGTTGCATCTTGCAAAAATCCTGCGTGAACGATGTTTAATTACTCTTAGCAGGATGAATACTGGCCATGGACACACAGAGATACGATTCTACTCAGGAATTCACTGCATTTAACTGACAAAAACCGGTATCATTCAGACCTTCTTAGTGAAAGAAAGATAATGCGACTCTTACATGTGTAAGAATAAGGTTTCGGTCAACAACAAAAAAGAAGTTGATTTGGTTCTAATGAACAGTTATATTTTCTTCTCTTATCAATCGAATGGACCTGTCCTTGGTGCTGAATTCACTATCATTTCTATATAAAAACAATAGGTGTCTCAATAGTTTTCCCAGATGCTTCGTCATATCAAAAATGTCAACAATATTCTTTAACAATTAATCCCCACACATTGGTTCAATATTTGACCTTAAGGCCATGAACGTTGTCCTCGAAACGTTTATGAATGGCCCATGTAAACATAAAGCCAATTTCAGAAGTAGATATTTGAACGTAGTTTGTCATCTTGGTGTAATCGGTGTCAATTTTTGGAGATATGTCATTGGCTGCGATAGCTTCGTATCATGAGATGTTACTTCAGTGTTCGCCGTCATTACCTAAATGTTATGTTTTAACCCTCACATTGGGCCTGCGTAATGAACATTCCTGAGCCAGCTCTTGTTTGAAGCACACTATCCATGCTACTTTGCTGACTTTACAAATAGACAGTTTGACATTGACCTTTAACCTGGACGTTATTTCTGTCCGTTACTTCATTATTAGATTGAAATCAATCCCTATTTAGCATACGGGATTGATAACTGTTGTAAAACAGGTGGAGAAAACGAACCTGTCTACATCAGTAGTGTTAAGCCAAAATATGAAAGCACATCCTCTGCATTTTGATTCATTTGTTTTATTCACACAACAAACACACGAGGTGCTAAGGCTTACCACAAAACTCCTACAACACAATACAGATTTTTCACAATACATCATTGATAACAACACTTCCCACCATGATAACAATGGGCCATGGCGTTATGCAGGCGCCATATGCATGATGGGTAATTTTACAAATGGCTGCCGTTTTGTTCCCATTTTCGGTAGATATCCAACGTTGGTTTGTTTGTAGTTAATCATTGATATTGGATGATGCATTGTAAATATTATAAGTGTTTGTAGTAGCTTTTACAGTGAATTCCTATTCTTGACAGGCTATATAATTTCACAGTCGTAGCTGATATCAAATAATTCAAAACTCAAAAACCAAGCTTACAGAGATCACAAAGGTTAAAAGTTATAACGAGAAAGTTTCCGTATACATTTTTTGAATGGAAATTAATATCGTCCCTTGCATAATGCATAAAAAAAGACAGCTATGACACAACACTCTTGTACGGCTTGTATGCAATGTACATTTATAATATAAATGTCTATCAAATAATAGCACTCTAGCACTGTTTTTTGAATGAGAAGGATTGTGAGAGTTTCGTCCATTTTAATTCAGAAAAGCCAAGTACTTGTCCACGTCATAACCATTTTTGCTGTTGTGTGGATGTGAAATCATCAAGGATTTCACGTCACTCTATGCCATATATATTCAAAGGATGCCAATATCACCTAGTCTTTAAAAAAGCTACTCAATATAATCCGGTTAAGCACATAACGTCACATTACTTCAATGAACATGCCTAACAAATGGCATGGTTTTCTTAGAATTATCTAAGTGTTCTCTAAGAATAAGTTCGAAAAAAGACACTCGTTGATAGACACCCTGAACATATAGTGAAGGGAAAGGCTCCTATGGGAAACGCATTGTGAAAAGGTAAGATTTTTTTCTTAAATCAACCAAATCAAGCCTTTTCATAGTCTAGGCCACTCAGGTGTTTATGAAGTCAAGATTTTGATCAATATTTACACTTGAGTGAGGTTCGTTCATATACTAGTATCTTTAATCACTTATTATGTATGGTAACAATAATCACTCCCTACAATATATGAATGAATATACTCCATTCCTAGTAAGATTTGTACAAAAAGCAGTTGTGGTAATTTCAATCTCTTTGGTGTCTTTGTCTTCAAAAAGTTTGCAATTTGAAAAAGAGTTCTCAAACAAAAGGAAAATTGAAATTCCAGATTCCCAAAGGTTAATGCTTCTTTGTCTCGTTTTTTAATTTGTTCTTTCCAAAAAGTTTGAATTGTTTTGTTATCATTCCGATCGAAGATGGAATAGCGTGGATTGTAACGTCTAATTGTTCTAGACCTAATCAATATAATCTGGTTTGAGTTTGGGGTTTATGGTACCATATGCCATGACAAAGATTGGAAGAGATTGTTATAAATACATACATTGTTTGTTTTGATGTTCCATTAAAAAAACAGTACAATCGTACTGGGGCCTAGCTTTATTTGGATGTTACAACCTCTTATACATTACGAGAAAGTGCAAGCATTGTTATCATCATAATCTGATAAGACAGATATTTTCTATGTAATATTATGAGAAAATTTGAAGCATTGAATTTCATCTAAATTGAAATCATTGAGGCTTGATGAACATTGAATTTCCTCATGTTTTACATTTGACCATGCTAAAACCTCGTGATCACAGGATTTTGTCTGGACTTATAGAGGATACAGTTGCTGTTAGTTTCAATTTTTACCTCTGTCAATGATATTTTTACTGTGGTTGGTTTATTAATTTCAAAAACAACGACGACTTCGTAAAATATTGAAAGGGTATTTTTTTAAATTTCAGGTATGTTGTTTCATAGTAGATGTACGAGCTTTGTGCAAATTGTATATTTCTTTGCTTTGTCCATGAGGAAGTTTGTGTCAAATGAATACACGGCCATAATGATGTTCAAAGTCACATATGTTGAGATGTGCATTATCATATGCAAATTAGGCAATTTGGCACATGTTCTGCAAATGTTGTAGTGAAAATTTATTGTTAGTTTGTGTTACATGCTTAGGATTTTAAAAAGCACCGCATACGTAACTGGGAACAAGATTGCAGAAATCACGGCTAAAGTTCAAAAATGAGTTAGGAATGGCCTAATTTTCGCCTGGTTTGAAAAAAAATATTTGTTTCAAATCTCGTATCTAGTTTTTTTTAGATACTTTTATCTCTGCCAATTAAGTCATTTTTTCTACTGAATTAGCTTGACTATTTGTCTGCTTGAATGTTCTCCCTCTGTAAACTACGACGTCTGTCATCCTTTGCACAATCAATGAGGAAATGCCACCTACTTGTGTTGAATTACCTCATTATGCCATGCCATATGTGCATTGCATTGAACCTATTACATACCTTTATCACATTGTCGCAATTGTTGGCGGTTCTCGTCTTAGCAATCCAGTTTTTTTTTAATGATATTAATCCTCCAATGCAAATTTCCTGCCTAAATGTTTAAAGTGGATTCATTTTGTAAAAACGTATGTTGTATCAAGGGCCTATTTTTTTGTTTGCTGTCTGTTCCAAGTCTCAGCAATAACTTGGTACTGATGCATGCTACAGCAAACAGCAAACTTGCTTGCAGCAGTGAGAAGGTACAGTTATGATTTATTTGCTACAGGATGCTGTGTTAGAAGTGGCTTCAATTAACATATTATGAATGATACATCAAGCTTGTGATTACAGAAGTGTTATCTGTTGCAAGGTTGCCATTGGTGCGACTGCAACAATAAACCTGCAGCAGCAAGCACTGGAAGCTTGCTACGTCAGTCCTGCTTAGGTTGATGGGGCTTGCTATTAGTAACTTACAGTTTGAACGAATTTTTAAAGTAAATGCGTGTTTTAGCTGTGTGTAGTGCATAGCAAGTGGATGTCTAGTCACTGTCACAACAACCTGCTGTGCCACAGTAGGCACTTCTTACTTAGTGAAGGTAATGAGATATTCAGGATATGCCTGTGCGTCATAGAATATAACGATGATCTGTGGAGCTGCTGGGTTATCGCACACACTGTCGTAAGTAATGTGTGGCTTGCTCGCGTCTTTTGCCGGCGGAACGATGATTTTGCTTTGTCCCTTGCAAATGTCCCCTGACAGAACACGTGCCATGTACATGTACCTGTTGCCGTTGGCGTCCGGCCGTGCGTACTGGTTAGCTCCTGCGATACTCGCTGTCACGGCAAAGTATGCGCCATTTCCATAAGCCGCACCTGCATAACGACATATAACACGATCGTTGTTATTCAACATACTCATACACAGCATGTGACATTCGAACAGAATCTTTGAATCTTCGATTAGAATCATTGAATATTTTTCAAAATATAGGACCACATCTTAACTTGACAAATCCATGAATTTCATGATTTGTGCACACATACCGACGTTGCGGCCGCTGTAGCTGCGGTTAAACCCTGTATGGTTGATGCTCGGTATCGGGTCAAGTGGAGTACCGTGGTACAGGATCCGCTCGACAGGCTGTGAACTCTTTGCGTTGTCAAGTTCCATCTGCTTCTTTTTGACCATGTACTGCTTCCACAGGGTGGCATTTTGGATGCGTTGTATCTGAAGAGAAGTCAATATGTGCGAGAAAAGGTAACCAAATGGAGGTCATAGAAAGATCACAGATGCTTAGGTTATGGAAACTGTTAGTCGTCAGCTCATTGGAAACAATGCCAACTTCTGAAGAACTTCGGATTTGATAGAAACCTGCCCACCTTGAGCACATTTGCTCCTGTTATGGCAGAATACCCGGCTGTAGGTGCGGCTGTGGCGACACTCTTCATGAAATCGTCGTGGACCGTCTTGTACTCTTCTGTTGTCGGCTGCAGGTCTACTTCTTTGTACTGGTCATCGTCCGCCATACCGGTCCAGGTTTCCGGTATCTTCATATTACCTAGTTCAACAGAGCATACCATGGGTTAGATAACTCGTCCAAACAGCAGATCTAGAAGATGTTACTGCAAAGATACTATGGATCTAGAACATATCACAGTGCAACCGATGTAGAAGATATTAACACGAATATATTACAGATCTAAACGATAACACGGTCTGGCCGATGTAGGAGATATTACCACGAAGTAATTACAGATCTATAAGGTATCACGGTACATTGTAGGATAAATAGTTGACACATTTGGTCGATCAGTTTTGAACAGGATATTTAGAAACATTAAATAAATGGAAGACCTCAGAAGATGATGATCTTTGAAGATTGCTCATTTGCTTCCAGCGAAAAAATTTGAAAATTATTGTAATGTGTGAAGCTACTGTGTACAGATAAATGGCATATTTAAGTGCCTTGATTTAAGATAAATCAAAGGCATATCACTCAAACATTTACCTTCTTTCTCCTTTTCATATCGAATCACGTCCGCCTCACCCGCTGCGAAGTCTCCAACCACTGTTTCCTTCATTGTCTTCAAGTCGATGTGAAGCTTTTCGCCCTCGAAGTCAAAATCAACCCCGGTCTGATTGGCCAAATGGGCAGTCTCGATTATGTAGTTGACCGTGGGCTCGTAAGGCTGCTTCTCTTCGTTCTCGTCAAGGTAGTACCACTGCACGGTCTTCAGAAGAAGTTCCGCCTTGTCGCTGAGATGCTCCTCTTCTTTGGCCTTCATCTCGACATCCCGTTGAAAGTCCTTTATGTCCTGGGAAGCTGCCATTACGTCAATCACCCAACCCTGCAAGCGGATGTTGCTTCTGGTAAAGGTGGCCGAACAATCGTGACGTTGGGCGAGACCCGCGATGTGCTCCTTTTGCTCTTCCGTCAGTTTGATCCGTGTATGGATCCTCTCGTCTTTAGACGCGTCGTCCATGATCTTGTTGATCATGTTCTTCGCTTCCCAGAGATTGTCGGCGTGGTCAGCGTAGATGACGAGGACGACGACGTTGTCGGCTGACGGGATGGGTTGGTCGGCGGTGTTACTGGCTTGACCTCCGGTGAAATAGTTCCATCCTGCAGCAGCCACTCTCCCGATGCTGCCTGTTGAAACGTGTTTTGTATTGAATTTTATTGAATTGAAAAAAAACAACAACTTAAACCTGTTTCATGTGAAGCGCCTTACACCTTCAACTTTATCCTTCAACTTTACTTTAGAACTAAGATTAACGTATCAATAATGATTTGGATTGAAAATTTGATTTTTGACATATTTCCTGTGGCTTGGAATTCCAAGCAGCTTAAAGACTTCCATTGTCTTGAAGCATGACTGGATCAAGTCAACCAAAGTGCACGACTAAAACATGCCACAAGATCTCCCCATGTACGATTGCAACTCTCAGGACTTGACATATCATCTATCAAGTAGTCTTGACGAATGCACATAAGTATTACTTGCTCTTTTCTCAAACATCTAACAAAGAATAGTATTCTTAGCCATACTAATCTTGAAATTGATGTCTGAAAATCTAGCGTAACGGTTAACCTCTATTATAAGAAGAGTCAACCAGGTATGCCATGTTGAAAAAAGAACTCACCAAGGAATCCGGACGGTTTTGTCGCTTTCTTGGGTAGAGGCTGCCCAACCTTCTTCCGCATTTCTTCATGGAAAGTACGCACCATCTCCTGTTGGAATATGGTAACGCGAACTTCGCAGAGTTTGGTTGGCTTGCACTGGAGAACAAAGTCTTGCAGGGCATCGAGCATAGTGGTTGCCGTTTGTGCTGCACTCCCTTGCAGAATACCTGCGTTTGATAAGATGTAAAAACATGCGAGTTGGTGCCAGCATATAGGACACTTGAAGTGATGTAAGAGATAATCACTGGCATTAAAATCACAAACTAAAAAACAAGTCTCTACAAATTTTCGGGCCGCCATTATGCAGTCATGAAAAACTCAAAAATCAAATCTAAAATGCTTTTATACAGGTCATGAGAAAAGGGTTTGGGGTAAAAATGAATATAACAAAGATACAGATTACATGATTGAAGTCCTGATTAATCCCAAAACGATATTGGTCTAGAAAATTAATTGTTTTGCTCATATCAATGGTAATCCTGTCATACCTGTTCCCAAAGCTGGAAATGCAGTGGACCTGAGTCCGAGGGAGTCTGCAGTCTGTAGGCAGTTGATGATCACCTTCTTCCAATCTGTACCCTTGTCAGGTGCAGCTGCGTGGATGACCTTCTTACATTTCAGCTTACCAGATCCTGTGACTGCAATGCCGTCTTTCATACCAACACTAGCAGCTATACAAAGAAACATTGCTTGTTAAAACTATTGGCTCCCATGCTCAACATTATATTGCTGTACACTTGATGTGTACAAGAGAAACAATGTGTGTCCGCAAAATGACCTCATTCAAACTTGACTGATTATAATTCCTTGATAACGACTTTGTCACATCTAGCCTTAAGGGGCCATGAAACAATGTGTACTATACTCTCTTCACAACATGGGGTTGGTTGTCGAAATATAAACAATTATTTTCCGGCGATTCGTGTGGTCCCAATGCTTTGTTTTACAAGACTACATGTATATAGGTTAATAGCATAGTGGACGAGGAATAATTAGATTCAACATCCCAGTCACATCCTCATTCCAATTTCACACCACTGGGGATGTATGTACCTACCAATATTTGCACATTCACGTTGAATGTTAGGCCCTCCGGCTTTACAGATTGCAATGGAAACAGCACCTGTGTAAACATATTAAAGATAAGACATCAGATTTACATTGCCCCTCAATGCTCTACCCGTAGAAAACAGATTTCAAAAAGTAAAAAAAAAATATGACAAATAACTGACAACAATGTTCCAAACCTCGGGTCAGGTCCAGTTGCTCATTCGTGCTGTTGACGATACAGTCGGTGGTCTCCTTGGTGAGATCTCCTTTGCGGACGTTCAATGTTACGTCCCCGATGAACATTTGCAGTTCTCCGCGCACAGGTGTGGATACTTGGGAGAACAACGACGGAGCTGAAAAGACGATGGAAATAGGTTTTGAGTTGTGCCACCAAGCAACCAACGATCCAAGTAACTAACCAAGCAACTAACCAAGCAACCAAGCAACCAAGCAACCAACCGAAAAACAATAATCACGGAGAAAATTATTTATATATGTATATATAAACTACGCACAAAAAGTTTGGAAACTTTACTTTGATTGATCATATTTCCATTGTTTTTTTATCAATTTCAATGTATTATGTATCGTTGGAAAGCCTGTGTAATTTCCTTTCCTATGATACCCTACTCATTATAATTGCAATCTGATGGAGCGAGCACTAGGCCTGCTTACGCGAGTGGGTTGTAGAAAAAAAGTGCCCAAATTTCCATAATAGTGTCAAACACCTATAGCGCAGTGCCAAACCCATTAGTGGTGGTGTCGTCCAAATCGGGAATGGAACAGTGTGTGGTGGAATGTTATGTTCACAGCTACAGATAAGAGAAGGTTTATTTCGACTGTTGGATGGGTAAATTAAAGTGTTGGGGCGGCTAGGAGAACCCTATGCTGACTGTTACACAGATAGACTGACTGTTTGTTGGGGTCAGTGTTATAGTGTGAGGCAGTACAATGCTAACTGCCAGCGGAAAAAAAAAAACAGGCTAATCATCCTAAGCAACTTTGATGTGTCGATATAGAGACACCTTTCTCCATCCAGTCACATTTCCAAGATCCTTATCTCTGCAATATGATTATGAGACTGGGTGCCATTCTGCAAGATGATAGTGCACGTCCATACAGAATGAGTCTGTGAGAGTCATTTCAGACCACCTCCAGTACCTATGCAGGAATACAGAGGATAGAATGGACCTCCTGCAGCCCAGATCTCAACAACAATTGAACACAGTCTCAGACTCTGTGATCACTGATCAGCTTGGGTGAGCTGTGCATGCAGTTGTGATCAACAGAACAACACTGGTCGACCTGCGACGACTCCTTGTGGAAGAATAGCCTGGGGCCGCGTACCAAAACTGGTGACAAGCATGAGGAGGATGTGCCGGGCTGTGTAGTCAGTATTAAGCCACCCTCATCATAACTGAGGCTCCTTTACGCATTTTTTTATGGATGAAGACTACCCTTGGCTTTCATATTAATGTGTTTTGTTGGTTCAAGTTTCACATCACCCTCGTACAAAAGCCACGTGCTACCAGCAGAAGACAAAATACTGAATTGAGCGTTTTACATTAGTAGGGTAATTTGGGCACTTTTTTTATGAGACTCGCTCGCATAAGCAGGTCTGGTGCTCGTTGTATTAATTTACAACAATAATAAGTTAAGTATCATGGGAAAGAAAATCACAAAAGCTTTTCAATGATATATAAATCATTGAAATTGATCAAGAAACAACGGAGATATGATCGACCAAAGTTAAGTTTCCGAACTTTTTGTGCGTAGTTTATATATGTGTCTGTACACTATTAGATACATAGCGTTTTTTTTATTACTATACATTTCTACAGAGAGAGAGAGAGAGAGAGAGACTAGAAGAGAGAGTATATAGGCGACAGATGACATGCGGTTAGAATGATGATAGATTATCATTGAAAGAGAATTTGAGTCATTATTTGCTTCTGGAGCCTTGAGAAGTCTGAAAATGACAACCAAAAGTAATGCCGTATCTTACTTGCAAAAGCCGTATCAGCTGGATCAATGTGTGCCTTTGGCATGTTGTTGCGGCCGTGGCCTGTTTTACTCCCACGGCCCCGTCGGCCTCGGCGATCATGTCTTGACCCTGCGGATGAGAAGGGAGGCGCTGCCTCAGCCTTTGGAGTAGGATCTGGCGTCGACAGAGGAGTTGGTTGGGGTGCGTCGTCCGTGTGCAGGGCCTTGTACTTTGTCATCACCTCATTGAAGGCCTGTGATACACAAAAAGAGATGAGAGGAGATACTGCCACCAGATATGAACATGTATCATATTAACTACTTGACAAACTTGCATACCGCATACAATTACTTTTCATAAAAAAACAATGTTGAATTGAAATACACAATTTACCAACCTACGTGGAAGTAATTAAGGAATGTCACCTATAGAACATACAACAGAATAAAATTGTCTGTTATTAATGTGACATACATCGTTAACAAATAAACGCCGTGAGCAGTCCCTGGGACAAATTTGTGGTTTCGGGGCCCGGCCGGGACTATACCTTTGACGGGTACCGGTGCAATTGGGACCGTAGCATTTCAATGCCACATTGTGTGGTGATATACCGCATAACATGTGGATAACATACCGGAATAGATTTCGGGTCTCCCTCCCACACAATGAAGCGAATTTCACGAAGAGAACCCGAAGGATTCGTCCTACAGTGTTCTACTGCCTCGTTGAACATGGCCTCTGCCACCACGTTGTGTGGGAAGCGGAGTCCTCCGGTACCCATGGCAGGAATCGCAATGGACGTGTAGTTACCCTTCTCAGCTTGTTGAAGGCACTGTTGGACAATTTTGCGAAGTATCTGGAAAACGATGTATCATGTTATGTTCTCAGTGGGATCATCAGCAAGGCACCAAGTACGTTCATACAAACAACCTACTAATGTCAGATCAGTGATGTGACTTATTAAAAACAGTCAACCACCATACACCAACCTTTTCAGAGTTCCCCTGTCCGCCGTCCCAGCTGCACAGAACACAGTGGATCACTTGCTTACACGGCAGATCTGCGGAACCAGTGACGAGAATCTGGCCATCAGACAGAGATGTGATTCCCGCTGACTGTTTAGCTTTGGTGACGAGGGTTTGCAGGTTACTGCCGGCTAGCTGTAGGATGGCTTTGGATACTGCACCGGTGTTCAGATCCAGGTTGCCAGCAGTAGTGTTCACCAAAACATCGACCTGGAGAAACATGAATGACATAAAATGAATCAAAAGCAACTTCTTATGGTATTCTGAAAAATCTAGATGCTGAGGAAAACACTAACAGGAAATTGAATTATTTGAAATAATTGGAATATCAGGAAAAATATATTTTTAAACTTACATTCTGACTTGCAATGTTGGCTTGAATGGCAATGATTGCCTTTCCCTCTGTCGTTCGAAAGCCGACGTCGGTTACGGGATCCCTGGGTTGTGGAGGAGGTGTGAACGTCGTAGCTGTGGAGGGACTTGCCGTTCGTGGTTCACGCCCACGGGCGCGTCGTCTGTTTGACCGAGTTCCCTGTGGAGGGGTGGTGGTTGCTTGATCCAATTTGTCCTCGCTCTTCTCAACTCTGTCCACGCCAAATGCTGATACCAATGCATCGACAAAGACCTCTGTTGTCTTGTCGTCGATGTTGACGAACTCTATCACCTCTAGACTTGAATTAGTATTCTCTTCAAGGTATTCGACCGTCGTCGCCACAATTGTTTCAGCACACTTTTTGAGGGGATATCCATAAATCCCAGAGCTGATCGCTGGAATGGCGATTGATCGATATTTGTTTTTAGCTGCTTCTTCGAGGCTTCCGTACACAGCATCGGCAAGGTAGTCTTCCTCTCCATTCCGACCCCCATTCCATATAGGCCCAACCGCATGTAGAATAATTTGACAAGTATTTATATGCCCGGATGGTGAGGCGAATACTTGTCCAGGAATCAGTGTTCCATTTGTTTGAATGTAGCGGTTGCAAACATTTTGAATGATGTCGCCACCCGCGTCAACTATTGCCTTTGCGAGCCCTCCGGTGTGCTCGAGCTTTGCATTTGCAGCATTGACGATGACGTCTATCTTGTGTTTTGTGATGTCGTTCCTCCAGACGACAAGCTTCTTTCCACCATCAAGATTGACTACTGCCTTCTCCTTAGGTACCATAATGGGCACCTTTGGCATGAACTGTTTGGCAAACGTGTCTGGATCTGGTGCTGGTGTTTTGTTGGTGGCGTCCTGGATGTTGATAACGCACTTACACTTCCTCTCGACAAGCTGTAGCGTTGATCTGCCTGCGTCTTCTTTGAAGTGCTTGGACATGCCGGGCTTTTTGATGGACATCTGGTCGCTGATCACACTGTCGATGTAAGACTTCAGGACAGGGTCAGCTTGTTGAAGGCCATCGGTGTTTCCCTTTATGAACATAATTGGGCTTTCCTCACTTCCCTCATACCAGACGGATACTTCTTTCTCCAGCTGTAGTTGAAGGTTGGCCCTCTGATGCTCTTTTATGAAGCGGATTACTCCGACTTCAGCTTTTACCTGCTTCTTGTAAACTGTCTTGACTTTAAGGTACTTTTCGACTCTATCCAAGATGTCCTTGACAAATGCAGATTCACCGGTGAATAAGATTTTAGTTGCCCCAGAGTCAGCACTGCTCTCCACTGATATCTTCAACAAACCTTGAGCGCTTTGTTCCAGACCATCCTTTGTTGTCTTCCATTCCTCAGTACCTAGTACCGAGGTGGATTGGTCGGAGACATCAAGACATTGATCTTGGAATGTCTTCTTCAGGATAGATACCGCCTTCCTCACGTCACCGTCAGTTAGCCCGAAGACTTCAACCGCACTTGTGGTGGTCGTAATCACGGCTACAACACCACCTTGTTTGTACTCACCGAGAAGGTGTTGCATGGGTTCTTTTGCACTTGTTAAGAAGGAAATCAGAGTAGAAGACAGCTTGGTAGGCTGTGAGATCATGCCTTGTACTGTTTCGTACATCTTCATCTTTGTTTGTTGGATTTCGTCCATCAGACCATGAAACTCGATCTTGCTTACATACGTGTCAAACGACATCTGCAGTTTGGGGAACTTGCTTGTCATTCTGTCTTTGAAGTCGGACATGGCTAAGAGCTTGACCTGGTCTGGCTTGAGTGTGGTAACGGTCTCAACTACTTCTGACTGTTTCCTTTTAAAGTCTTCTTCTATTTTCCCTTTTCCTTCCAAGACACTTTGGTAATGCTTGGCCACGCTGTCTTTGAGACCGGTGAAGGTGATCTTCCGGTCGCTTGTGCTGCATACACTGATGGAATCATCATCCTTGATGGAGCCACTATCAACGACTTTGCAGACCTGTGGCCACGATGCTTGCATGACATCAGAAATCTCCTTGGTATCAAACCGTGCCATGTAACTCTTCAGTCCTTCCCTTGCGTTGGGGGCCCAGTTTTCGGCGATGGCGGCCAGATTTAGAGTCTCCTTCGTCAGTGTTGGGGTGATCTCCACACAGGAGTGGTCGCCTTCGAAAGGCCAAGAGATAGATGCGTTCGCCTCTTCCATCGCATCCTCTAGATCTTTCTTGAATTGCCGGTGATTCATCACGAATGAAGCTATGGGAGTAGTAACTTTCTCGGTGATCGGTAAGGGCACCAGCTGTGGCGGTGTTTTCGCTTCGGTGACTGTTGCACCCAGACAGGTGTAGAATGGTTCCACAGTCACCGCCGTCTTCTGTATGGTGTGACTCTTCCTTAAGACACGTTCAATCACTGAGAAAAGAATAAAGTTTAGCTGCAGTGGACTATGAAAAAAAAAGCCCAACATGTCCACCGTCATCTTCTGATAAGACCATACTAACCACCACAATCAACTCTGAACCTATGGCAATGAAAGAAGAGACAGGGTAACGTTGATCGGTACTCACCTGTATGGTCATCGAAGAAAACCAGGGCAGTGCCGCGGTCTTTGTCCAGTTCGACTTCTGCCAAAGCTCCTCCGCCGCTTCGCTTGGCATTCTCGAAGTAGTAATACAGGTTGTCTTTGGAGGCCTTTGGAGGGATTCCTGTCACTTGAATGCAGTCCGTGGCGTACACTCTCTCCGCAGATATCTTCTGTTCTTCTAGCTCATTTCCCTCACACCTCGACAAGAGTGAGTCAAGATCTGAAAAAACAGTGACAAAACTATGTTACTGATTGCTTTAAAGTGTCTGATAAATATATACAACAAATTTTGATCTATAGTTACGTGTTACATGGACATGATAAGATATCTAGTCACACTGAACACAACTCACCTGAAATCGGCTCTGCAAAAGCTACCATGACCGTCCCAGGTTCTTTTCCATAGAAAACCTCAGAAGGTTCGTCCTCACCCCCACTCATGGATTCAAGGTAGAGAAACAAGGTCTCTTCATCGACGCTGTCAGCGACGCCTTTCAGAAGAATGCGGGACGGATCTACCGGAAGTTTTCGGCGAGGCTTGACAATCCGGACTTTCAGCTTCTTTTTTGCAACCTCATGAGTTGACTTCTGCATGACTCGTTCTGGGGCTTGAAATGAAATATCCAAGTCAGTATGACAGAGTTGTCTTATCCATAAGTTTCACAAAGATCTGGCATGGAATTGAAATATTTTCTTTGAACATTGAAAATGTACCACTGATTTTCTCACAATAGATCTAATAAAATTGATAATAAGACAATAGTACCTTCCTTGTCCTTGAAAGTGATCAGAACGCGCTCCTTCTCGGAATCAATGTTGAACTGGGAGATTTCACCACCACCCGATCGCTTTGTGTTCTTGAAGTAGTTAAAAAGAACGTCTCGTCTTTTCTGGTACTCATCTCCTGGTAACCCCGTAACTTCAATCGCCATTACTTTGTCTTCTTCTGCTGATGAGAAAAAAGTTTGAAATTGTGACGTATTTCCCCGACGCTCAGTCGTGTTTGATGCACATTAGGTAACCATAACTATTTCAATCAGTTCAACTTATATTATGCAATTCTGTACATTGTATTTCTTTGTTTCATGTTCCATTATACATATGAATTAGTGGTAACTTAGTGGCAGAATAGAACCATGTGTACATTTGTAGTTATAACAGTTACACCATACCTTGATCAGCTGTCTTTTCTTCTTCACTTTTATGTGACATACTCAGCTGGTCCGCTTCATTCGGTTCCTTATAAAGCTGACTGTCTGCAGTTGAAGTGACCGGTGTTGAACTTTCATGGTCACAGACTGCCCCATCCTGCATCTGAGCACCAGGGCACGCCATTGAAGTGTCTTCTTGTGCAGAACCGTCTTTGTCATTCAGCGTGTCTTCTGGTTGACTTATCTGTGGCATGGCAGGCTCTTCTCCCCCTTGAGTTGGTTCGGTTGCGGGCACGTGTTGTTGAGGATATTTTTCATGACCTATCCATTGGTGAGGATAGGGCCATTGCTGTGGCACCGGCGCAGGCATGTAAGGATACCCTGGCATGGGAGGGTAGGGGTAACCAGGAGGATACTGGTAGCCGTACGGAGGTCTGGGACCAAAGCCGGGTTGATGTTGATGTCCCGGCGCTTGTGAGTGGAAGGCAGCGTTTGGATGTGGAAATCCTGATGGTGGTTGATTCTGACCTTGATGATGTGTCTGTGGATGGCCTTCTCCGTGTGGTCCTTGAGGGGACGGAACTGGGTAGGGGGTTTGAGGAGGATAATTTGGGTAGTTAACTCCTTTTGGAGCTGGAGGTGCTGTCGAGGCTGGTGAATCCTCTTGTGGTTGAGGATGGTCTTCACTATCTGTGCCGGAAGGTTGCATCTCTTTCGATGGGGTCATGCCTCCCGGATACATGGGCGGCTGTCGAGGTCCTGGGACTTGGGGCGAGGTAACGTTTGGATAGGGAACTGGTGGTTGATTCTGACCTTGAGGATGTGCCTGCGGCAGGACTTCTCCATGGGTCCTTCGAGGAACTGGGTAGGGGTTTTGAGGGGAGTAGTTTTGATAAAAACCTCCTTTGAGAGGTACTGCTGAGGCTACTGAACCCTCTAATGGTTCAGGATGGCCCTCATTATCTGTGCCAGATGGTTGCTTTTCTATCGAGCGGGTCATGTCTCCCGGATACGTGGGCGGCCCCGGAGCTTGTGGATGGAGAAAGGCAGGGGTAGGATAGGTAGCCCCTGCTGGTTGTTGAATCTGGCCTTGATGAGGCTGTGCATGTGGATAGATTTCTCCATGCGGTCCGCGAGGGTCGGGAACTGGGTAGGTGTTTTGAGGTGGATGATGATGGTGTGGGTAGCTAACTCCTTTTGGATATGCTGCAGGTGAGTCCTCTTCCGGTTGAGGATGACGTTCAGTTCCAGTGCCAGAAGGTTGTTTCTCTTTCCACGGAGCCTTGGTTTCCGGATAAACTGTCTCATACGAAGGAAGGTGTTGTGGAGGATGCTGTGTAGAGTCTCCCTCTTGGATGTTCATACTTTGTTGTCCTGGAATCTGCTGATGGACGTGGGATGAAGGATAGGTCGGATGACCGTATCCTGGGTGGGGATATGCCGGGCCATACGGATGGTAGGGGTTAGATATTGGAGCGGTGGGTACTCCTGTTGTCTGGCCGGGATAAGATCCAGGCTTGGGATGATCGCCTGTGGATTGCTGACCATCTGTCTCGTTACCGGGATGATCTTCCTGGCCAATCTAAGTGTGTATAAATCAGCTGAATTTCAGAGCTTCTTACGCGAACATACAGTAAACAAGTGCTTTACAAAAAGCTGTCGTTTGCACTGCAAAGTGTTTGTGAAATGAAATAATCCGTCACCATAGCCCTTAATCCGTCGCCATAACCCTTAATCCGTCACCATTGCCCTTATTCCGTCACCATAAACCATTACGAACTGAGCCAATTCAGAAGCGTATTATGGAAAACCGCAGTTTCTGCGGCTCCCCCGCTGTGCGGAGTGCTATTGGCACCTTGGCGCTAGCAAATAACCGCGTGGTAGCTTGACTCTAGACCAAAGACACCAGACACCAATGCCTTGTATCCTTGAATTAATTATCACGAAGTGCGCTACAATCCCGGAGCTTCTCTGGCTGACTGGAGCTTCTCTAGCTGGCTGATTTGGGAACAGTGGATGCTTGAAGATTAGTAAAGCGGTCTCCTGTATTCACATGCGTTCATTAGAGAGCTAAACAATGGTCTTCCTTCACAGTTCGGTGACGGAATTTCCTTTCTATAGTGAAGCCAATCAGCGCTCTCCTTTCCTGTGACGTCCTTTCCTGTGACGTAGATATCACGGGCCATCTGTCTCAGAGTGGTCACTTTAGCGTGGGAAGCGGTGTTGGCCACACACGCGGATCGTTCTAGCCCCATGGCAGGAATCAACGTCAACCATGGCATTTGTGTTGCCAAAGTTCTAGCTAGGTCTAGCTCAGGATTGGATTCAGTGAACCCTGTTGAGGAAACTCAACTTATAGGGAGACTGAATACCACAAATAGCGGACGTGTGCTTCAAACATAACGGTAGGTCTAGCTCAGGATTGGATTCAGTGAACCCTGTTGAGGAAACTCAACTTATAGGGAGACTGAATACCACAATTTATGTATAGCGGACGTGTGTTTCAAACATAACGGTAGCTAGGTCTAGCTCAGGATTGGATTCAGTGAACCCTGTTGGGGAAACTCAACTTATAGGGAGACTGAATACCACAATTTATGTATAGCGGACGTGTGTTTCAAACATAACGGTAGCTAGGTCTAGCTCAGGATTGGATTCAGTGAACCCTGTTGAGGAAACTCAACTTATAGGGAGACTGAATACCACAATTTATATATAGCGGACGTGTGTTTCAAACATAACGGTAGCTAGGTCTAGCTCAGGATTGGACTCAGTGAACCCTGTTGGGGAAACTCAACTTATAGGGAGACTGAATACCACAATTTATGTATAGCGGACGTGTGTTTCAAACATAACGGTAGCTAGGTCTAGCTCAGGATTGGATTCAGTGAACCCTGTTGGGGAAACTCAACTTATAGGGAGACTGAATACCACAAATAGCGGACGTGTGTTTCAAACATAACGGTAGCTAGGTCTAGCTCAGGATTGGACTCAGTGAACCCTGTTGGGGAAACTCAACTTATAGGGAGACTGAATACCACAATTTATATATAGCGAACGTGTGTTTCAAACATAACGGTAGCTAGGTCTAGCTCAGGATTGGATTCAGTGAACCCTGTTGGGGAAACTCAACTTATAGGGAGACTGAATACCACAATTTATATATAGCGGACGTGTGTTTCAAACATAACGGTAGCTAGGTCTAGCTCAGGATTGGACTCAGTGAACCCTGTTGGGGAAACTCAACTTATAGGGAGACTGAATACCACAATTTATATATAGCGAACGTGTGTTTCAAACATAACGGTAGCTAGGTCTAGCTCAGGATTGGATTCAGTGAACCCTGTTGGGGAAACTCAACTTATAGGGAGACTGAATACCACAATTTATATATAGCGGACGTGTGTTTCAAACATAACGGTAGCTAGGTCTAGCTCAGGATTGGATTCAGTGAACCCTGTTGGGGAAACTCAACTTATAGGGAGACTGAATACCACAATTTATATATAGCGAACGTGTGTTTCAAACATAACGGTAGCTAGGTCTAGCTCAGGATTGGATTCAGTGAACCCTGTTGGGGAAACTTAACTTATAGGGAGACTGAATACCACAATTTACATATAGCGGACGTGTGTTTCAAACATAACGGTAGCTAGGTCTAGCTCAGGATTGGATTCAGTGAACCCTGTTGGGGAAACTCAACTTATAGGGAGACTGAATACCACAATTTATATATAGCGAACGTGTGTTTCAAACATAACGGTAGCTAGGTCTAGCTCAGGATTGGATTCAGTGAACCCTGTTGGGGAAACTCAACTTATAGGGAGATTGAATATCACAATTTATATATAGCGGACGTGTGTTTCAAACATAACGGTAGCTAGGTCTAGCTCAGGATTGGATTCAGTGAACCCTGTTGGGGAAACTCAACTTATAGGGAGATTGAATATCACAATTTATATATAGCGGACGTGTGTTTCAAACATAACGGTAGCTAGGTCTAGCTCAGGATTGGATTCAGTGAACCCTGTTGAAGAAACTCAACCTATAGGGAGTCTGAATACCACAATTAGCGGACGTGTGTTTCAAACATAACGGTAGGATTAACGTTAGCTCATAGTACTGGCTTTAGTGAGCCCTGTTGGGAAATACTTAAATAGTCTGAAATCGACTGATAGGGAGATTTGTTGAACACAATGGGAATTCTAGCTCAGGGCTGGCTGTGTGTGCTGTGGGGATTAGCATAGTAATTAACACCTAGCCGAGAGTCAATAAAACTCCGCCTTTCTACGTCCAGAGAGCTCATTTGCATTATACGCTTCTGAATTGAGCCAGTTCGTAATGCCTTAATTCGTCAGCAAAATCCTTAATCCGTCAGCATAACGATTAATCCGTCACCCTTTCCCTCAATCCGTCAGCATAACCCTTAATCCGTCACCCTTACGCTTGATCTGACACCAGTGGCCTTACCAGATTAGATGCCAGACGCGACGAGCTCTGCCTTAAGTTTGCCCAACTCCTCACAAACAGCGACAAATATCGAGATTGGCTGCCAGCACGCAGGGGGGATGTACACAAGAGATCTCTCAGGAACAGTATGAAACTGACTCAGAGTCAGTATAAGTGCCGGACCCAACGCATGAAAAACAGTACACTCCCATATTGCGTCCGACTGTTAAATGACTGCTGTTAAATGACTGTGAATATTAATGTTTTAGATAGAACGTAGACGTATAGTTTTATTGACATCTTAGTGATACATTTTTATTCAATGTGTAATGCCTTTTATTAAGTCCTGAGAATATGTACAGGACGGACGTTTGTACAAAGGCTGCAATTCAGCACTTGTGCTGCAATGGCTTTTTATATTAAATAAACCATTCTCTCTCTCTCTCTCTTGATCGGTCATCCTTGCCCTTATAATCCGCCACCATAACCCTTAATCCGTCACGAAAGACTTTAACTCCACCCCGTTGCCCTTAATCCGTCACCATAGCCCTCAATCCATCGCAATAACTCTTATTCCGTCAGCATAACCCTTAATCCGTCACCCTTGCCCTTAATCCGTCAGCATAACCCTTAATCCGTCAGCATAACCCTTAATCCGTCGCCCTCCAAACACGTCACCGTTCCCGCCAACCAAGAAGTTGTAGCCGATGTCATCAAAACCTGGCATATGATTGTGTACAAAGAACTCAGCCGGGACGAATGGGGTGCCTGATCACCGAAGTCACGTGCCAATCTGACGTCACCTGTACCCTGCCCCATCACAGTTACGAAACAGAGGGGTGTTTTAACAGGTCCCAATGTGAGAAGCATGCACGGGATATACAGGTGAGAATCACTGATATACATTGAATGTATTCAAAGAGAGCTCGAAAAACACCATGAAATAGCAAATACAAAATACTTTCCTGCTGAAAATGTGCCTCCCCTTGAAGACTGTATATACGTACAGCGCCACCTAGCACTGCTATCAGAGACGTATTGAATTCAAACTATGTATGGAAAGACATTTCTTTGATTTTACACTGAGAATTACCACATGGGCACCCGAGTTAAAACTTACATTAGACGAAACATGACAATTTTTCAATGATTTATTGCGAGATGCTTCAAATAAACGAAATATTTTCTGACCAGGAATTTGTCCCATTGCCATTAGAACTTACACTGACAAACTGTCCACAGATCTAGAGGAGGCCATGACGGCAAGGAAATGCTGATTCACCTTCCATAGAGAGGTAACTGAGGAAATCTTCATGTTAAAACGGTAACGTTACGTAAAAGCGTAGTAAAACGAGTGACTGACATGTCGACAAGCACTGATTCTCCAAATTGCTCTCTTTTTGTTATCCTGTCCTTAACAAGGTACCTACATATAAAATTTCATTTACATGTTGTTGTTTTTTCTCTCCTAGAAACAAGTTGATGGCTAACTACACCCATCGTCAAGTTGTGCCACCACCAAGAATGTGACATGGGGACGGGTTTTTCAAGCTCATTGCTGAATGGAAGCTGGGTAAGACTTTATGGACGTACTGTTATATAAAACTGTAACACTTGTGCAAACTTCTGACAGATATGTTTATATGCTAACTCTTTGAATTATTGGACAGAAGAGGACGGGTCATAGGCAGTTTTGTAAACTTTGATTGTACCACTATACTTTTTGTCGAAAAGTGTTGCAAGCATCCAGAAACAGGTCCCTTTTTGTCAATAGTCGCAAGGAGGCGTAAGCCAGGATTATGCAATGGAGTCTGCACCTGTTGCACATTGTCTCTCGCCATATCTGACACCATTCCTATATTGTATGCACATCCCGTTATGTAAATATCAGAATATGGGCCCGTCTGCACATGACTACAGTACAGGAACATTACATTTCATATGTCACAAGAACAACCATGGTGGTTATACCGGGTATACAGATACATTGATATCGTATGGTGAAATATGGATATTATGCCAGCCATAAAGAAACTGTGCATATATCAATACACTCACATAATATCGGACGGAAGAGTTGTTTTGTTTTTGTCACTTACACGAGTAACATGTTGTATATTGTATATATCAGTATTGCTGGAACTGAAGACAGAATTAAACATATATTGGCCTAATTTCCCTCAAAATTCGCCTACCTTGTATGAAAGCACCAAGTGAATGAGCGCTTAGAAAAGGACGCAAAAAATCAATCGCGTGCGATCTAAGTTTCTATTACTTCGTTTTCGTATCTCTAATGTAATTGATATGGTACGGATTTGAACTGATACGGATTTAGATAAGTACTTCCTAAGATTTAGAAAAAAATCATGAATTTGCCACTCTTCAAGCAGAACCTAAAAACACGTCAAAAACCTGCCGGAACCCCTCCTCTGCTTGGAGAGTATGGTCGATAATCAACCATGTACAAATTCTCAAGAAATCAAAAACAAATTTCCCTCACGTCAGCTTTTTATTTTCAGAATGTTCAGTTAACGTTACATGTGTGCCAAATAAACTTCGTCCGGTTTCCACAGCTATGCTACTAGACAAAATATATTTTAGCAACAAGCTCAAGCCATTAATGAAGACAAATTATTGTTTTAGTCCATATTCATCACTTGCGCCTAGACACAGAAAATCTCTGACGTATATGCTAGATTTCTGTTACACAAATAAAGGACAATGGCATCACATTTTCGCGATGGGGGGGGAGGGGCTGTTTTGCTGTACAGAGCGCGCGTGTGGCATTAAAGCATAGTTTATTGCCATTTTTTGACAGCTTGTTTGCTGTCTTGACTCTCTGTTGCCACTTTGGCGCACCTGTATTTGCCCGAGTCAACAAGCAGGCAAAGTATAGGAACAGAAGTTTTCGTGCGGGGGAGGTGGAATTTAACTGTTCACTTGACATGTTTTGAAATCCATTTTCACCATTTGAAGAACACGTCCGAAGTTTCAATGGAAAAATTGCTGTTGCGTGAAGATCATGTCTATTGCGTTTATGGCAGTTTTCATAATTATACATGCATGTAAAATGTTTTTTCTTAGTTTCAGTTTTATCCCCATTTATGTCATGCCTGGGCCTGATACGGGTGTTCTGGACCGTGTGATAACTATCCGTATCACATGAGGATCTAGCGTTGTATCACACGGGCTTCCATAGAATATTTAGAATGCATTTCGAGTGCGCCGGTTGCGCCGCCGTCGTGAATTCGAATACCGGATTCGGAGGTTGGAATCAATGTTGTTACAGTTTTTTGTTCGAGGACACAAAACTCCCTCAACTTCTGACGCATTCCGCATTGAAAATGTGTTTTTTCGGGTGGGCATGACATAAATAAAATACAATACGGTGTATTTCGCATCACCCTTGGTCCCAGCCCTCCCGCGGGTCGAATCGCTTGCTTGGAGATAGTAAACATAATAACAGCATGCGCACTCTACCACTAATACTCCCTTTTCACTGAGGCGGCGACCGTTCAGCGATCATTCATCGATCAAAAATTTCATTATCAGTTTTAACTAATTCCATTGATAAAGAAGTTTATTTTGTAAGTTTTGCATGTTTTCTTGTCTTTGATAGAATTATGTTTTTACATCACGGATAATTCAAATTATGACGTCATAAGTCATACAAATCTAATTTTGGTCGTTCGACGGTCTCCATCTGGTGGAAAAGGGACCCGATAGGCATATACAGGATAACTAAATTGGATAGAGACATAAGTGTACTCACGTTTGACCCCGCTGGAGGGCCGGCCGCGGGTTGTCCTGCATCATGAGCCGGTCGATAGGGCAGTACGTCCAGGAGGTAGTCTTTGCCGAAAGCGTTGATCTGATGATTGGTTCTGGACAGGACGTTTTTCGTAGCTGTGCAAAAGGTGTAAACGGTTTTTTGTCAATTACGACAGCATGAAAAAAATATGCACGGAGAGGGGAAAGGACGATGCAGTTGTGCGGTACAAAGGAAAGTAAAACAAGGTCTGAAAAAAAGGAGATATTCTTGATCGAATTCATAAGTTCCAAGCGCCTAGCGCTTACTATCGTACAAAAACAGAATGTATTAAGTCGCCTTCCCTGTCTTGTATTTTCGAGAAGAACAGTCAACACTACATCGATAGACCATTCCTTCATTTGCATACTTTGCTGCATGCAGGAAAACAAAACAAACAAAAGCCTGTGAAACATGACCCTCTTAACACACTACCCTGGCCACCCCCACCGAGCGTTCTTTTGGACCAACATTATATCCGGTAGCCGGTCGGCACAATATCATCGGTCGGTCCCAACGAACGTCACTTCCGCCCACTTTTGATCGTTATCTTGCTTAGCTGAAAATTAGGGGTCCTGGAAAGTTTCGGCAAGGCTTATGCTCCATCTTAAAGTGCACGGTGCACCTTTAAAGTTACATTATATCATAGCATATAGTGAATAGCTGGTCGGGTGACTACAGTGGCTTTACCAGGCTCCTTCTAGTAACAGTTACATAGAATGCTATAAAATATAAACCCACTATTAGGCCTCATTTAGAAGAATTGCTGCAAGTTTCTAAGATATAGCAAACGTTTGGTTCAACAGTACAGTGGAGACCTTTTTTTCCTAGCGGCCACAGATTCTGAAGTAACAGTATTGTTTGAGTCACCGCGGATAAAGTTGAAGTGTTAAACAAACATTACCAACTGATGACTGGACTTGTTTATAGTTTCGCTACCATGATAGCCTCGAAATCAGGCGTAAGTGGGTCTGCATAAGTAGTGGGGCTATCCACTTTGAAATATTAAGTGATAAACAAGCCACATAATGGCAGATAATTCTTAATGCATACATGCAACGTCGGTCGGCAAAGAAGCCTTTAAATAATATATGTTTCCTCAGCTCACTGAAGACCGAAGGCTGCTTAGAAGGCAAGCTTTAATGTAGATTTCAACATGGCAACGAAACAAAAAACACATCCGTTTTCACTATCAAATCCTTCATAGCAGATGGTTTCATGTGTGTACTGTTAGACAGCAGCACAAACATTTACGCACTTTGAAAACAAGCATAGCCTCGGCGATGACACCATATAGAATTTCCGACCAAGTGGATGGTAGCAAAGAGCTCACAATCTCTTAGAAACAAAGAGATGAGGAAGAGAAAAATTAACAGTAATATTCATAAAATGAGGAAGTGAAACCACTAACAATGGCCGACTTCGCGCGCAACTGAGATAGAGTCACCCATTGCCCAACTCTAGCTGCACACGGTGCTTCCTCATTCCCAAATGTATAAATCGTGTTCCCCAAACAATTGAAGAAAATTCACCCACCTTCTCCTTCTACAAACTGAATCTCAATCAGTCCTGGCTCTACCAGCTTCAAGTGGTGCACGTCCCCCCCTCCTGAGTCCTTCGTGCTCTGAAAGTAGATCTGTAGCTTGTCTTTGAGACTTTCCAACTGTTCTCCATCAACTATTGGGAACCCTCGAACAACTACACACTTGCTCGTGTCTTCCTCCATGTTTGTAGCCGTAGTTTCACAACAGGTGTCGCCAGCGGTATTGCAGGTGTGGCCGCGCGAAGTTGGAAAGGCAGCCGCCAGGTACGAACTTTGCTTTTGAGGCGTATAATGATAATCATCAATAGAGAATTCCCCGAAGTGTGATGTTACCGTTGTTCCCATTGGTTGGACCTGTGACCTTCACATGGTCTTGGCAAATGGTAGCAGATCGGGGCATTTCGGACCAATGATGTACGCTGAGACTCTTTGTACCTAAAGTTTCGGTCACGTGACCTCACCTGCGTGAACTTGTGACGTAGCGGAAAGCCCCGGGTTACAGGTGAAACTGTTGATCGAACTCTCGCGTGACTTGATCCTTGATCGGTACCGTTATGCAGAAGGTCAAACCAATTATTTGTCACAGAAATTACTCGCCATAGTTTGTTAATTTTTTTACGATTAAACTATGTAAGAATACGTCCGCCATAAACATAACAATTAATTCGGCCATTCAGTGAATGTCTTTTAGGGTGTGGGGGTTTAACACAGCCTAACAGCATAAAAGTAGGATCTAATTTTTTTAGTTCTGCCGTTACGTTTAGTATTACGTGAAAACATAGGGACATACTGTGGCATATTTTAATAGTGTTACGTCACACTTTTTTTTTCCTGATGGATCAATCAGAAATGGAATACATCTTACCGCTTTAATCAAACTGTCGAGAAATATCAGTTATCTTTCACAATCTTTATCTATTGGGTGCAATCCGAAATAGCAGTAACCTGGCAATCGCATTAAAAAATCGACGTTTTATGTTTCTTTCAGCATAATTGCACAGTACTCGTCGTAAATTGTTCACTCGGCTTCTGTATGCACAATGTGTAGAGGGTCGTATATTGTAAAGACACTGTTTTGGCAACGCCTCGATCAAGGGTGCAGTGAAAGTTTTAAGAGAGTTTGTAAATTGTAGGTTCACTACGCCTGGTCTATATCATGACCCTATAGTCGATATAAAATGACAATACCATCCACTATGAGGATTAACAAAAAAAAAATTACATTTGGACAAGTGTATTTGAACATAAAGACACATACGTACATTATTTGACTGAATGACAAAAAATACATTATATATTGCACAGAAAACTATCAGTGTCACTCCTCACTAAACCTAATAAGTTTCATTTTATTGAAAAAAATCATGATTGTCACACTTTTTCTTCAAGCTATCGAAGGTGTATTCTATGTCTAATTCAATAAGTGAAACGATTTCTAGTGATAGGTTACAACATTATTGTATGGATCAAAGAATGTGAATGCCAGTGACAGCAACCAGAATAAGGATTTTCCTTTGTATGCCTGCACTGTAGAAATGTCAAAATATAACACCATTATTAGGTTTAACCATCCTGGTGTTGGAAAATAGCTTGACCTTTACATGCCTTAACATAATGTTTTGTACCAACACTGATGAACTTTCATCATAATAGGACATAGCCTGCATGGTAATCATACCATCGGGAGCCACCCTGTATCTCTATGGTGCTGCATGGGAGTGTTGCCCCCACCCTCACAGTTCATCAGTGCACACCGGGGAGATTTTACGAGGTTTGTTTCCATTACTACATCAGAAAAAGTTCCTTAGAAGAGCTGGAACCAGTAAAACAGCCCTAAGCTGACTCATGGGAATTGGTTACCAGGCTAAATAGGACATGGCATAGCAACCAAAAAAAGCTTTAAGCCTTTTTATAATGAAACTGACATAATTTAGTGTCATACTTTAAAAAAAACACACATGCATCCAAACACACCTTTGAAAAGTATTATCATTTTCATTTCTATTGTCACCTAAGCTTCAAACATATGACAAGACAGTATCCATTGTTTCACAACTCTTTGCTGCCCAAATAAACCGCTCCAATGTCAACATGTACGATTCCCAAAAAAATACCACACATTATTCTTGATTATATGTAATGTAGAAATATACTTCTTGTTCTGGTAATTCTCTTTGGCTTGTGTGATTACAACGGATTCTTTTGCATCACCAATTGCAACAAATTGTCACATTTTCTTAATTTCCAATAACACATCTTTATTTACGTTACACATTGTAAATTCATAAATATTTTCATGTTTTGTATTACATTCAGGTGGAAAGTAAGCTACCAATACAATGTGAGATCATATTTAGATTTTGCAGTATGTATGCTACAGAACTGCCTTGTGAAAAATTTGAGACCCATGAATTTAAACGGTTTTTGAAAATTCAGACTTGTGTCCAAATTTTCATAAAATATTCTACCCTTATAATTCCCTGGGACATAACTATCCTGCAAATTTTGTCACCATCCCTCATAACATCTTGCAAAATAATGACAACCATTTTCATCTTGTGAACAATTCCTGTAAATTTGTACAGAGATTATGAGACTATTTTTAGTCCACCAAAGCTTCAGCAAAGATCCTGTCTTCCCTATCCATCACTACTTCATCAGTCATCATCTCCCATATCAAAATCTAACACATCTGGATTTTCCTCTTCTTCAGATGAAGACTGTGGCTCGTCTGTTTGGTACAACTTTCTATGGCACATTGGGCAGTGGTCCTGTACGTACAACCATTTCCTCAGACACATAGCGTGGAAGTAATGCTTACAGGGGGTGATCCTGGCACTAGTCAGCTCCTGGTAACATATCGCGCACACGTCGTTGAACCGCGTGAGTTCCGCGGCCGTTGCTTCTGGAAGGGCGTTGATTTTCTGCACGGCAGTTCTCCTCATCATGAAGGTCTTCCACCCTTCCTTACCCTGGACCCATATGTTGAAGTACGCGTGCATGCACATCATGATGGCGCGTATTGTCCCGCCGGACTCGAAAAAGAAGACATAGCTACCGTTCAAGAAGAGGAATATCCCGAACACGAACTCTATACTGTTTGCCGTTGACTTGATGTAGTAGAGGTAGTCGTCTAGCTTTTCCCAGTACTGTTCCCGTCTCGCGTCGATCAACAGGAGAGCGTACTGGAACCAGGTGGCGAGGACTTTCACCAGGAGTTCAACCGTAAACACGGTCACGGCAAGCAGCCATGTGCTGAAGCTACTGTTACTCCACAACATGTAGATTAAGTAGAAAGGGACGAAGAAGATAAAGGCACTCACAATCAGCGGTGGGTAATGTCTTCTCATGTCTATGGTGTGCTGTGCGCTGAGCGTCATGAGTCTTGGGTGCACCATGTTGTGAATGAAGTGGAATATCGCGGTCGTCAGGAGCCCCATGTTCCGACCCAAGCGTACCAGCCGCTTTTTTCGCTCCATTCCCGTCAATCCAGTCTGTACGGCTAAGATGAAGAACAAGACTGCAGAAACTGTTCCTATCCTCTTTTCATCAGTGTCCTCTGCATTGAGAAACCTTTGCAACAGCAGTCCTACGTTGTGCATGATAATAGCTATGACAGAGCTCATACCCGATATCGTCAGCGTCGACTCACATCCGCTGACGAGCAAGTCTTTTAGAATCTCCCAAAACTCTGCACCATCGGGTAAATACCAAACAAATCTGTTCTCATTCTCTTCCACTGTTACGAAGTACACTAAGGCAACCGCTTGTGCAGCTAATCTTGTCAACCAGAACACTCTCAATACGTCTGGTATGTGCAGCCGGATCCAAGTGCTCTCTACAAATGCTTGGATCCCATATGTTCGTATAAGCTGGAACACAACAGGGACTAAAAATCTGGACAGATACAGTATATACACTGCATTCACTACAGCACAAGTTACTAGTTCTCCATACGACAAGACAAGGGACGCCTGTAGTGACATATTGATGACCCATCTTGGCATGGTCAACACGGAAAGTTGGGGAATAATAAAGGAAACAAGGATGTAATTTCCTATCAATGTATGGGCATAGCCTCGCATGAATGTATACAACATAGTCATTATTGCTAAGAAGACCAGCCCATACAGGAACAGGCGGTCCTCCAAGACACTTATACTAGTCTGGGCGTCCTCTGAGGATGTCTGTTGGAGGTAGTGGGCGATGTAGTAGCTGTTCCACCAATAGACAATCAGAGCAATCAAGGCTCCTCCAATGAATGAGTACACTCGGAAGAGTACATCTGGGGTCAGCACAAAGATGCAAACTGCAACAAGAAAGCCTGGAGAAAAATTAAAGAATCATCATGAATAAGAATCTGTATTGCTTTGAGGACTCTATTTGAGTTTGTTTAGTCAACTTTACAAGTATCTCATGTTCCATGTTCTTATATGGGAATGCACCCATTTATGTTGTTACTAGTACACGCTTTTTAAAGCTTAGCAATTTTCTTTGATTACCATTCCTTAGGATTCCAGGCTATACATGTAGTAATACATAAATACAGTACATGTAAACCACTGGTAAAGTGTATGATCTGTAGAGATGCCTACTAGTAAGATGTCATACACCTGTCTGTTCATCACATTCAATGGCAGAGTTTAAAAACCAACCTATAATCCTCCACAATGTGTGAGACTCTGTCTTCCATGGGATTGGGAGTTGGTCTTTCATGACGGAGTCCATCACGTAGATGGACGGAACACGAAACACCACATCAAAGATGGCTCTCATACGAGACTGCCAGGTTACTTCCTGGCCCTCCGACATCGTTGGCAGCAGTCCCTAAGATCAAGAAAGGTACAATATAAGAATTGTAATTACTAGTACTGTAAATTCATTTATTTTCTTAGGGATTTAATTTCGCAGCAGGATTGCCTTCTCTTCCATCAAAGGATCAACAATGACCAAACTTTGACAACTGGGTATAAGTCCCTTTCAACATTACTACAAGAAATGATATTACTGGAGGTCATCAGCTTGAGTTAACAGCAGCTTTGAGTACATGCAGCAGGCAACAAACTTATTTAGTACTAAAGTGGTAAGGAGAGTTAGTGTTTAGAAATACATTGTATACTGTAGATACATTAAGTTCGTGTGGTTTTAATTTCGCGGTATGGAGAAAATGGAGTGTTCTCTCGCGGTGAGATAATAGTACAGACAAAGGGGTAGGACTCTAGGGTTACTAGACTTTTCACCCCCTGACCCGTTCGTCCCCGGGTCCTTTCGTCCTCGTATGGACATTTCGTCCTCGGATGACGCTTGTCTCACAATTACAAGTTGCTCAATTTTTATCATAAAATTTCATCAAGCTTCTCAAAAAACCTTCACTGTTGCTTTCTCAAGTCTTTCACCTTGGAAAACCAACACTCAGGTGACGTGCGAGCGGCAAGACTCTGTCATGATGTCGCCGCCGCAGCGCCCGCCATCTTGGTTGTTTACGCATGTTGCAAATCGCTCGTGGGCGCCTTTTACGGAGTTTGTATTAGTAAATAAGCTGACTGAAATGGAATTTTGACAAGAAAATTAACTGTGTGGGACTGTATTTTGAAAAACGCTAGGATATTCATGTTGCTAAATTCACCGATTCCCAAGACCGACTGGAAGTGTATCTCGGTCGAAGTATGACACGTCTGGAAACTGAAACGGCAACTGGTAACTTCGCCGGCTTACACTTCAGCTGCCGGAAAATACTTTTCAAGCAATATTCAATCAAGTATAGAATAATATGTGATAAAAAAACTAGTCATTTAGGGTTTAAATGTTGTTAAATTGGAGGACGAAACATCCATGATGAGGACGAAAGGACCAGGGGACGAACGGGTCAGGGGGCGAAAAGACCTGATACCGGACTCTAGGAGGGCGTTGGTTTTAAGTTCGCAGCAAAGAGCTTACCGCCAAAACCGCAAACATAGAACCATCGCGAACATTCTGCATACAGTTTATCATTATACAGGATTATATTTAACACATATATCATACATATATATATATATACTAAAGTGTATTTATGTAATGATATAATTATAGGAAAGTTAAGTCAATGGTAATACAGGACAACACATATGCATACAGTAATTGACTTCCCAGACGTAAATTATTGTACATGTCATAAATGCCACGGGGTAAATAGTCACTATAAGTTAACAACAGGTGATATTGATAAGCCATTAATAGCAACAATCTGTACGTAATATACACTGTACATGTACTTTTTTTCTTCGTTGTAATAACTAACATATGTTAGGTACCGCACGTACCATTTGGGATATAATTTTCATCAACATATGCTTCAAAGACTTACTGCTGGTAGCAAAAAAAGAACACACAACGTCCACGACTTACCGGTATATCTTCCTGACGGGAAAACGTCGTTAGTAGCTTCCCTTGAGGTTCATAAACGGAAAAATATCACAGACGTTTAATGGTTTATCTTTTCAACATCTAGATCCCTTTTGCTCACGAAAGAATGGGATGAACTGACATAAAATCGCAAATTTCTGATCGAAAGCGGAAGTAAAATTCGAAGACGACTTTCGCCGGTAGCCATCTTGTCTGATGAATGCTGGGAAATACAGACAGCAGTTTTCCTTTTCTGGGTGTGAAAAAAACGTTTTGTTGTAAATTTTCATCTTTCTAATCACCTAAGATGTCTATTCTAAGTATCTATAAAATCTTAAAGGGTGGGAATTGCAAATCTAGAAAGTTTTTCACAAAAGAACTACAATCTAGCCCAAAGGTCATAAGTTCACTGGTTCCAACATGGCCGCCGATCATGCGGAAGTTCTGTGATCTCAAAGTTCAGGGTCAGTTTTTCGCTCACGGTGAGTACAACAGGGGTGATGTAAAGTGATTTTTATTTTGACGACATACTTCTATATTTTAACGAGTCAATTTTTGTATCCTTGGTGTTAATAAAAGGAACACTGGCGCTGACAGACAGAGCCGCAACCGTGTCGATGACGTCCAGTGAATTATTTTGTTGAAAGCTTGCTTGGTTGGAGACCTTCGTATCTATCCAAAAAGGTTTTAAAGGCCTTTTAAATGTATTTTTAGTATGGAAATTACAATGCAGATCCTGTTAAAAAGAAATGAGAGTTTGGGTCCCCTAGTAACTTTCTTTGCAACTGCAGTTTTTATTAACATGATAATATTGTTGTTCACACACAGCACAGTGATTTAATAATGAAATTTGAGACAGCTTGGTATGCAACCTTTATAGGTTTTGATAAAAGAAAGAACGAATTAGATCAGCCAGTTCATCATGGCTTGCCTTTTTGTTTGTTTGTTTGTTTGTTTGTTTAGATGGCATACACAGTAAACTGCCACCATGGCGCAACATACAAGCTGTATATCTGGACATATTTATTTGATCCACTCACACCGCCGGCATGGGAAGGACCCCTACTCTTTTTGATAAGTGTAGTGGGTTCTTAGACATGCTGGAGGTGTGTCTGTCTTCAAACTTCAAGGGACCTCCATCTAATGACCTACTAGTATCACTATCAGATAGAGGGATGTCCCTTAAACCAAAGCTAGGTACTCATATCCACCTGGGTGAAGTGAGGAAAGTGCCTTTCCCAACCTTGGGCACATGTCGGGGGATTCGAATCAAACCCAGGACCTCTAGGCCAAACACTCTAAATACGCCAACACGACGCCACCTGGAATTGCAAAATGCATTGACTTTTGTGAGTAATATGTCAAAGGTAGGGGCATCTCACTTGCAATTGTACACAGTCTATGTCTATCTATACCATACTCGATACAATATCCAGAGGTGTATTTTTTATGCATCAAAGTCCTTTAACTTTAACACATAACCCACATAAGGTATCTTGCTTCGCATGCGCAGTAAACTGTGATACAACTTATTTGGAGCCCTTATCAACTTTCTTAAGAACTGCAGTTGTTTATGAACATGCTGTTTTTTTTTTCACTCACAGCACCAGAACGATGCCTCTAAGACAGTACGTGTCAGGATGGGTGGAGGGGGGAGTAGGTGTGGTCCTGAGGGTCCCCTCCCTGCTGCTACTAGAGGTGCTGTACCTGTGGGAGGACAGTGTCGGCAAATACCTGCCCTACAGGGGCATACACCTGCAGAACTTCAGCTTCCAGTACCTATCATGGAATGCTTGTATACTGGGTGAGTTCAGTGGATAAAGTAAATTGTAAGAAGTGTTTTGGTTACACTAAAACAGATCAAACCTGAATGTGATATGAATGGCTAAAAAAATCATGTTATCCTCTACTACTTGGTAGAGGAAGCTATCAACAAAGCTCTTCTTCTTCCTTTGTTATCCTCATCTGAGGTGAAGCATGATACTTTTCCAAGTAGTAGCTAGTAGTTCAGTTTGGCCTCACAACAGCTAGCGTTTTCGCTAGCTTAGTAGCAAAATGTAGATTATGGCTATACATGTATGACGTTATGTGGCACAATTTCCTCATGGCATTACATTACTTGTATTTTACTGTTTGATGTACTTGACTACATTGGGTTTTACCATTTTAGTATGATGCAAATTCCTATATGAAAATAGTATAAACACAGTAAACACTACTTATGAACTTCTCTAATTTTGTCCCTAGGTTACATCCTTGCACTGACCATCTTCACCCTGCCCCTCAAGAAGCTCATCCAGCTCTACACCCACATCCTCTCAGCAGTCATACTTCTCCTGAGCCACCTAGCAGCTGGTTCCTACATTGCAGCCGAGCTGGAGCAGGGATATGAGGGGCTGGTGTTCTACAACGATGACAGTTTCCACCGGTTCGTTGTCCACCTCGTGGGGCAAAGCCTGGCGGCGCTGGTGTGTTCCTACCTCATCGGAGACAGAAGATTGTGGCCTTATTCAGCTTCCCTGATTCCTCTCATAGCAAAACTCTGCATGATGCCACTTGGAAGCTTAAAGCTCTTCCACACCTTTGCTGCTTTGTTCACCACCCTAGAAGTGCTGTATTTCATTGCCAAGAACTTGTTCGTGCCATACAACCTAGTGTTGGCAGCACAGAAGTCCGTAAGGGCAGCTACCACTGCGGTTGGTTGGTTCCCTTACATCCTATACCTATGGAACAAGCTGGCTGTGTCATCTCTGTTTCTGGCATACTGGTGTTTCATATTCGCTGTACAGGTCTATATGTTTCTGGGGAGCATTAACCACCCTGTTCTTGAAGAGGGAACGGTGATACTTCTCCTCGCCAGCATGGCTGAGTGCTGCGGGAGCCCGTACGCACTCCTCGGACTGTGCTTCACCGTGTCGTACGTCGCCCAGCTCATCCTCACCCTGACCAAGCTGTATCTTCAGGGTTTCGAAGCCTTTATGCATGACAACATCATGCACAGAGGAGTCACTGAGGGGCTAACGCTCTTACTACTTGCACTACAGACTGGTCTACTGGAACTCAAGAGTGTACAGAGAACCTTTCTGCTCAGCATTGTCCTATTCATTGTGCTGGCATCTACAATCCAGTCTATGCATGAAATTACCGAGCCCATACTTTTGGCTCTGGGTGCGTCGCAGAATAAAAGCTTTTGGAAGCACCTCCGTTCTATCACAATGTGCCTTTTCCTGCTCACCTTCCCTTTGTACATGACTTTTCTCATCAGTAGCTTCTTTGATGTTGATCTGTGGTTGTTGATCATCATATCCAGCTGTATTCTCACATCTCTACATGCTGTGGCATCTATGTTTATGTATGCACTTTTCATGATCGACGGCTATCGCAACGAACCGTGGGAAAACCTGGACGACATTGTGTACGCTGTTAAGGCAACGTGCAAGACATTGGAATTCATTGTGGCACTGTGTGTCGTGTATTACGGCGCAAAGGAAGCACTGTTTGGGGAGTGGACTTGGATAGGAGCGTCAGTCATCATCGTTCACTGCTACTTCAATGTGTGGCAGCGTGCACAGCAAGGTTGGAAGAGCTTCTTGCTGCGTAGGAAAGCGGTCAGCAACATACAGTCTCTACGGAAAGCAACGGAAGACGAACTGGCACAGCTAAACGACGTGTGCGCCATTTGTTTCCAGGAGTTGAACTCGGCGAGGGTGACACCATGTAGTCATTACTTCCATGGCGCGTGCCTTAGGAAGTGGTTGTATGTGCAGGAAAAGTGTCCCATGTGTCACACGGAAATCAAATTCGAGAGCGACACCCAGGAAGACTTACCCCAAGAAAATCAAAACAATGAGAGGCAACCTGACCCTGAAAATGAGGAGAATGCAGAAGGACTTAGGAACGATGAAAGAGAGGATCCTCCATTGGAAGGACAGGATGAAAACGAAAATGTGGACGACAATGAACCAATGGTTGCTAGAGAAAACAACGATACAAATGAAAACATACCATCTAATGAACCAGACCCACACACTGGAACTATGGTAGACCCTAACGTTGCACAGTTTGAGTTAGAAGAAACAGATACAGACAAGACACTTTCAAATGAAAGACTAGATGTTTCAGATCTTCCCAAAGTACAAGCAGGGGTAGATAATCAAGTAGAAAATGCAAATGTTCATAGGGTAAAGCAAGAAATTGCCAAGAAACCACAGGAGAGAGGTGAATTATATGCTTCATGTCACTGTGCAAGTAATGATAATCTAGAACAGTCACAACTAGACTGGGAGTTTGTAAATGTAGGAAATGTAGATAGCACAGAACCACAGCATGGTGACACACAACCAAGCAATAATGCACAATATGAAGAAAAACAAGATAACAGTGATAAAGGATAGGGCATGTTGCTTGTACATTTGTACACAATAAAAGATTTATCCTTCATAATCTTCTATAGGTAATACTTAGGTGGTTCATTTGCTTTTAAGAACTTGCAAGAAGAGTTTCCTATTTTGCTTCCTAATCATAGATAACAGTGTCCACATACCGTGTGGTACTATAAAATTTCAATGTGTGATCATGTTTTTGGTTCCTTAATACATCAAGTTTTTGTCAGCCCCTAAATTTCAGGGCTAAACAGATGTGTATGGTTAGTTTGTTCAGATTAAAGATATGCATTATATATCATAGGTTTTTCAGATCAATAAGGATAGATATATGAATGTTAAGAATGTCCCTAGGATTTTTGAAATTGTTGAATGATTTTTGTGTGATGCATTTCTACTGGACTAACAGCTTCCAACTTTGTCAGGGACACTCATTATGATCCAGAAAAGAGTTTATTGAAATGTTTTACATCTGAATAGCTATCATGCATCCTTTGTCATCAAGTTTATGTGAAGTAAAATGGACAATGAATGTTCTTGAGTTTTGCTGTTCATTATGATTCCCATCAAGTGGGAAAAAGAACCATTCTACCATCTGGGTTTGAAATATCACAAACAAAAGCAGCCTACATTAAAAACAACTTTGATGGCCCCTTTTATTGTACAGAAAAAATAACTTATAATTGTTTAATTTGAAAGCCGTAGGCATCAAAGGGAAACTGATACAAGGCAGTCTATAAATCTTAATTTAGTTGAAAAGAAGACTGACCACATGTACAATGTATGGCTTGATGACTGCCAGTTTTATTCACAAAATGAAAGCGCCTGAAGTTTTGCAAACCGAATCATGCTGCTTTATAAAAGCTATGTTTGGACAAATAATTCTACCTCTAAAAGCTGTGAAGAGAAGCCACAAGCCTCTACTGGAAGTTGATTGAAGATTAAGTTGTCCCCTGTCTAAATTGTTCTAAAATGCTGTAGTGTACATACTGCAATGAAAGCGTCCTTGAATCAACACTGTTTAGCACAGCACATAAAAGGAACCAGGTTATAAATAAGTATTTCATGACCAGGTACACTGGTAGTCTGGCATAAATATGAGCAAGATATAACATAAAAGATAAACCTTTATTCCCATACACTGCATGAGCCCAATACACTCTTGTTATGAGTTAACATTTTGACTTGAGAATTACAAACAAATCATGTACATGTAGCTATTTTATGGCTCTTAGTCTAGTGATAACAACTGTGGCCTGTGATGTCAACTGTTACAAAAGATTATAATTGACTGGATAACAAGTGGTCTCATACAGTGTGTAATTTAAACTCTTATTAAGCTATCCGTGTATGTTGTTGTGTAGTTTTTTCTGCAAGTAAATTTCTGCATATATACGTAATATTGTACTATAATATAAGATATTACTAAGATGAAAAATTTTCAACAAAAGTTGCCCTATGCATTTGCCATACATGTAAGTGCACAATCAAATTTCAAGCTTAAGCCCTTAACTTTAATGCAATTTTGAACATGTCAACAAGCAAATGTGTAGTTGTAAGCACTACAATATTAGGTACAAATCTATCAAACTGTAACAAGCACAATTAGGGGGAAACTTTCAAAGCAATCTAAATAGCATACAAGCTGTGTTGAAAAGTTAAGCATTGGGTTGTAATATGTACATCTCTACTTCTACACCACAGTTTTCATGTTGATGTGTCTACTAGCACTACTGTAAATCTTGAACGTTTTGCGTTGGTTTCTTTTTTGCAGTGACCACTCTAATGCAATTTCACGACCAGATGATGATGTATGACAACTACAGAATTGTTTCAGCTGCAAATTTAAAGCACTGCATGCACCTCCTTTTCCCTCCTATGACAAAATAAAACCAGCGCAAAAGTTTGAATTTACAGTATTCTTATACTTCCTACATGTAGTTGGGATGTCATTGTCCGTTCTGTAGTATGGACTCCAGTTCACCAGACTCCTTCAGTTCCTGTAGCACAGAAATAGCACAATGTTTCAAAAAAGGTTCTTGGCATAATGTGAAATAGTACTAGGACTTATCCTGTCCAGAGTTCGACAAATCCTACTGTCCCAAAAGGGCTAGTACACAGTTATTTCCACTGGCCCAAACCATCTTTTCACTGGCCAAAGATCTTAAAACAGTAACCAATTTTGACCTATGTTTCAATCAAGAAATTAAGCCAATATACATGTGTATACAGACTGATGACTACACATGGAAAATACATGTAGCAATGGCCGGATCAAGCCAGCACACAACAATGTGCACTGACACAATCAGCACTTCAACTGGCCTGGGGCCATTGGGCCATATAAAGGATACAGACACAACATCCTTTTAGTGCAGACAGAACAAACAGGCATAGTAACCCGAGTGTTCTATAGAGGTCAAAGGGTATACAGTGGAAAAGGGTAAACAATTCTGTGTTAAGTTTTATACAGCCACAACAAATGTACTGAGTGCCTTGTGCCCCTAATTGTATAGTTTTGTATCATAGAGCTAGATTTTAGTCAGGACATTGATTAAGATTTCTATTTTAAGGGTGGGGGAGGGTACTCATAACATATTACTCCAGGTTACTATAGTTAATCATTATCTATGTCAGTAAGTGTTTGGCTATAAGTAAATATCAAAGTACAGTAGCTAGACTGCAATGTCATAAGAAACATAAGGTTATTAGATAGGAGCCTTGTTTTAACAAACACACAAAAAAACATTGAATGTATCAACTTAAGACTGGAATTATCATGAAGTTCCTCAGAAACATAATCTGATTCTATTTCATTAAGTTGGTACATCTACGTGACTTTTGTCATGTGACATGCCATTGGTACACTTTGGCAAAGCCAGCCATGCAACCCTCACCTTCACAATATCCAGTCCACCAATCAGCTCTCCTTTTACATACAGCTGTGGGTAGGTGGGCCAGTTGGAAAACTTCTTCAACCCCTGACGAACCTATAAATTTGTGGAAATATTCTTCTTATTATCACAAAATTTTGAAAACTAATAATTTGAAAATAGTTACTTATAGTTAGATATCTTGTTGTGAAATTTTCTATGACTAAGACATTATTCTAAAGCATGCAGCACAAAAAACAGATGCTATTGATGTGGCCCAAGATTTCTTATCAGAAAAGCTTCCATTTCTTAAAGTACTTGCCTCGTCATCTTGCAAGATGTCAAAAGTCTCATACTGCACACTGTAAACAAAATAATGGTCGGATATAAATCAAGTATTTACTGTCTCATCTCTATACACTTGATGTTACATAAATTTCCAAAAATTAATCATTTGAAATATCCAACAAAAACAACAAACAAATGACAACATTATCAACTTGAGCTCTAAATGTTGCAAATTCAAAATAAACAATGTATTCACTTTTAAACATACTTTTCGGTATCACTGACAGCTGTTAATAATGTGCATGTAACATACATCCTATCTGTATGTCTAGAACTAGTTTCAATCTATACAATCATGTACCTTTATCGTATTACACCTTACTATCACTAGCAAAGATAATTTTGTGACTCACCTGGTGTCATTGAGAATACCTATTATCTGTTTGCTGAAGCCACATCTTGGTTCCTACATGAACAATCACACATAAAGGTGTTTTTTTAAATTGTACTTTTACTGCTGTGTTTATACAAGCAGGTTTAAACCTCCCTTGGCTTATATAATTTCATGGAAGTAGGAAAACCTAATTACAAACCTTACTGCCTCTCTTCAGAGCTACAAATGTATAATACATGTAAAGCTAAACAAAAATTACAACAAAGGTTTTATTATCCTTTCTGACAATTAACATGTCAAGAATATGTTGCACATGTATACTAGTAGTGTATAATACTGTTTTTATGTAAACCTGAACAAATACCTAAATGAACCAGTGCATCCACATTTAAAAATTAAGAGCATGTGTCAGCTCCAATTCTGGGTGCACAAAAGTGCACATGCATGCCCCTTGTCTTTGAGCCCTGCTCTCAGAAACCTACCTGCCGATTTCCCTTCATGAAGAGAGTGACTTGTCCTTTGTTGATCAGGGTCTTTAGCCTGTAAATTAAAAGTGTATATATTAAACCTTTACATCACAAAAACAGCATTAAGCTAAACAACAAAATACACATGCAGATAAGGTATGAACTCAACACATTCAAATTCAAATATAAAAAATGATTCAGCAAAAACAGAATAAAGAATTAATAAACACAGACACATCCAACTCAAACAAACGGCACTGAAAACATAACCTTCTAATATGGGCATACAAGGTCTTGCTTGTACATCCTTGCATGTGAGGGTATTACTACAGTACCTGTCCTCCAGTGTCTCTGTTTTAGGTAAGGCTGTTGCTAAGTCTCCACTCTCTGCCATTTCCTGCGGATAAGAATATCACAAGTTAAGAATTCAAGAGATGCCGGAAATCAAAACAAAAACACAAACAACATACATGTATATCATTATTTTGCAACAAAACAATGTACCTTTATAATGTCCAAGCCACCAAGGAGTTCGCCATTTGCATAAAGCTGAGGGTAAGTGGGCCAATTGGAGAAGGTCTTAAGTCCTGTAACAACAAAATACGTCAATCTTCAAGCAAGTACAAGTGTGGCCATAACGAAATATGTACATTTAAGGCCTATTCAAAACGACAGTAACTGTTTCAACGAAAAAGTGTTTCCCTATCAGTGCATTTAGCCCTTTGAGGCTAAATGAGGATAAATTCAGCCATGCAATCATTTTTGAATTCCATACCTTGCCTGACTTCGTCGTCTGCCAGTATGTTGAAGTAACTAAACCTGACTTTCTGTCCACTCAGAAGGTCGATCATCTTTCGGCTGAAACCTGCAGAAACAATAACATTTATTTATATATTCCAATAGAATCTATACAATAGACTCAAACAATATATTCAAATAGACTCTGGATCTATACAATGTACAACCAAACAATAGCTGTTCTTCATATTATCATGAAAGCTGTTTTGTAAGATTTCAGCTGTCAGTACCACGGACAAGACTGGAACAACTGTGAGAACAGAACACTGTACTATAGCAGTGCTATTTGTTTGTTGTCATCTAAATAATTCATGGCACTTTCATATTATTGTCTCTGTACATTGATATGTTAAAGCACATAATGTAATACTTGAACACTGACAAAAAGGACATTTTTTGAATATCAAAATTTTACAATAATTATATTGTAGACTGAGGCAACTCACCACACCGCGGGGTTTCAGGTGTTCCTTTCATAAACACCATGACAGGAGCTGAGTTGACAAGCTTCTTCAACCTAGAGTTTAAGTCCTGAAAAACATAAACATCACATGATTACCCTGTATACCCACATGTAGTACTATCATACATGTCAGATAAGTGTAGGGAATGGGGTGTACTTAGGCAGCACCTTTAGGCTGCAGAGCACAGTATTTATGGTTAATAGTAGTAGTTCTGGTATCTGTATCTATATAGCCATCATAAAGTACAGTGTAACACAGTACTTGAAAAAGTCGTAGACATAAATATATATATATATATATCTGTGCAAGGTGGAAACTGTGCTGAATGGTAGAGGAATAACTTCATTCAATAAGTCAGTTTAATTCTTTTTTAAACATTTTTAAGCTTGTAGTTGTACCCTGAACTCAAATCATATTTCACTTTTTTACCTTTCTTCCCAACTACGTCAAGCTTCTCACTTTGAGGTCCTTACTAGTAACCATGTAAATCCCCATAGGCAAAATACTGTGCTCTGTATGCTACCTTAAAAGAAGATGCTACCTTAAAAGAAGATGCTTGTTCTGTTGTACACATTTTTACTTGCCATGATATTGTATAAGCAAGCCTACACAAACTACTTGTATGTTATGATGACTCAAAAAAAGCCTGAACATGGTACAGACCTCTTTAGGAGCTGCAGCTGCTGTGGTTGAAGGTAAGACAGCAGCTGATGCCAGAGTCTGCACCTTCTTGGTCAGCTCTGGGGCGTGGGCTCCGTCCAACCTGTCTATCTTCTGTTGATTCTGAAATGTCAACAAAGTACACCATCAGATGATATGTATTGGGAAAATCATAAGTTGATTAATTTTAATACAAGGAAACTGTCTACTGTTATAACTACAGTAAGATCCTTCAAAATCTTAAAATGATACTGAAATCTTATAATTTTCCTCCTCCTCACCTTGATAAAAATGAATGTTGGTACAGCCACAACTTCGTAACGCTCAGATATCTCAGGTACTGCCTCCGCCTCAACCTGTATAAGCATAGAAACAGCCTGGGTCACTTTTGAACATTGTGTAACGACATTTCCAGATCTATACGAGAATGAAATTAACTACCAAGTACAAGATTAGTACTATAGTAGTACTGTACAGCAGATCAATAGTATAAGAATTTGACAACTAGCTATATAGAAAGGCAACATTTGCAAGCACTCCCTTTCCCTCCCCATGCAAAAGAATCGACTGGTATTTTTTCACAAATGAACCATCCGCAAGTTACTTCTATACCCTTACATAGACTGTCCTAACAGAATTTTCTATATATGCCCCCCCCCCCATGAAACAATGGACTCTGCAATTTATCATAGTTAAATTCTTCCAGAAAACAAGACTGTGCCATCCAATCAATCATTATTGAATGGACAAGCAGCTACATCCATGTACATGTGTGCAATGTATGCCAAAATTTTCACAAAATGACACATCCCAAATGTTTCAAAAAGCTTAGCATTAATTCATTTTAGCTTTGTATTTCTGGGACCTGACAACATCAATGTACATGTAGGCATATTTTTAGTGATGAAAAAGAAGTAACAGGAATTAAGCTTTATGAACTTCACTGACCTTGACAAACTTGACCTGCACGTGTTCTTTGGCCAGTTCTGCCATGACGTCGTTCATCTGTGCACACTGTGGGGCCCACTCAGCCCAGAAGTGAACAACAACCAGCGAACTGTGCACGGAAAAAACATAGCATTAGTTTAACCATCTAACAGCGACAATTTAGGCTTGCATTGCTTCATTATAGTTATCAGCACTAGTCTTGTGTCACCAAGTGTGAAATACACTAATGACGCTATGATGATGTCATCATAGCGGGGAATTAAATCACGCGAGACCACGAGAGCCAACGAGAACTGGCCCGGTGACGTCACGCAGCAAGCAGAGAAAATCCTGAGCCGACACGAACGTTCGTACAGCGCTCCTTCCTCGCACGAAACATCTCTTGCGAAAAATGTCGAAAAATGTCTACCAAGGATCCTGTACTCTCCAGACAAGCCTACCAGTTTTTTCTTCTCGACAATCTACCTCCGCTTCGAGTCAACGTACAATTTTCGCCAGTATGCAGGGCGTCGGAAAACGGACAATTCGACTTCCCGCGCGTTTCGCGCTCTCCCCAATGGAGAACGCTGACTGGCATTCCACCCCGACAGAACTGTCAGAAAAGTTACACAACGAGCTCCTGGACGTCTCGAGGCAAATCGAGAAGCTCAAGACCTCACTTGCCTTGCAAGACGTCGACCCCGAAGTCGCGGAAGCAAGAAATACCCCCCTCCCATCCCCACGAGACGATGACGTAGGCAGTCCCCGGATGAGGTGCCCAGAAGCCTTAGCGCCAAACGCGCAAGATGGCCGCCACCACAGACAACAGCGGCCCCTCCCCGGCGATAGGCGACCCATCTCCTCAGCCCAGCACGATTTCCCGACCTTGCGAGAGGTCAGGGCCTTCCAGCAGCTGCATAAGAAGCCAGCGGAGATTCCACAGTCCACTCGGGGTTTTCGAGCCGGGGATCGGGCTTCTAACGCCGTGCCGATAGCGGACAAGCACTCACACATGGGCAACACTCAACACCACGAAAGCGAAATACAGCCGCAAGGTAAGAAGCTAACTAGCGGGCTTACCAGAAAGTCACACGATAGAGTTGTCAGAGAAGTTGCATGGCCACACGAGTTTGTATTCTCAGCTACCGCAGCCGTTACACATGAGAACTTGACCATAGATCAACTTGTCGCCGGGGAAATGGCAATCATCTTGAGCCAACAAACCAATCACATGGAGAGCACAAACAGGGGGCACATTCTGCGCGGGTTGATGCTAGACTTACCCACCTACACATTCGCTGGAATTAAGAACTTTTATAAAGTCTTGTTCATACACGTGGAGCATGGTATGCTGCTCATTGATTCAAGCAGCACCCTGTCTGAAGTCAACAAGCTCAAAGAAGATCACCTTCGCCGACCCACATGTGACTCAAGGACAAGCAATGTAATGCAGGATGATGCAACGTCTGCAGGACAGAGTGGACATCGACGAAGCACATACTACTGCTCAAGATTTCAAGCAAACACCTGCCAGTTCACTGCAGATCACGTGGCGGCATCTGGCATCCTACACATACATGCATGCAAGTACTGCGCACGTTTGCGGCCAGATGTGAATGCTGATCACCCAGCCAAGAATTGTCCACACAAGAGAGGAAGAGGTGACAACCACTTTGCTGCTCGCGACAACCTCGCTTGACTAACACCGGGTTGCAGTCCAGGCGCAACCACTCTGGCGACGACATTGACCGGACATACGAGTACAAACTTTATCCACTTTCCGGAACTCTTAACCCACAAGCTCTCCACAAGCACAATAAAGAGCATTCGCAATTCCTTACCTGCTCCGAAGCCCTCTCCCCAGATAACGACGGCGAGCAGTCACCTTCCACCACCTGTCGCGGAGCAGCACCCCAGAGCCGCCGACCCTGTTGTCAACGGCGACCAGTTATGCGTGACCTCCTACCCTCAAGCCCTCTCTCATGGAAACGACGGCGAGCACTCATACGCTCTGAAGCCCTCATCGAGAAAGACGGCAAGCAGGCACGTGGGGAATCCAACTCCGACGCCCTCTCTACTCCCGCCCGTCGTGAACCCACCAACACATGCGGCAAGTACGACAACAAGTTCACGGTTTCAAGAGACCATACCGATATACTCAACACATGTGAATAACGGTCAACAGGATTTATGTTCCTTACGCGAAGCCGTTCATCCTCTATGCGTGACCTCCTACCCTCAAGCCCTCTCTCATGGAAACGACGGCGAGCACTCATACGCTCTGAAGCCCTCATCGAGAAAGACGGCAAGCAGGCACGTGGGGAATTCAACTCCGACGCCCTCTCTACTACCGCCCGTAGTGAACCCACCAACACATGCGGCAAGTACGACAACAAGTTCACGGTTTCAAGAGACCATACCGATATACTCAACACACGTGAATAACGGTCAACAGGATTTATGTTCCTTACACGAAGCCGTTCATCCTCTATGCGTGACCTCCTACCCTCAAGCCCTCTCTCATGGAAACGACGGCGAGCACTCATACGCTCTGAAGCCCTCATCGAGAAAGACGGCAAGCAGGCACGTGGGGAATCCAACTCCGACGCCCTCTCTACTCCCGCCCGTCGTGAACCCACCAACACATGCGGCAAGTACGACAACAAGTTCACGGTTTCAAGAGACCATACCGATATACTCAACACACGTGAATAATGGTCAACAGGATTTATGTTCCTTACACGAAGCCGTTCATTCAAGCTCGCCACGACTTTGCGCTCTCCGCGTACCACATCCCGGGAGCGAACAACAGGTTGGCAGATGCTCTGAGCCGCTGGCACACAAACCCGAGTTACCAGCGTCAGTTCTACACCGAAACTGCAGAGGAGACCTGGACAAACATACGAGTCCAGCCAGCGCGGTTCGAGTTTACACACACCTGGTGAGCTCCGCATGATCTTCAGACACACGCAGATGAACTAGACACATGAGCATAACCTTGACACATGTAGATGACCTCGCCCACAACATTAAATCATCCCTAACACGATGCCTGCCTTTACTTACTACAGGTCACGCCTGGCACGTCCTTGAACGGGATACACTCCGAACCCAACAGCAAGCATTCGCGGCTTCCACACGGGCCAACCATCAAACTCAATTCAGAGCATACCTGGCCTTTTGCCAATTCTTCAGCAAGGCTCCCATTCCGGCCTCGGCCCACCTTCTGGCTTGCTACGCTCAGTTCCTGAGTCGCTCGCTAAAATCACCTGACACAATTGCACACTACCTCTCAGCAGTGAAGCTGCTGCATCACTTCCATGGGCACTATCAGTTCAACCTCCAACAGTTCGAGTTACAACAAACTCTGAGAGGGTTGAAAAAGACATTGCGTCATCGACCTAAAGTTCATCACCCAATCACACCAGAGTTTCTCAAGCAGGCTCGATATTTTCTTCGACTGAATGAACCGAAAGATGCCACCACGTGGACTATCTTATTGATCGGTTTCTTCGCGTACCTACGAAAGTCAAACTTAGTTCCCACCTCGGCCAACCGCTTCGACAAAGACAAGCACCTACAACGCCGGGATATCCTGCACACAGAGGAAGGCCTCCTCATCCACATCACATGGTCAAAAACCATCCAAGCCAACGAGAGGGATCTCATCGTTCCCATTCTCGCGGTTCCTGGATCGCCCCTCTGCCCCGTTGCAGCATATGCCAATATGCTACACCTGTGTCCGGCAGCACAAGATGCGCCAGCATTCATCTTACCACCAACTGCACGACAAGGATGCCGGCCAATGACAGCCTCCATGCTCAACAAAGAACTAGCTCGGTTGGTTAGCAGTGTCGGCCTACCTAAGGGCTACCACACCCTCCACGATCTACGAAGAGGAGGATATACGTTGGCTTTCGAAGCCGGGGTGCCCCGCGAGTTACGCAAGCACCACGGGGATTGGCGATCAGACGCAGACTTGCTATATCTCCGGCCGTCCGTGGAACAAGGCCTACGCGTGCCAGCAGCCATGCGTCGTCTCATCCTTCAACGGACCTGAGATTTGCCTCACTCAGCACACGGGGAAACTACACCCTTCCACACCATTTCGGACTCTTTTGGCTCCTTCGGTTTGGCCGTTGACACCGTACCTCTCATGAACAATGTCAGTCTTGAGTTGGAACTTGGATTAAAGACGGTGTCAAATGCCACAAAGAGCCCGTGTTTCTTGTGTGTTGTTAATTATGACGCTATGATGATGTCATCATAGCGGGGAATTAAATCACGCGAGACCACGAGAGCCAACGAGAACTGGCCCGGTGACGTCACGCAGCAAGCAGAGAAAATCCTGAGCCGACACGAACGTTCTACCACCACCAACCCCGGCATCGGGCTCTAGAACTTTAACTTGAAGTTGTTACTCAATTTCTTTATGTTCGTTTGCACTATTTAGAGTAGCCCAGTAGTATAGTAGAATAATTCACTTTTGTACAGCCAACAAGTGGCTAGTGTGGAGCAGCGCTGTTACGCTTTTTATGCTCTCTGAAACTTTTACGCCTCGCTAGAGAATTCTCGGCGTCCCGTCAGTAATCTGCTAGTACTAAGGGGGACATTGCGTACGAAAATTTTATTGTTCTTAGATCCACACAGCTTCGGCTTTTTTATACTTTCTTATTCCGTCACACTGTCGTTTGTCTTATCGCACAAGTTTTATGTCACGAACCTTTTTTTCTGTAAAGTAGTTCGTTGGATTGCCTAGTCTAGGCGTTGACCTTTATACCCTAGCTAGGCCGTTGACACCGTACCTCTCATGAACAATGTCAGTCTTGAGTTGGAACTTGGATTAAAGACGGTGTCAAATGCCACAAAGAGCCCGTGTTTCTTGTGTGTTGTTAATTCCGTAAAAATGGTAGTTTTATGTTTGCAGTTTTCGCGGTTACCTTTTCACCACGAACATTTCCACCTTTAACAGTAAATCCCTGCATGTTAATTTGAACTGTGAACTGAAAACCACCGCAAAACCTCATTTTTTTCCCTGCCGAATATTTCCTCTTTTACAGTATAATTTTTATAGACATCCATGTGTCTGTGCCTTCTTGTCACCAAGAAAACACACTTGTGCCACAATGATCTGTACGATTTAGACGCTCTTACGACATTTGCTGAATACAAAACTCAGCTAAGGATAGATATGTCAAGTTATGTTCTTGGTCACACGAAAATACGTTTAAAACACCATCATTTTTCTTGAGCGCACATGAGAAAGTCTGCATGCGTGATTAAAAAAAAGCTTGTCTTGGTAACTTTATATAATCATTTGGCGTTAAACGAGGAGTTTAAGCGCAACACAGGGTTGGCAACCTCACAAAATACTTGTGTATCTACTTGGCTAAGTACCTACATGGTGACTATACACTTACCTGGCGGCATTTTTGACAATTTCGTCAAACTCAGCCAGACTTTTTCCATCGACGACGGCCATCTTGTATGGAGGTTTCAGCAAAGGATGGTGGGTAATGTGGGATGGTTCATTAGCGGCGGAGGAGGGTAGACTACACAAAAATCCTGTTTGCTAAAAAGACAAATGAAATACTTATCATATTGTAGTAAAAATTCGTCAGATGTGGCCCATGGGGGATACACTAGAAATTTTAGTTTTCTTTCCCCGTTGCTATCAGTTCAAAAAATAATGATTTGACTTCCATCAACTAAGGCTAAGTACATAAAAGTCCACCAATGTATGAATGGATGAATTGTATGACACATACAGGAAAATATTAAATACGAATTTAGCTCCACGTCCTTAACTAACGCGTGTGCTTTTAGTTTTCGCACCCATCAATGCCAAACCCACTGAATGGAATGATCCACTTTCTTGATAACGTTACGTCAGTGGTTGCTTAGCTCGAATACGGTATTGGGAGCTGAAAATTACCCTTACACGTACAGTATAATGTGGCGTTATGATAAAATGGGCAGACTCCGGCAAGATGTACTTGAATTGACAGGTAACATGGTAGACATTAAACCTACATCCATCTTTATTATGAAGTCTCGCGAGAGAATAACATATGCTCAGATCTATAAACAGTTACACCTGTACTTTACCTGGGACTTTCCACTACGTCACAGGTTCAGTCAGGTGAGGTCACGTGACCGAAACTACAGGTACAAAGAGTCTCGTTGGTCCGGAATAACCCGACCTGCTACCATTGGCTAAGGCCTTCTGTGGGTCATAGGTTCAACCTATAGGCACAAGGGTGACATCACACTTGGGGATATTTTCGACTGAATACTATCAATACTACAGTTCAAAAGCAAAGACCTTACCTGGGCCTGTCTTTCCAGCACCTGCAAGACCACTGGCGACACCAGTTGTGAAACTACGGCTACAAACATGGAGGAAGACACGAGCAAGTGTGTAGTTGTTCGTGGGTTCCCAATAGTTGATGGAGAACAGTTAGAAAGTCTCAAAGACAAGTTACAAATTTATTTTCAAAGCGTCAAGGACTCCGGTGGTGGGGACGTGGATCACTTGGAGCTGATAGAACCTGGAGTGATGAAGATTCAGTTTGGTGAAGGAGAAGGCAAGTGTCTTTTTTTCCCCCAATCATTTGGGGACCAAGACTTATACATGTGGGGAAGTCTTGTACGTGTATATGTATAATGGGTGTGGCTAACTGTAGCTGCAGCTGGAAGTGCATTGTTCGTGGTTTCATCCCCTCATATATGATGTGAGTTCTGCAGTGCAATTTGATGCTGCCAATGTCTCTCTTCGTCTCTACTAAGCTAAGAAACTTTTGTGTCCTCTGTATGGATTGGTACTGACAAGTCAGTCATGAATTCTACTGAGTTTGTTTTGATGTTGCATTTATTAAGTACGTAAATATATGTAAGTATGCTCCACTACACCTGAAAGTATTTGCTATGCAGAACATGGTAGACTTGGTGGGGAAGCTGATACGTGTTTTTCACGGTTTCGTTGCCACGTATGTACACATGAACGCTAGCTAGACAAATTTCAATGAGTAAAGGACTATCGGCTTCTTTGTCGGCTGACGTTGCATGCAGTAGACAAGCAACAGTACCTGCTATCATATTGCCGGTGCGTCACGCACACCGAAACATACTTGTGAGGCTATCATGGCAGCGAAACTATAAACAAGTCCAGTCGGGCGGTAATGTTTGTTTATCGCTTCAGCTTCAACCGTGACGACTCAGGAACTTTGGACTCGACATACATTGTATAACGTTAGTGGCAGCTAAAAGAAATAAAACGTCTCCACTCCACAACCAAACATTTGCTGGATTGAAACTTGCAACAAAAACTCACAATATATATAGAACATTCCTTGTAAAGTCTAGCATTAGATTGACATTTCGTGACCTTTTAAATGTAAGAAAGTTTCAGGTTATAGTCGCGTGGCTATAAATTAACTGAACCAAGAATATATCTTTATTCACGCTTTTTTCGTCTGCTGCCCGTACCGGATCCCGGATGTCATGTGGGTCCAGACAAACGATTAGCTAGGGGGGGGGGGGGGCGGGGGGGGGGTATGATCAGGGTAGTACATATATGTTTTGTTAGAAGCTCATTTGTCACTGGCATTGGTTTGTTTAACACTCAAACACCCGAGTGGGGTCATTTTTGACCCCAGGCGAGGATTTTGACGTGCTATTTGAACATGGTTGATCTGGAAAAAAAATCCTTCCATGACTTTGTCAGTAGACATCTTTTCTGACCTCTCATAATTTTCTAGGGAGATGGGCACAATACTGTTGACGTTATATAGGAAAGTCTGTGATGTACATGTGTCCGCTGGGGTCATTTTTGACCCCAGCAAAAATAATGTGCTGTTTTTGAGACCTGCCCTCTGTAACCCCTGAACTACTTATTGTATGACCACCAAATTTTCAGAGGATGAAGCACATGTGAATTAGTATTACCCTTACAAATTTCATGTCATAATGACGTAATATGACGTCATGATGACGTGATTTTATGGGATTCTATCCGCCATCTTGGAATTTGACGGATGATGTCATCAAATCAGCATAAAATATCAATGTTGAATCATAAAAGTTATATGGGATTACATAAGATCATAACAATGTAAGAAAATGAATTTGGCGTACCAACAAAGCCTCGAAATGTCATTGTTTGAACTAAAATTAGCAGATTTTGTAAAATATTCCTGTCAAAAACCCGTTGCCATGGCAATACGAAAAACGATGAACTTACTTTATCAATTTGAAATTTTTGTTAAGGACAGTTTATGAAAAGCAACCAAGTTTGGTGGCTCTCGCGTAAGCCGTTCATTGGTGATGCAACATGAAATTTGGTGTTGGCCTCAAAAATCCCCTCCCGGTCTAAATAGGAATAGTTCAAGAAGTGGTCCTTCTGATCTTTTTTCATAAATTATGATAATGAACGGGGATTATTCATATCTAAAGATGCCAAAATATTCCTCTTACATTAATGAAGCAATGATGGATAACAATCAGCGAAAAAAGTGAAAAGGAAGATTTTACTGAACAAAACATTTTGGGGTCATTTTTGACCCCGCTCAGTCATTTTAGTCGCAAAAATAGGTTCGGGTGTTTGAGGGTTAATGTTTTCATGCTGCAAAAATCATGCATAAAAGTAAGGAAGATAAGACATGATCTGTAGATAGTGGGGTGACCTTTTAATTTCAAAACCAGAAGCCTAGTAAAAAAGTTACTGTTATGATTTCTGGTGTAGGTAAGCGCTAGGAATTCATTAACTTAACATGTTCCATAATTAAAAGTCATCACCTCTATCTTGGATTGTAGATGTACTTCCTTTAATCGTGTATGGTCTTTTGATTTCACCCCAAGTCGACATATTGTAGCTAACAAAATGTTTTATACATATATGTACAGCTACAAAAAACGTCCTGTCAAGAGTCCATCATAAGATCAACGTGTTTGGGGAAGACTACCCTCTGGAAGTACTATCTTACTCACCGCCATCTACCCGACCGACCCAGTCTCATAATGCAGGACAACCTGTCTCTCCAGCGGGGTCAAACGTGAGTTCAATTTCTTCCATTTTCAATAAATCATCTAGCTGCTAAGTAAATAGTGTTGTGGTAGCACTCGTGCTTGCGATGTTTTGTTCTCCGACCACCTGTACGTTAACACTGATCTCTTAAAATTTGCCAAACACTTGAAATTCTAGAAACATTCTAAAAATATATATTCAAAAATCCGTAAATCTTTAACTAAACAAGCTACAACAGCAATAAGGTGCTGTAACCGAGTGAGACGTTTTTATTTTGGACAACATGTAAAATACAAAGTTGAGGAATTCTGTACAGGAAAAATATATTTGTTGAAACCCGACACAAAGGATTTTAAACTAGATAACTGTTTTTTTATGGATTTATGTTTTCCAAGATTGAAACTGATATATGTACGTGTATACATCTACATGTGTTGTTGTGTATGCAATTGCAGTTTGCTGTAAATGTCCAGCAAATGTTGAAAACGACTTACAAGATTTAATGTGAACAGTGTTACTTATATTTCACCTGCCATCTAACCATTTGAACCTAATCCAATATCTCGCCCGCTATGTTATAACGTTGACCCGGGCAAATACAGGCGCGTCACGGTACTAGTGGCAACACATGTGACAAGAGAACAAATAAGCTGTCAAGGGATTGTAGCAAATCGTACTTTAATCTCACATGCGCTGCATGCTGTATGTATCACTCTGTATACAAATAAGGCTCAAAGGTAATAACAATCCTGGTGCCGTTGTCGTGTTGTTGTTAGTAATAGTAGCGCTCCATGCGGTTGACCTGGCGCTGCAACTTTACTTTCTGTCGGGAAGTGGCAGTGTGTGTGCGCGCACGCGCGTGTGTGTTTGACTGTTAACAACATAACCCGAGAAGTCGGGGATGGATCCTTTTGATATTTGGTGTATTGTTAGGTGTTGGCAAGATGAAGAAATGGTTAGATTACTAGGCCCCATGACGGCTTCCCAAGGTACTGCAGCGGAACGTTCAGTTTCCATGTCTCGTGATCTGGTCTTGCATGATATCTCGTGTTCTGGACATGCTGCGGTCGCTATTTTCTAGTTGTCCCGGATAGGTCTTGGGGTTGAGAGTAAGAGTGTATGTTGGGCCCCCTTAGCGGCTTTGGGACTACCGCGGGTCTTTTTGTTTGAAACATTGGAAGATAAGAGCTCAAGCAGGGATTGATAGATTTTCATTGTTTTAACATGCAAATAGCTAAGATGATGATTTACATGATAAAAGCACATTATGCAAATCAGGATCTAATCAATGTAGAATAAGAAAACTAGTTCCACTGCATTCCATGCTAGGACTTTTAAACCATGGCATATCTCACTTAGAAAGAGTTGTCTAGTAGAAAACTTTTATCAAGCAAATATTGACTTTGTTGGGCCATATGATGGTAAATCAATGTAACTGAATAGTTGTAAATGACTGGAATTTCATACTGTTGATGTATGAAGAGGAGGTTAAGGTGAACATCATTAGATACCAATTATGCCAATCATGATCTTATTTGCATAGCTCTGTGGAAATGAAAAAAAATACCACTTTGACCGCCCCTGTAACGTAAAATGTGGTATGGACCTTATTACCATAGTGGAAGACGATCTTTCTGGCATTTACATTGTAATGAGACCAAATTATTTGTAATTTGATAGTTACTTAGCTCCATGTGTATAAACGAATATCTAAAAAAAGCGCAATTCAGCCTGCAGGCTGCAAAATGTTTTTTATGGAGCTTTCGTGCAAAAAAAACATTCATCCAATTCATTCATTCATTCGTTCATTCATTCATTCATTCAAGCTATGAGGCCATGAAAATCTAGTTAAATAATTTATCAAATGAATGTCTAAATATCAGACTTTAGAGAAACTGGTGCTAAAGGTACTTAAGACCAGGGTACTTTTCTCTAAATCCCAGCTCATTAGCATCGTTGTTATACTTCACATATCATAACAATGTTATCATTAATATATGTTACATTATGATAAAATAATTCTGAATAGAGTTCCCCTACCTTCGCCAAATGATGTTTACATTTTCGAGTGATGTATTATATAAAATGTCTCTCATTGATTATGCAAATTAGGTCCTCACAAGCATGATTTACATCAGTTGATCACCTTTCATTCCACAATATCGCATTGTGTTCAAAGTAGAAAAGTATTTACTTAGCCAAGAAGACTATTATAGCATTTCCTCATATATTATGCAATTACACCCAGATTTGCATGATTTATGTGTAATAATTTCACCTTCACTTAGCTTCCAAATGCCGATTCCCATCATTTAACACTATGATATCATAGTATTTTATCAGTAACTAGAGTTCCACGACGTAATATCTTCGCCAAATGATATTGACCTTCACGACTGATGAGGTTTTTCATTGATGATATACTAGTAATCCTAATTTCCATTTACAAATGTATGATATCGAACGATGATCTTGTCCACCCAAATAACACAAGTTGTCGAAAGTATGAAAGTCTTGTCTTAAGTTAGCAGAGACAGCTATTCTAACTTTTTTTTTCTAACGATCTCGCTCAATGCAAGGCATTGAACTAAATGAACTAATGTGGCATAGGTGAGAGACAGCGGTGTGTGTTTGTTTTGAAGGTTTGTAGGTTGTATTCGGGGGGAAAGCAGTGGGCTGGGAGGGAAACCAGAGTTTTGCAGGTCGTGGAAAAAAGCTGTTACTGTAGAAAGACTTAGAGGCTGGTAGCTGTACAGTATAGTGGTGTGAATCAGAGGAGAACCTGGTAGTACGCTGAAAAATTCTCTGTGGTGGGACAAGTAGTGAAAGTTCATCAGAACACTGGCCGTGAAAGTATCTATAAGATAGAGACAGGGAGGCAATGTTTCGTCTGTGAGAAAGGGAGTCTAGTTTTGAAGCCAAACGATGACCAATGACCACACTTATTCTCCGTTGGATGCGGTCTAAAAGGTTCAAGCAATCCTTTGGAGCTTCAGCCCAGAGATGTGAACAGTATTCCATGCAGGGACGAATGGTGGATTTGTACAGGTAAAGTATCGGCTCTCGGGAGTAAGATAGTGACTGGCTCTGAGAAGCGAACCAACTTTCATTTGCAGCGGATTTGGCGATGGACTCTATATAGCTTCTCCAGGACAGGGCCTTGGAGATAATAAGACCAAGAAGTCTAAAGGAGTCACTCTCTTGTAGTTCATTTCCATTCATAGATATCGGTGGAAGAAAGGGTTCTCGATATCTATTAATGGAAAGGAGCTTCGTCTTTAAGGAGTTAAAGGTCACTAGCCATTTGTCACCCCAGTCCGCAACCGAGCCTAAATCACGTTCTAAGTTAGCTGCTATTTCTGTCTTGTCTGATTGGGATGGTGGCCCGTCAGAACAAGAGTAAAGAGTAAAGTCATCAGCATAGATGGGAAGTTGCCAGAGAATGTGGTCAGTTAGATCATTGATGAATATAAGGAAGAGGGTTGGGGCGAGAATAAAACCCTGGGGTACACCGACATTGATTGAATAGGATGAGGATGACTGACCATCAAGAACGACTTTCAGCTTTCTGTCAGACAGAAAAGATGAAAGTATATTGACCATAGGACCCCCAATGCCATAGGCAGCAAGCTTTGTGACAAGCCCAGTGTGCCAGACTTTATCGAAGGCCTTAGAGATGTCGAGAGCGACTATCCGTGATTCCCCACGAGCATTAAGAGCCCGATTGACTCTCTCTGTAATAACAGTGAGAAGGTCGGCTATGGATCTCCCGGCTCGGAATCCATATTGGGAATCAGAAAGGAGCCCGGATGTCTCAAGGTGTTTCAATAGATCTAGGTTCAGCAAAGTTTAAAAAACTTTGCTGATGATCGGTAAAATACTTATAGGTCTGTAATTTGCTGGGATAGAGCTTTCACCGGCGTTCTTGTAGACAGGAATTATCGAAGGGAATTTCCAAATCGATGGAAAGGAAGATTCCTTCATACATTTCCGATATAACTTAGCAAGAATAGGTGACAATTCCGGTTAGCACTTCTGAAGAACGATGACAGGGATGCCGTCAGGTCCAGTGGCTTTAGATAAATTGTACAGTTGTCAAGACGACGGTCAGTTCTAGAAGGGAATTCGGGAGGCGAATGACCAGAGTCGTCAAGAGTTGAATTCTTACTAAAGAGTTCGGCAAATAGCTCAGCTTTGTCTTTGGAGCATGTGAGGACTTCGGGCCCGTTAAAAAGGGGCGGTATTAAAGACTTCCCATCGTTCCTGATGCTATTGATAATACGCCAGAAGTCCCGAGAGCCAACTTGCTGAGAAGCAATGCGACTCTGAATTCTCTGCTGGTATTCAGATTTGGCTTTACGGATTACAGACTTACAGTGATTACGGGCTTGAGTGAAAAGCCGTTTATTGGCCACAATTTCTCAATTATGCAAATGTTCCCCATCTGTTTATTTATATAACCTACTTTTGCGAGGCCCTCTGTTTACATGACCTGTTTTCGGGGACATTGTCACATGTTTGAGAGTCCCATCATGAAATACAGTGGATTTACAAACTTTCCTTACTAATTATGCAAATTAGCTCCTGATTTGCATGATAAGTCTTTGATTATGTAAAGCACCATCTGAGCTCTCCACATACAAAACATCACGACAATCTGTCGACCCCTGTCAAAGTTATACATGTCCGAAGGTCAAAACAAAAATACCCACTGCAATTCCAAACAAGCCGCTAGGGGCCCAAACTTACACAACTTACTTCCTGTGGCATGAACTATCTACCACACAAAAATCATGACCATAGCACTTGTAGAAAATATGGCCCCACATTTTGAAACTCCGCTGTAGTACCTTAGGTACCCGCTAGAAGGCCAATTATCGAAATTGACCTTCCTTTTTGTAAACCCTACCCATCCACTAAATATTATACAGAACCATCAACAGTTTCTCGATTTATCTTGTCGACATACAAACACAGAAATATACACAGCTCGCTGCACAACGGTAGGAAAGCGCCAGGTAAACCATTTTCGAACTTGACCTCCGTTCCCACAACCGCTACACACCTACAAAAAATCATGAAGATCCATCAACATTCCCGTTACTTTTTTTGCCTACATGCAAACACACAAACATGAAAATTCCGCTGCAATACTGTTGAAAAACGCCAGGTAAATGATTTTTGAACTTGACCTCCCTCTGCACAACCACTACACACCAAAAATCATGAAGATTCATCAAAGGTTTCTCGAGCTATCCTCTTGACATACATACAGACCCACCCTACAGCTGGAGTAACCGAAAACATAATCTTCTCTGCGAAGATAATCAAAGAGGGTATCATTTGCATAATTGATGTCTATTGATATTTCTATTTTGTCCTATCATGAAATGCAGCGGATTTATAAACCTTCCTTAACAATTTGTATGATTAGTATTTAATCATGTCATAAGCATCACTCAAGCTATCTACATACCGAAAAATCATAACGATCCGTTGACCCCTTCAAAGTCCGAAACAAAATCCCTGTCCCAAGAGCTATCTACCACTCAAAAATCATGACTGTAGCTCTTCCAGAAAAGTTGACATCAAACTTCGAGTCTCCTCTGAAGTACCGCTGCATGCACCATAGAGTAGCGCCATTCTCTTACCGATATCTACCCACCCACCTAAATCTATCCACAGCCTCTCGAGCTACGTGGACGTGAGGTGGACGAAATGCCACAGCATTTGTTTTAGTGTAAATGAGGCAGATTTAAACATCAAATGAAAGTGATTTATAACTTTCAAAAGTACACGATACACTCATGTGTTAGGGTTTCATGCGTGTCTTGTATTAGGCGTATGATATGCTCTGTATAGATGTGCCAAACATGTATGTTTATTGACATGTTTGTATTTCAAACCTAGCATTTAACATTTCACACCGTTAACAGCTATATGACTAAGGAAATTGTTGTTATGTTACATCTACATTTTTAGACTTATGTTTGAAGCAAATGCAATAATCTAGACATTTGCCATAATTTGCAGGTTCAAACATACAAAAGATTGGTGGTCATTTATGCTTTCATCATAGGCAACAAATATCTATATAAAAAGAATCTATATAAAAATCAAGGAAACTATTGATATCGATAACGACATTACTTGATGAATTACTAACAGTTTCTGAAGACATGGGGCATTCTAAGGTGTAGCACTTCGACTACTTCCCTCCTCCCTCCATTTCATTTCGTGTCAACCCTCGCTTCTCTAAGTATGTAACTTATGATAACGAAGAGTTCTGCCAAATCAGAATTTCCTTGCGGGTCTTCAAGTATACACTCTGTCACTCACTCACTCACTCACTCACTCACTCACTCACTCACTCACTCACTCACTCACTCACTCACTCACTCATGCACGCACTCACCCACTCACGCACTCACTCACTCACTGACAAACCAAAGCAAAGCGAAGCAAATAGAATTCAGTTATCATCATCAAGTGTTTTACTACAAGAAGCCCTGAAGCTCAGCTTTTTTTTACACAGGGGGGCCAGGAACAGCATGCTAGTAACGAAACAGCTGGTAATCAATCCAGCGACGATCATCCCACGTCGTATCCTGGACAGACTGCAGAAGTACCCACCTTTCCTACACCTAACCCATATCATCCATATGGGTCTATGCCAACCGCATATCCCCACGGCTACCCAGGACACGGTCCTCCAACCTATCCTTTATCCCACGCCCAACAGAGTACTATGAACATCCAAGAGGCGAACTCTGCGCAGCATCCTCCACAACCGCCTCCTTCGTATGAGACAGTTTGTCCAGGAGGCATGGCCCCGTCAAAAGAAAGCCATCCTCAACCACAGGAGGATTCACCAGCCTCGGTAGCACCTCCAGAAAGAGTTCCCTTCCCAAACTATCCCCCTCAAGACACTTGCCCATCTCTAGACCCTCGAGAACGACATGGAGAAATCCATCCACAAGCACGTTCACAAGGACAAATTCAACAACCAGCAGGAGTTCAGTACCCAGATCCTGCCTTTCAGGGGCCATTTCCCCATCCACAAGCTCCGGGACCTCCACAGACGCCCATGAAAGTTTATTCGGGAGACATGGCCCCGTCGAAAGAGCTGCAAACCATTGCTACAGGTAGTGAGGGCCATCCGAAACCACATGATGATTCACAAGCCTCTGCAGCAAAAGGAGTTCCTTATCCAGACTACCCCGGGCCCCCTCAAAGCTTCTACCCATTTCCAGTCCACCAAGGAGCATATGAAGGTACCCATCCACATGCTCCGGGACCTCCACAGCCGCCCATGCATGAGAAAGTTTATCCGGGAGACATGGCCCCGTCGAAAGAGCTGCAAACCATTGCTACAGGTAGTGAGAGCCATCTGCAACCACATGAAGATTCAACAGCCTCTGCAGCAAAAAGAGTTCCTTATCCAGACTACCCCGGGCCCCCTCAAAGCTTCTACCCATTTCCAGTCCATCAAGGAGCACATGAAGGTACCCATCCACAAGTACATGTCGTACATCCTCAAGGTCAGAACCAACCACCAACAGGCGTTCTTTATCCAAACCCTGCCTTTCGGTGGCATTTCCCTCCGCCAGGGGCTCCAGGACATCGGCAGCCGCCCGGCTTTCGTCCCAGACATCCATATGACTACCCATATGCTCCTGGTTACCCTTACCCATATATGCCGGCACCACCACCAAATCAATGGCCTTATCCTCACCAATGGATGGGCCATGGTCAATATCCCCAACAACACATTGCTGAAACCGAATCTCCTCAAGAGACAGAAGAACCTGCCATGTCACAGATGAATCAACCAGAAGACATCGATGATACCTTTTCGGAAGACGGCTCTACCGTGACGCAAGATCAAGAGAAGGAAGGGACAGATCATGACATTGAGAGTGTAATTTCAGCTGCCCCAACTGAAGACAGTCAGCTTGACATGGAAACTAGCGAGGAGGAACAACCTGACATGCAACAGGAAAATGAAGAACTAACGCCAGATGATCCAGGTACGGCATGCATTATAATCATAGCTACAAGTCTTGACTTATTTACTCCAATTATGAGTTTAAAAATTATAAACTGTAGTCACCTAACGTAGCTACGTTACATTTCAAACGTTCTTCTCATCAGCTGGAGGCAGATATTATTTTAGGATGTTTATACCTACCCCCTGAAAATTCACCCATATTCATTACGAAAAAGAACACAATATTTGAAAATCTAATGGAGGACATTGCAAAATTCAACAACTTAGGGCACATTCTTCTTCTTGGCGACCTCAACGCAAGAACTGCAAATTTACCTGAACAACTCTTCGATGGCGTTGACGAAAACTCAACAGAAATAACGATAAAGCCTAGAATAAATACAGACAATATAAAAAATAAGTATGGTAGGGAATTAGTTGATTTATGCTCGGCCGCTAACATGATGATAGTAAACGGGAGAACGATTGGGGCCCCCCCAGGAAGAAGTACATGCATAAAGTACAATGGCACAAGTACCGTAGACTATTGCATTACTAGTCTACACCTCTTCTCATCAGTGCAATACTTCAAAGTACATAACCCTACCTGGCTATCAGACCACTGTCAGATCTCCGTCTCGCTTAAAACGAACCATCCCACTTTCAGAAATATCAATAAAGAAAAACTCAATCCTCATCCAAAGAAATACATTTGGGACGACGATTCTCGGGAAAAGTTCCAGGATGCGCTTCAACTTCCTCAAATTCAAAACAAGAGTCTTAGGACCCAAAATCTCCATGAAACTTTTTATTTATTAAACCTGTTCCCCCCATTCTATATCGCTCAATGGTATGACCCCCGGCCACATGTTGGGGGCTCAGGTTCCACAGTGACCCACTTTCGCTATCAATAGCTAGTAACAGCTGTTAGTAGTGCTACAATGGCCAAAACTGCAAATATAGATTTCCCCATTACTTAGGCAACTTAATTCCAATTTGCATAATTTGCACTTCATTGTATACAACCCTCTCTAAGCTACCTGCCAAGTAAATAACATGAAAATCTGTCGCTCCTTTCTTCAGTTATTCTCCTTTGAAGATTTTGACAAATACGCCATTACAGTTCCAGTGACACATACCAGGGGGCCCAAAATCGACCTTGACCTTTCTCCTCCCCACACCTACCCACATAACAAATATCATTACAATTCATCTACACGTTCTATAGTTATGCTGATTTCACGCATTCGGTGACACATACATACACACACGGTGACCAATTCATACACACACGCGCACACGCACGCAAACACACTAACTTTGCATGATTTGCACTTCAGTGTGTACATCTCTGTCCAACCTACCTGCGTACCAAATTACATGAAAATCTGTTGTTCCTCTCTTCAGTTATACCCCTTTAGAACATTTTTACAAATAGGCCATTGCAGTTCCAGGGACACAAACCAGGGGGGCCAAAATCGACCTTGACAATTCTCTTCCCAGCGCATACCCACATACCAAATATCATTACAATCCATCTACACGTTCTACAGTTATGCTGACTTTAAGCATCCGACGACACCCATGCAAACGATTTAACTCCTTACTTATGCAAATTCGGTCTCATTTGCATAGTTTGCACTTAAGTGTGTACAACTTGGTCTAACCTACCTGTGTACCAAAGAACATGACGATCTGTCGATCCACTCTTCAGTTCTTCTACATTGAAGATTTTAACAAATACGCCATTGCAGTTCCAGTCACACATGCCAGGGGGCCCAAAATCGACCTTGACCTTCCTCCTCCTAACACCCACCCACAGACCAAAAATCATTACAATCCATGTACAGGTTCTACAGTTATGGTGACTTTAAGTGTCCGGTGACACATACATACACACAAACACCAAACGCAAGCAAAACAGTATCTCCATGAAAAAGCCTTTTTTCATGGAGATAATAAGATTAAACAGTTCATGTTAGAACAATACACAAACAGTCAAACTGGAAAAGTTGTCGAGGAGTTTAACCATATAATCAAGATGGCTGCTGACATATCATTAAAATCAATTAGAGTCTCAAAACGAAAGAATAAACCTACTAATAAGCCATGGTATGACCAGCAATGCCGCGATCTTAAGTCAAAAATCAAACTTCTTGCCGCTGAAATAAGGAAATATCCTTGGCGACAAGACAAAAGACAAACATATATTTGTAAAATAAAAGAATACAAAAGACTGATTAAGAAGACAAATAAATACTATTCTGAAAAGAAAATGTTAAACATTTCTAAATTATCAAAGAAAGATCCAAAATCATTTTGGAGAGAAATGAACAAGTTAAGAAATGTAGAAAATGGAAACAAAGATGATACAGAAGAATCTATATCAACTGAGGAATGGTTAAACCACTTTAAGACTATTAATAATAACATAACCATGGACAAAAGAGAACAGGAGTATACAGACAATATTGTTGCATCTTTAGAATGTCAAACAGATGATCCACTTGATTTTGATATTACAATAGAAGAAATTCAGGAGGGACTATGTAATCTAAAAGGTAATAAATCATGCGGAACGGATTCAATTATTAACGAAATGATGAAATATAGCTCCCCCAACTCAACCAACCATTGAAGAAAATGTTTAATATCCTACTGAAATCTGGAACGTTCCCACAACAATGGAGCCAGAGTACATTAGTTCCTATATATAAAAGTGGTGAACCATCAAACCCAACAAATTACAGAGGCATTGCCATATCCAGTTGTGTAGGTAAATTATTCACTTTCATTTTAAACAAACGACTGCAACATCACCTCGAGAGAGAAAACTTATTGTCCCCCTTTCAATCCGGATTCAGAAAAAACTTTCGTACGAGTGACAATGTCTTCGTGCTTAAAACACTAATTGACCAACAAATCTCCAAGCCTGCAGGTAAACTATATGCCTGCTTCATAGACTTCCGTAAAGCATTTGATTCTGTTTGGCGTAATGGTTTATTCTACAAACTGCTGTCATCGGGGATAGGGGGGAACTTCTTCAAAATTATAAAATCCATATACTCTAACGTTAAATATTGCGTAAAAACACCGAATGGCCTATCATCCTTCTTCCAATCAACCTGTGGGGTACGTCAAGGTTGCAATCTTAGTACTCTTCTCTTCAACTTGTATTTAAATGATCTCCCAAACATCTTAAATTCACGATCCTCAGACCCTCTAATTCTAAAAGACACACCTATTAGCAGTCTATTCTGGGCGGATGATCTCGTTCTCCTGTCAAAATCGGAGGAAGGCCTAAAAGAATGTCTAAATACACTTGATCAATTTTGCTCTATCTGGAAACTATCAATAAATGAAAATAAAACTAAAGTTATGATATTCTCCAAAAATGGACGAACTAACAGCCAACATTCTCCGTATACTCTACAAGGCCGCAAAATTGACATCACAACCTCCTACACATACCTAGGAGTTGATTTCACCCCCTCAGGTTCATTTAACCGTGCCACCAAACAGCTACGGCTTAAAGCTCTTCGTGCTTCATTCAAATTAAAATCTCTGCTGTCAACAAATTTTAACCCATCTATTTCGCTCGCCCTTGACCTTTTTAACAGCTGCATCAAACCGATTTTATTGTACTGCAGTGAGGTTCTCGGAACAAATGCACAAGGTAGATACCTTATTTTCCATGGAATAAAAGAATATGAAAATGAAACTACCAGAGTATCAATAGCTAAGACCCTCAATACGATATTGGGACCAGAAAACATCACATCATTAACTCACATCATTAGAGCTTCCCGTATCGTCAAAAAATCAGACCCTTCCCCTACCTGCCCCGTTCTTGTTCGTTTTAAGAAATACAGCGACAAGCTGAATATTATTTATCAATCAAACTTGCTGAAGGAAAATAATATAACACTTGAGCAGCCAACAATATCCTACGAAAACCCCGACTTAGAGTTTGTACTCTTGAACTATTGCAAAATCTCACTTGGCGTACCCAAAAGTTCTGTTAACGCCGCAGTCAGGGGCGAACTAGGAGTATTCCCACTATATATCGATTCACAGACACAATTGATAAAATATTGGCTCAGATTACATAATCTGCCGAATGACAGACTTGTAAAGAAAGTATATTATACTTCTGTTGAGCTACAACAAGACTGGGCTGTCCATGTACAAGACATGTTATGTAGACATGGCTTCCAAAATGTTTGGCTTAATCCTGCTGTTAATGCCAACCATTTTGGAGTCATCTTCAAGAATCGTTTGAAAGACACGTTTCTCTCGGGCTGGAGACAAGAAATAAAGAGCATGAACAAACTGAGCACTTACTGCAAAATTAAAAAACAATTCTGTTTTGAAAACTATCTTTCATCCATTCAAAGCAAATCTGTTAGAAATAGCATAACGAGACTGAGGATTAGTGCCCACTCCCTACAAATTGAAAAGGGCCGACACTTTAACACGCCAGCCAAAGAGAGACTGTGTCCGACATGCCATAATGATATTGAGAATGAATTTCACTTTATTATGGACTGTCCAACCTATGCAGATGACCGACAAAAATTGTTACAATCTATTGTATGTACGTCCGACACAATATCCGCACCTACCAGGACAGATATATTTAATATGATACTATCATGCCCTGTTCATATATCCACCTATGTAGGCAAATTTGTATATAACTCTGTGCAAAAACGAGACAATATCATACATTCCTGACACAGCATACTGTTACCAACATTATTATTACATATTTTATTCTAGAGCGTTAGCATGTACATTATTTTATAGACTATTTTACTGTTAGTCATAGATTAGATCAGTTCTCTATATCTGTCAACAAGTAGTAATAGCTTAATTATCATGCACGTAAGTTGCCATACATTGTACCAGCTACAATTGTCGCACAATAAAGTTCTTCTTCTTCTTCTTCAGCAGGGAAAGACGACAAGACAGTGGCGATTGAAGTGACGGGCTTAACCGGAGAAGAATTCGAGGAGAGGAGAGACATCCTTCGTTTCTATTTTGAGAACACAAAGCGATCGGGTGGTGGAGACATCTCCCAGTTCGATATTGACTCCGAAAAGGGCCGCGTTCTAATCACTTTTAAGGACAAGGAAGGTACCTAATTCTTCTAACATATGATCCCTTTCATTACATACTTTGTGCAAAAAAATGGCAAGAACTTTGAAGATGATAGATGCAATCTTACAACATAAGACAATGTTGTCATGCTAAGATATCTATTTCATTTTAAGCCTCAGGACGCGTCATGCAGAAGTCAACTCATGAGGTTGCAAAAAAGAAGCTGAAAGTCCGGATGGTCAAGTCTCGCCCAGAACTGCCAGTCGATCCAACCCGGATCCTTCTCAAAGGCGTCGCTGACAGCGTCGAAGAGGAGACATTATTTCTCTACCTTGAATCCATGAGTGGGGCTGAGGATGAACCTTCGGAGGTTTTCTATGGAAAAGAAGCTGGGACGGTAATGGTAGCTTTTGCGGAGCCGATTTCAGGTGAGTTTGGCATAGTGTAGTGCCATTAGATTATCAAACATACTTGTGGAACGTTACTATCGAACGTTACAGTCGAACCGCAGAGCTCTATGCGCATCCGTTCTGCGCAGCCTTCTCTTAGACGGCGTTCGCCGGGTCACGGCCGCACCTGGGTTGGACCCTGTTGCATGGGTGTAAACAACTACCTCTGGTGCAAGAAAAAGACCTCAGACCTACATAATGTTTATACTTTTTCATATCTGTAGGACCCAGTGTAGCTATGTAGATATTTCGTGTATTGCAAAATGACAGCGGCCGCGGTGGCCTTCGAAACATTAGCAATTTTTGGTCAATTTATCTGTGCTCATCTTCTTTACAGTTCACCTAGATCCAACTAGCTAATCACATAGTGCGATAGAATGACAACGGGTTTGCCCCCAAAAAAACTGCGACCACATGCAAATCATGGTGGTGAAATTCGAGCCTGGGCGTATCTACCGATACACACTATCCTGCATTTTGGTTACATTTTGATACATTTCGCAAGGTGTCATAAAACTTATGTTTTGGTTTTAGAAGCTGCATGAGCACGGCTACCACATGCAATAGAAGAAGCTACATGATAATAATCAAATACGCACAGACAGAGGGTTTTAGTACAAGGTAGCGACTTAGTAAAAATTGTCAAATTTGAAGTCAATAGTTTCGAACTCCAGCGTTCGACCGATGGAACCAAGACGGTACGTTCGATTTTTTGAGCCGCGGGGTCAGGCGAGTTCAGGCGTAGTGTTGCAACTATCAGTCGGTGTGCGGAGAAGTTTAGAAAAGACTAACGTCTAATTCTTGCAGTTGCAAATACATTTTCTGAAAAAGATTGACATTATTCAGAAGCCAGAAAAAGTGGGATTCTTGTGCACGTATGCCAATGTTAGTACATAATGTGTACGTTTTGCAAATCAAAGTGAAAGGACACTGTGTTCAATTTCTCATTCAGAAAAAGGACGCCATAAAACTGACATGTTTTTTTGGGGGGCAAACCCGTTGCTCCTAAAATTAACCAAGGAACTTTGGTATCAATTTAAAGCTGAAGATATGGACTATCACGCTGTGGAAATAGCTAATTGGATCTAGGTGACCTGTAAAAAAGACGAGCACAAATAAAGTGACCAAAAATTGCTCATGTTTAGACAGCCACAGCGCTCGCTGATATTTTGTAATGCGCAAAATATCTGAATTGCTGTACTGGGCAAATCGCGTAGATGTGAAAAAGTATATACATTATATAGGTCTGAGGTATTTTTGCTGCACGACAGGCTCTTGTTTACACCCATGCAACGGGGTCAAATCCAGACGCGGCAAATACGCTATCTTAGAGAATAACGCGTTCTAGGGTGACCTGCGGTTCGACTGGTTACTATCGAATCTATTACTACTATTCTACACACGAATCACGCGTATGTTGACGTCAGACATTCATACCTATAGAATACTAAATGTATAAATATAGTATTTATACATATAGCATTTATACATATAATGTAACTACGGTCGTCGGGCGATCCTACCCGAGGTCGGTCTGGTACCTCGGGTGATGCGAAATACCCCGTATTGTATTTTATTTATGGCATACCCACCCGGGACAACCTACTGGCTGAGCTTCAAGGTGAATATAAATTATAATGCGGAATGCGCCAGAAGTTGAAAGAGTTTTGTGTCCTCGAATGATAAAATTGTAACAGCATCCATTCCAACCTCCGAATCTGGTGTTTGAATTTTCGACAGCGGAGCATCCGGCGCACTCCAATTGCATTCTAAATATTCTATGGAAGCCCGTGTGATACACGTGGAACCCCATGTGATACGGAATATTATCACACGATGCGGAACACCCGTATCGAACGTTTTTGCGGCCCAGGCATGACATGAATAGTATTACATACGATAATTGTTTTCAAATAAATGATGCAAAAGCCAGTAACATTCATTTTGTCGACATGTCATTTCTTTCAGATCTTGACTCACTGTTGGCGAGATGTAAGGGAAGAGAACTCGAACAACAAACGATATCCGCTGAGAAAGTGCACGACACAGACTGCATCCAAGTGACGGGGTTCCCCACGACAGCTTCTAGAGACAACCTGTTTTACTACTTCGAGAATGCCAAGCGAAGTGGGGGAGGTTCCGTGGCCGAAGTCCAGCTGGACAAAGACCGCGGCACTGCCCTGGTATTTTTCGATGACCATACTGGTGAGTACAAAACAACATTGCAATACCCTTTCTCTATTTCTTTTACCGTAATCATGATTCACTAAGGTTGTAAGAACTATGAGCATGAGCAATGATATACACAACGATAGATTCCTGCATCTAGGGGCCAACTTTTTGAAAGTTAACAGTTGGTGTTAATTTTTTTTTAAATCATTAATACAGTCAACTGCAGCAAGTTGTTTATTTTCTCTTCAGTGATTGAACGTGTCTTGAAGAAAGGTCACACCATACAGAAGATGAAGGTACATGTGGAGGCATTTTACACGTGCCTGGGTGCCACAATTCCCACAGCCTCATTCGTGATGGGCCGCGAGCAGTTTAAGAAAGCCCGTGAGAGTCCAATCACGACCCGACCGAAAGAAATGCAGCTTCCAATGGACTCAGATGGTACAAATCTTCATGTTACGCAATACCATTTTTGGTAATTTATTCTCCCACCAATGCACAGATAATGCCTGGTATGATAAAACATGGTGATGAAATATGATGAGAAGGAAGGCACCGTAAACACATTGGTAATGTGAAGAAAACATAATTCAAAGTCTGCACAAACAGTGCAATACAACTTTCATTTTCTTTTATCAGCAGAAGATGAGGAGACAGTGGCGATCGAAGTGACAGGGTTATCAGGAGACGAATTCGAGGCGAGGAGAGACATCCTTCGTTTCTACTTTGAGAACACAAAGCGATCGGGTGGCGGAGACATCACCCAGTTCGACATTGATTCCGAGAAAGATCGTGTTCTAATCATATTCGAGGAAAAGGAAGGTACTAATGCCCAGTCAATTATGAACTAATGATTTACGAAAGACTTTGTACACAAAATAAGATACATAATACTAGTTAACCCGATGAAATGCTGTCATACTTACATTTGGCTATTCCATTTCAAGCCCCAGCACGAGTCCTACAGAAGTCACCTCATGAGGTTGCAAAAAAGAAGCTGCTAGTCCGTACGGTCAAGCCTCGTCCAACATTGCCAGTAGATTCGACCAGAATCCTTCTCAAAGGCGTCGCTGACAGCGTCACTGAGGAAACATTGTTTCTTTTCCTAGAAGCAATGTGCAGGGGCCAGCACGAACCGTCTGAGATTTTCTATGGCAAAGAAGTCGGCACTGTCATGGTAGCGTTTACGGAGCCAATCTCAGGTAAGTTGTGTTTGGTGTGATTGGATTTTCAAACATGTCAATGGAATCTGCATTACACACATAATATAGGCTACATAATCTAATATAGCTACATAGGCAAACAATTATAATAGTTATAGTTCCTACAGAAGTAGTTTCAAATCAAATAGTAATATGCTTTGGTTTATTAGTTACAGATCTTGACTCACTCTTGGCGAGATGTGAGGGAAGAGAACTAGAACAACAGACGATATCCGCACAGAAAGTGCACGATACCGACTGCATCCAAGTGACGGGGATCCCTCCGAAATCTTCTAAAGACAACCTGTATTACTACTTCGAGAATGCAAAGCGAAGTGGGGGAGGTCCTTTGTCGGAAGTCCAACTGGACAAAGACAGTGGTACTGCCTTGGTAATCTTCGATGACCATACTGGTGAGCACTGATCGACATTGTTCCTTTTCGCCATATAGGTTCAGAAGTTCAGAATCTATAGCAGAAACTTTTAAGCCTGTATTCAAGACATGTTTAATGTTAGTACCATGTCATGTTGGGAGATAGGTCACTAGAAGCTAAATCTTTGAACTTCAAGGTACAATTCACTAACATTCCAATGCAGCTTACCTTCATTCTCTTTCAGTGATTCAACGTGTCTTGACACAAAGTCACACAATACTGAAGAAAACAGTGACTGTGGAGCCATTCTACACCTGCCTGGGCGCAACAGTCACCGAAGCAAAAACACCACCACAGCTGGTGCCCTTACCGATCACCGAGATAGTTACTTCTTCCATAGCTTCATTCGTGATGACTCACCAGCAATTCAAGAAAGCTCTAGAGGATGAAATGGGTGAGGCCCACGCGTTCATCTCTTGGCCCGTTGGAGGTGATCAAGCTAGTATGGAGATCATCCCAACACTGACGAAGAAGACTCCAAATCTGGAAACCATCGTTAATACCTGGGCTCCCAACGCAAGAGAAGTACTGAAGAGTTTCCTGGCACGGTTTGATGCCAAGGAGATTGTTGATGTCATGCAAGCATCGTGGCCACAAGTCTGCAAACTGCTTGATAGTGGCCCCATCAAGGATGATGATACCATCAGTGTACGCGGTACAAGTGACCGGAAAATCACCTTCACCGGTCTCAAAGACAGCGTGGCCAAACATTACAAAAGTGTCTTGGAAGGAAAAGGGAAAGTAGAAGAGGACATCAAAAGGAAACAGTCAGAAGTGGACGAGACCGTATCAACACTCAAGTCAGACCAAGTAAAGCTCTTAGCCATTTCAGACTTCAAAGACAGAATGACAAGCAAGTTCCCCAAATTGCAGATGTCGTTTGAGACGAATGGAAGCACGGCCAAGGTCAAGTTTCAAGGTCTGATTGATGAAATCCAAGAAACAAAAGTGAATATGTACGAAACAGTGCAAGGAGTAATGTCACAGGCTGTCAAGCTGTCTCCTACTATGATTTCCTTCTTAACAAGCGCAAAGCAACCCAAGGCCAAGCAACACCTTCTCAGTGAGTACAAACAAGGTGGTGTTGTAGCCGTGATTACGACCACTACAAGTGAGGTTGGAGTCTGTGGCCTAAGTGACGGTGACGTCAAGAAGGCGGTATCTATCCTGAAGAAAACATTCCAAGAGCAACGACTTAATATCTCTGAGCTATCTACCTCGGTGTTAGATACTGAGGAATGGAAGACGGTAAAGAATGGTCTGGAACAAAGCGCCCAAGGTTTGTTGAAGATATCAGTGGAGAGCAATGTGGACTCTGGAGCAACTAAAATCTTATTCACCGGTGAAACTGGGTGTGTCAAAGACATGGTGCAGAGAGTGGACAACTTCCTGAAAGTCAAAACAATCCATGAGCAGCCAGTAGAAGAAGAAGACGGCGTAATCCGCTTTATTAAAGAGCACCAGTTGACCAACCTTCAACTCCAGCTGGAGAAGCACCAAGTATCCGTCTGTTTTAACGGAAATGAAGCAAGTCCAACAATGAGCATTAAAGGAAACATCGATGGTATACAAAAAGCTGGTCCTATCCTAAAGTCTTCCATCGACAGTGTGATCAGCGACCAGATGTCCATCAAAAAGCCCGGCATGTCCAAGCACTTCAGAGAGCAGGCAGGAAGGTCAACCCTACAGCTTGTAGAAAAGACGTGCAAGTGCGTTGTTAACATCCAGGATGCCATGAACAAAACACCAGCACCAGATCCGGACACCTTTGCCAAACAGTTAATGCCGACGTCTCCCAATATGGTACCCCAGGAGAAGGCAGTAGTCAATCTTGACGGCGGAATGAAGCTTGTCGTCTGGAGGGACGACATCACAAAACACGAGACAGACGTCATCGTCAATGCTGCAAACGCAAGGCTTGAGCACACCGGAGGGCTCGCGAAGGCGATAGTTGACGCAGGTGGCGACATTATCCAAAAGTTTTGCAACCGCTACATTCAAGCAAACGATACACTGATTCCAGGACAAGTAGTCGCCTCACCACCAGGGCGTATAAACACGTGTCAAATGATTCTGCATGCGGTTGGGCCGATATGGAACGGGGGTCGGAATGGAGAGGAAGACTTCCTTGCCGATGCTGTGTATGGAAGCCTCGAAGAAGCAGCTAAAAGCAACTATCGGTCAATCGCCATCCCTGCGATCAGCTCTGGGATCTATGGATATCCCCTCAAAAAGTGTGCTGAAACAATTGTGGCGACGACGGTCGAATATCTGGATGATAATCCAGACACAACTCTAAAAGTGATAGAGTTCGTCAACATCGACGACAAGACAGCAGAGGCCTTTGTTGATGCATTGGTATCAGAGTTTGGCGAGGACAGAGTTAAGAAGAGTGAACGGCAAGGTGGCCAAGCAACTACCGCAAAGCCCTCCCGACGAACTGGACGACGCGGCCGTGGGTATCTATCTCAACAGGGTCCATCTGCATCAACGCCGTCCGCACTTCCAAGGCAGCCCAGGGATCCCGTAGCTGATGTTGGCTTTCGTACGACAGAGGGAAAGGCAATCATTGCAATTCAAGCCAACATTGCAAGTCAGAATGTACGTATGAAATAAGTCTTTACTCGTTTCAGTGGTTCAATTTCATGTCCTGCTAAAGTTTTTGTTTGTAACATCTAGAGGGTCAACAGCATTCTTTGACTGCTGTTTCTCTAGGTCGACGTTTTGGTAAACACTACCCATGCCAGCCTGGATCTGAACACCGGCGCTGTGTCGAAAGCCATCCTCAAGCTAGCTGGCAGCAATCTGCAAACCCTTGTCAATAGAACAATGCAGAGAGCGGGGATCGGATCTCTGTCTGTTGGGCAGATTCTCGTGACTGGTTCTGCAGACCTGCCATGTAAGCAGGTGATTCACTGTGCTCTGTGCAGTTGGGACGGTGGGAGAGGGAACTCTGAAAAGGTTAGTGGCTACTAGTACCTTTTGTTCAAATATCCAAATCAGATAATGACATATATATTTATGAAACATCTCATTCACGTGTTGGTTGATTGCTTATGATTTACCTTTGGCCTCTGATGTCTCAACTCAAAACAAAAGCTGAAACACACGATTTTTTTCCAGGTTCTTCGTAAGATTGTCCAACAGTGCCTTCAACAAGCTGAGAAGGATAACTACAAGACAATTGCAATTCCTGCCATGGGTACCGGGGTACTTGGTTTCCCACATGACGTGGTGGCGGAGGCCATGTTTGACGAGGCTGTGAAATACTGCAGGAGGAATCCCTCGGGCTCACTTCGTGAAATTCGCTTCATTGTGTGGGAGGGGGACCCGAAATCTATTCCGGTATGTAATACGTACTAATTCCACGATTTTGGCCCATTGCTAGATCTGTATCTTTTTTATTGGCCCTATTGGCTGTGGTAGGTCTAAGGTAATATTCACATCATTGTTGGTCGCCTATCACCGTACTATTACACGCTACATGCTGACCAAACTGTTGAAATGTGTGTACTCCTGTGCATTCCGTGATTTCTTCTAGCAATGTCTATCACTTTGTCAAATGTTTGTTTCAAGATTCTTGAATGACACTTGACAGTATGGAAATTGTGAGCCAGTCTATAATGTACAATTCTGTCTTGCAGTTACCATAAAACATTTTGTATTTTGTATCACAGGCCTTCAGTGAGGTTATGTCGAAGTACAAGGCTCTGCACACTTCAAGTGCACCGCATACTACTAAAAAGTCTGATGCAGCGGGCCCACATTCATATGGCGGGGCGCGGAGTGGACGTGGTGGTCGACGAGGCCGTCAAGGTGGTGGAGTAGAACAAGCGGCTGGGCGAACCGACACACCTGTCCAGACGACACGTCATCAACACGATGGCGCAAGTTCCGCAGGTAATTTTTACTTTCCTTGGTACTAGATGCGATGGTATAGGCCCGGTATTATTGACCAACAATTGGCAAGATCTTTCAATGGTGCCCCGTTTGATGTGAACAACATGCTCTCGTGTATCTCATAACGCCAGTACATCTACTTCACCATCTTTCCAGCACCTTCTTTGTTTTCTGACGTGTCTAACCCTGTGCGCGGAGGACTACAAATGTTCATCGGAGACCTAACGCTGAACGTCCGCAAAGGGGACCTCACCAAGGAGACCACAGATTGCATTGTCAACAGCTCGAATGAACAGCTAGACCTGACTCGAGGTTCGCAGTATTTTCAAAATATTCTTACGTCTGTTCAGTTAGCAGTACCTTCTCGTCCGGTAGGACAACTAAATGCATGACAAAACCCAATGTACTTCTAAGGGAATGCTTTATAATGCTTTAAATCAATCTTTGCAGACACTCCTCTGTATATTGCGGGTGTTATAATTAACGCATGTAAGTCAATCATCATGACAATTGTATTGCCAATCCAATGTCCACAAACCACAGGATGACAGGCAGATTTCTTTCAGGTGCCGTTTCCAATGCGATATGTAAAGCTGGTGGACCTGTGATTGCACGTGAATGTGCACGTATCGGTATGTATCTACACATTTAAGATGATACTAGACATTACAAAAACCATGTAATATAAGTTTGACTTAATCGTGATGAGGACCGTTGGCTTCTCATTGGTTTAGAACATTTGATAATTGATAGGACTAACTTTATCACATGCCATTTTCTTGGCTTCATCTAATGTGTTGAGAATGTTAAGCAAAATTGCTTCAGATTTCAATTTGCATATGCCATCCATTGTTTTGAAATTCTATAAATTGTATTTTAGAAATAGGATGTGTCTGGCATAAATGGAAACACGATGTGGACAAAGCAGTGAAGATGGCATTATCTATTTGATATTGGTAATGATAAAGCGTCGCGGATCTAGGCAAACCTATATTTTTATGATTTATTAGCTGCCAGTGTTGGTATGAAAGACGGCATTGCAGTCACAGGGGCGGGGAATCTGAAATGTAAGAAGATCATCCACGCAGCTGCACCAGCTTCAGACTGGAAGAATGTGATCATCAACTGTCTGCGGACTGCAGACACCCGTGGCTTCAATTCCATCGCATTTCCCGCTTTGGGAACAGGTAGGAAATTGATCTGTAGGAATCATTATCTACCATTGCTTTGATGTGTGCTCTATCCGTCGTGACTAATTATACGCTAATCAAACTTACTGTTCTGTTCTTTTAAAGGCGTTCTGCAAGAGAGTGTGGCTCGTACAGCAACCACTATGCTCGATGCTCTGCAAGACTTTGTTCTCCAGTACAAGCCAACACAACTCAACGAGGTTCGCATTACCATATTCCAACAGGATATGGTACGTGCTTTCCATGAAGAAATGCAGAAAAGGGTTGGACAGCCTATACCTCAGACGGCAGCAAAACCGTCCGGATTCTTGGGTGCGTTCCTCTGTGCTCCTATGTGCCTTGCCATTTACTCGGTCAACGATCAGAAACACACGACTTTGTGACATGGCCCGAGTACACACAACAACTTCCAACCCCTCCACAAAAGGGTAACCTGTGCAATGGCCTAATGGGTAGAGTTTTCGCCTTGTACACGATACCGGCCGACCTAGTTATACCAACGACTTAAAAATGGGACATACTGCTTTCTCTGCTAAGCATTCAACATTTTGACAAATAGTGGAATAGCCCCCCTGGCTGTAGTGATTGCACAAAGTTGTGTGGCCCAAGGGCTGCTGAAACGGAGATGAGTGCCGCCCAATGCACCATATTGTTTCACAACTCACAAAAGGGTGGTTGGGAGTAGCGCATTGGGATAGAAACCCCGAATTGCCTAAACCGCATAGATACTGTACAGTTAGGTTCATGAGCTTTTTGGCAAACTGAAGACGACACGACATATGCTATCTCAGATGCTATATCATGTATGTATCAAACGTCAACGTGGGGCTTAAATATCTAGACATGTAGACCAGAGTACCTATCAAATTCAATTTGAATGTTTTCGATAGCATTATATTGATGTACAAAATATTATTTTTATCAGACTACATCGGAAAAAAGGCAACAGAGGGATGGAACTACCTAAGAGGAGCTCCGACAAGGAGTAAGACCACCGACCAACTCGTCCCGTCACCAGATAACGTGGTCGTCATCGTCATCTACTCCAACACGCCTGACAGTGTTTTAAAAGCGAAGGAGATGATCAACAAGGCAATAGACGAAACGTCTAAAGACGAGACAATCCCCTCTAAGTTCAAGTTGACAGAAGAAAAAAAGGAGCACGTCATGTCTCTAGCTCTTCGTCACGACTGCTTGGCTAGTTTTACAAGAAGCAACATCCGCCTACAGGGCAGGGTTATGGATGTCATGATGGCCTCTATAGACATCAAGGAGTTTCAACGGGATTTCGAGATGAAGGCCAAAGAAGAGAGACATCTCAGCGAGAAAGCGGAGCTCCTGCTCAAGACCGTGCAGTGGTACTACGTTGACGACAACGAAGAGAAGCAGCCTTACGAGGCCAAAGTCAACTATGTAATAGAGGAAGCTCACAAAGCTATGAGGAGGGGCGTGGATTTCAAATTCGACGGTGAAGACCTACACATAGACTTCCAATCAATGAGGGAGACTGTGGTTGGGGACATGGCAGCAGCTCCGGCTGACGTTGTTCGACATGAGCTGGAGAAAGAAGGTGAATCTTGTATATGTGCTGTATCTAGGGAAGAATTCTTATATGGTCTGATTGTAATAACATAACATAACTGCATTGAACTGTGACCATCACCAACTCCGATCTCAATAATGGATGACGTCACATTTCTACACACCACCAAATTGCTTGCGTCAAGGAAGATATACGTCATATCTGTGACGCAAGCAGTCTGGTGATCTTCAAAGATATAAACTGCTTTTTCAGAGGAAACATATTCAAGAAAACTAAATGAACAGTCTGCAATACCGTAATAATGAATTTATGATATAAGATGCTTTCTGTTTAAAATTCTCAATTACATTTTTGATTAGGAAATATCAAGCTGCCAAAGACCTGGACCGGCATGTCGGGCGACGACCAGTACAAAGAAGTCGAGCTGCAGCCGAAAACAGCTGAGTACAAGGCGGTCCATGACGAGTTCATGAAGAGTGTCGCCACAGCTTCAGGAGGATATTATGCTGTACCAACAGCCCAGGTGCTAAAGGTATGTATTTTTTTCTTTTGCAAAGCCTTACTCTATACTCTGTACCTATGTACCTGTACCTGTACATGTACCTACTTTTATCTAATGTTGAAGAAGCCATACTAAAAAAAAATGACTTTGAGCTTTACATGGTTGTAACACATTGTACGTTTCGTTGGATTTTGCCATCCTTCAGATACAACGCATTCAAAATGACGCCCTGTGGAAGCAGTACATGGTCAAAAAGAAGAAGATGGAAATCGACAATGCAAAGAGTACTCAACCTGTGGAGCAGATCCTGTACCACGGTACTCCTGCAGATCCAATACCGAGCATCAACCATACAGGCTTCAACCGCAGCTACAGCGGCCGCAATGTCGGTATGTGTGCAAATGTCTCTTATCAACATCTACATTGTGCGTATATTCTAAAATGCCAATATACTTTTTCTATTCTTGATAACAAATGCATAGAATAATTTGAACGTTACACAATGTGCCAAACAAAATATATCTAACACAAAATCTACAGAAAAGCAAAGTGAGATCAAGTTTATTTTTACCCTATGTGCCCGCAAAGTCTTACAGATTTGTTGTATATCACCTTGCAGGCTCACTCATCGGCAATGGCGTGTACTTTGCCGTGTCAGCAAGTCTTTCCGCAGCCGACCAATACGCGCGACCAGACGCGAACGGCAACAGGTACATGTACATGGCACGTGTTTTAACAGGAGACATGTGCAACGGGCAAAGGAACATCATCGTTCCCCCAGCAAAAGACCCGAGCAAGCCACACATTACATACGATTGTGTCTGCGATGACCAAACAAATCCACAGGTCATCGTCATATTCTATGACACCCAGGCGTATCCTGAATATCTCATTACCTTCACTAAATAAGGCGTGTTTGCGTTTGTAAGCCTATAGTTTGTGGCAAGGGCCCAATATTTACTTGAAAATCACTACTGAGTCTTGTACTTTACACTGCTATAAGGAATTGCTTCCACCAACAACGACTTCATACTTAAAGTTGCTGCTGCTACCGCTATAAACTTGCTCTTAGACGCACTCGTGCATATACAGTTCTTGCTTAGCAAGTTGTTGAAGCTCAGTGTCACATCAGTTATCAATGAAACCCCAAAATTGCAAAAAGTTGTGTACTAAGTTGTGTTCCAATCTTTGACATGCAAGATAGGATGTGCCTTAGAGGGGTTAGGAATTTAGGCATTATTAAGATAATCTGAATAAATGCTGACGAAGATTAAGAAATTCAATCTATTTCAGAATGTAACGGTAAAAAAGAAAAACATACTAAGGAACCGATTTATTATTCTAAACTTTTGTTGTTGTCCGTAGACTATATTTTCTTTTCAAAATTCCGATTGCAAGCAAGATCAGAAACTACCACTGAGCACTACCGCTGATTTTCATGAAACGCGTTTTAGAATAATATTCTACAAGCGATTTTATAAGTGATTTTTAAAATGTTTTCCTTTATGGAAATGTCGAAAAATGTAAGAAACTTTGCTATCATCACATATAACTTAGTGGTGTGACATTTCAACAAAATGCGCTAATGAAATAGAATCTTGATATGATGGAACAGATTATTTCTAGTGTTCAGTGGGGCAATTAGATTTGCTCAAATAGTGCCTTATTGATTCAATATATATTACGACTGTCTTTTTCGGACATATTCTTAGCACACTCTTAGATAAAAAAATATCAGGAAAATTATTCCGTTGGTGTGGTGTGGTGTGTTGTGATTTTATGTGATAATGTGACAATGTATCTTTAAATGGTTTTTATCTAAACGGTAATTTTTTTAAATATTAACACTAATATCTGCCCTTTTCATTACATGGTTAGATCTAGGGTCACCTTGGTACTTTCAGTCTTTGATAACAATCCGCGTCAAAGCAGAAAGAAAGTGGCTATAATGTATACAGGTACATTTATATTTGACGTCTCTGAAGTAAAATCAACCAAAGTTTGATTTGTCCACAGCGTTGCTCATTTGAAGCACACTAATGAATTCTTGTTATTTATTTGACTGTCATTTTGAATGTTTGAAGAATTTGTATTGATGAATGCATTTCGTAAATGGTGTAAATTAAATACTTGTATTGCGTCATAGCCATCTTCCTTAATGCGTGCTTTGAAAGTACAGCATTATTCCATTATTTTCTAATCGTTACAAACGTTGACCGTTGTGCTATTTGTGAGTTTGGGTGCCAAGGTTTAAATTATGTGATATCAGCTATCACTGTAAACCCATATTCTGGATAGATTATCAATTAACTGTAAAAGTTACTACAAATTGAATATTTACAATGCATCATTCAGTGGCCTGATTTACTGTAAACAAACTACAGATGGACTTCTATCGTGCACGGGAACGAGGCAGCTGCCTTTCGCAAAATTACCCATCATGCATATGGAACTAACGTCACGACTTTGGTTCAGTGTAATCAATGATTCATTATTACAAATTCATAGTGCGTTGTAAAAGTTTCATTATGCAGCTTTTGCCTGCTTTTTGTTTGATGTGTGAATAAAACATATGGATCAAAATACTGAGGATGTGCTTTCATATATTGGTGTAACATTGCTGATAAGATATACAGGTTCTCTGTGTTGGCCTGTTTGCAATACAATTGAATGTTAACGTTAATCCCTTGTGTGTGTTGGCAAAAGATCTTATTATTAATATTATTGCCGGCGTGACGTCGTGGCACAACAAAAACTACATTTCTGAGCCACAAGGAGTTTGTTACAAATATTTTCAAACAAGGTCGGGTTGGAAGGTCAATTGCAAGTTCAAGCTATCTATTATCATGTCCATTTTGGTGTTATAAAAATAGCACCTATGGCATACATTGAAATTCGAACAAAAATTGGTAAATGAATTTTCATCGCTGAATTCCTTGTCAAATTGACACAATTTTGGGAATATTTCTATGTAAAAAGGAATGCATAGGTTCAAAATGAACGAATCTTATCCTGAATAAAATCATAACATATAGGTCTAATCTTAGGCAGTTATATATCTTTTCTAACACCAAATACCAGTCAAAAGTCATACGGATGGCAAAAAATATTTGTCCCCTTGCGAGACTAGCTTTGTTTATATGCTGACAATTCATTTCGTCTGGAGGTCAAAGGTCATGACCTTAAGGACAAATAGTGAAACACAAGATGTTTGATTGATTATTAGTTGTTATAATGGTTTGTTTTGTGTATTAAGAAACGTTGTGCATAACTATTGAATGCATAACTGATTTTAGCATGGAAATGATGGCTGGTTCAGCACCAAGGACAAGTCCATTTTCTGGGTACCTCCATTAGAAAATCGCAATCAACGGTCAGCTTCATTCTTCTACAAATTGTCTTATCAAAAGTCTTATTGTATCATACAACCCCCTTCTCTTACACTAAAACAAATATGAAGGAAACATTATTTTTTGTCAATAGATACAGTGAACTGCTGAGTAAGATTCTATATCATTCCTCGAACTGAAAAGTATACTCTCCAACTACTACAAGTACTTTAAGCAGTATACGATGTAGAAATTGAAATGAGAACAATGCAATCATTCAATGTAGATAGCTGACATTGCAGATAGTAAGATATTGTGTTTTACTGTATGTATGAGCTCATACATGCAGAAGTACCCAAGTCCACTGTTCTGCGAAAAGCTATTCAATGGCGACGTCTATCGTTTATATACCGAACTGCAATCATGGTGGTTGAATAGGACTGGCTGATTATGTCCCAAATCGCTCCCTTTTTCGCCGAAGCTGTGAAAACCCTGACTGCACTAGCTGATCATGACTCGAATAGCATCGGTGACCATCCATGGTTGTTAATGTGCATGTCGGGATTTAAAGGTATATCAATGACAAAGACGACTAATTGTGTCACCCGTGATCTAAAGGCAGGATATAACGTTGCATCCCAAGCATCCTTTCAAAACCATTTAGATATATATGCTCATCAAATATTTCGGGTGAAATGGCAGCAGTTCACTCCATTACCGCTAAGTCACTATCCTAACCTACAGTCTATGCAATGCGTATGTGTGTTCGAGAGTGCGTGTGGGTATTTGTGTGTTTGTATGGGTGTATGTGTTTGTTTGTTTGTTTGTTTGTTTGTTTGTTTAATTGATGGGTGTGTATATTTGTATCCTTATCTTTATCCTTATTAAAGGTGAATAAGGTGGTGAGTCGACTTAATGTGGAATCTGAGTTGATCTTACCTCTAGATTTCGGTTTCCTTTGTTGCTAACCGACTCCAAGTCAACGAAAACATTACTGTCACACTGGACCCCTACGACATCCGAACCTAATCTAGTCTACGCGATGGTTTCTTTCATTTCACGAATCTTTTAAACTAGTACACATATGACGTAACATCATGGACGTGGACTTCGTCTTAGCTGCTGATAGTACTCGACGTAGCCTCCGAATCGTGGTTCAACGATGGCATGTCCAGATTTGATGCAGCTATCACTGATACTAGTAGTTGTATTGGGCTTTGACATGCAATTGTTGAACTTCACTTCAACTTGGTTTTGAGCTAAGAGATATCTTAGTCGAAATATTTCACACTAAAGCCTGATCTGTAGGCTGTTATTTAATAATTTTATTTGGTCGCTCCATTACTCTGAACTCTGACCTTCCTGTCACCCTGCGGATGTTCTAGCGCCGTCGGATGCCGTTCTGTCCTGAATATGATGGCCCGTGCTGTAATAAAGACAGCAGATGGCAAGACAATGCATCAACACCCTTAAGTCCACAGTAGTGTGATCTCTTCCATTTAGATTCACACCGCCACTTGTAAACGACTTTTCCGTGCAGATCGGACGTAGAGAAATCACATTACAAACACGTGTGTCATATCAACTATTCAAACGAAATCGGAGACGCTGTAGGGTACACGTCAAACAAAGGAAGAGCAATGGCTCTCTAACTTTGTTTCTTTCATTGCCTATTCTCCACAGGAGTTTTATACCGGCCTCCAGGCTACTTTCAGTCACACTCCTTTCACGTGTTCGCAAAAAAACTGACAAGACAAATACCGAGGTCGCGCATGATCGATTCGTTCGGTCAGTCACAACTAGCGCGGAATTAAGATATTCGGAATCGCTTAAACAATTACAAGCGGCGAGGTGGCAGATGCCAGGATGATGCTTTATTAAAGGTTTGGCGGGCGGTCGTCCCAGCGGTTATCGGCAGCGGAACAGAGACGCGGCGGTCATGCCATCTAGCCGCCGGCGACGCCAGGACTTCGATTGATAAGACGAGATTGAATCCACACAGCCCCGTCCCAAGAGTTCCCGGTTCCATCCCTTTGCGAGCGGCGCGCACGCGGGGGCACGCACAATGGGAAGAGCGATATTAAACGCCAATGATACGTGTTAAGTGTGTATTAAGAGACTCTTATCTCAGGAGACTCTCGCTATTAATTTCGACCGACGCGGTTTCGCCATTTTGCTCGGCCCCGAGGGCGAGAGTGTTCCAACTGATAATATGGTAACGAAATTGTTAAATCGATAGAGTGGCGGAAATGGAAGTGTCAAGTCCCTTCAATGCAACTCAATACGGACTTGTGTGAGTTATTGGTCAATAAGTCGAAGTTGAATGAGAGATGGTTTGCGATAGCGGGTTACCATCATACCGAAGAGCGCGTACCAACCTTTTCTTTGGGCGTCGATTTTCAATAATGTCTCGGTATAGTCATTACAGAGTTTTTGACACGGAATTGATACGTTGCTGTGCTGGTAATAGATGGTGAATGTCACGAGCAAGATGGCTGGAGGGCTCGCTTGAGATCTTCATTTGATAGAACGGTTGTGACCTTTTCGCTCGGGCGGCCGCCTCGTCAGAGATTGGTCACGGCGGGCGG